>JAJTJO010000057.1:426039-847130 GCA_024550625.1 Dendroctonus valens | reverse complement strand
TTAATAAAATAATCAAAACATAGTAATAACATAGTAAAATAAAAAAAAATTATCTTATTTTCTCTATGGTGGACTCTAACCGCGACGACTTATTTACCCGATATGTACTCAAGCCGCTACCCGGATTTAAACGGAAAATGTATTATGAATAATTCAAAAGAAATTCCTGGGTTCCAGTCAATTTTATTGTTTATTACTTAAAATATTTTACGAATACGTTTCGGTGTCTTTCTCCACCATCATCAGTTTGTCTAAATATACATTCACAGTCGTCATTAATTTAAAGAAGAGCTCTGTTAAAATATACATACTAATATACAATTACAAACACTAATACAAATTACAAACATATTAAAATCGTTTGAATCTCTTGGGATCACAGGTGAGGAGTCAGGACAATCATGTTCGGATTTTCAGGAATTTCTTTTGAATTAAGTTGAAATACAGTCAGAAAATATACACAATTTATGAATAATATTAAGTTATTTTCGCAGAATAGTGCTATAGATTTAAGATCTTTGTATGTAAATTTTACAAATAATACTTCTATAAGGATTTTTTTATTGTCTTGTTATGTAGAATTACTATATTAATTGATGTTTTAATTCGTGTTGCTTTTTTTACTTTGCACTAATAAAGTGGATTTTATAGGACCATGGCATCCTTTTAGAGATGCTATGAATTTTTTTCCTTAAGAGCAATCTTTTCCGCTTGTTTCATATGTTGCAGCGCAAAGTTAAACCTGCTAGAGCGCTGCAAACCCAATTAACTGCAAAAATCGTGAACAGTGAGAAATCGGAATAGTGAGATCTCAAGTGAAATCAAGGATACCACATAATAAAATTATAGCCCCAAAAAGAAAAGTACAACTAAAGACTGAGAAATTAACAAAAACTAGTTTTGTTCGTCCGTAAAAACCAGTCATCGTACGAAGAAGCATTTTAGTTTTACCTCTCAAGGCCTTGCAGATTTTCCAGGCGACTGGATGGCCGGTTGCGAGGTTTTCCAATAGTTCGGACTACTTTTCGTTTTTTTTATTGTTGATTTGTATTTAATTTGCTTGCTGCGTCTATTTGCTTCTTTGTTTAGTTGAGAATCGGTAAATTGCTTTGCTCAACGTTTTAATTTATTGCGAGTTTTAAGTTCTTGCGGAACGCTGAATGGGTTTTTGTTGATATTTTGTTTTGAAATTGTGGCTTTAGAAACGGCTGCAGAGAGCTTTTTTCCTACTAACCTGAGAAGTCACCATTAGTTACTCCATTTCCCTAGTGAGAAGTAATATTTCTCTTCCTAGGTCAATAATAATAATAAAAAGTCCCTAGGTAAATAATGAAAGATTTTTAAGATTTTCAGTATTTTTAGTTTGCCCACCTCTCTAAGTTCAGGTGAGATTCCATTCATTTCCACTTGTAAAACACTTTCACTTTTAGATTTACTAATTTTTCGCTTTTCTCAGAAGTTTTTAATAGAACTTTTAGCTGTTTTCCGGATACAATAAAGTGGGCTTTCGTTGGGGGAAGTGGTCCGGAGTTTGAGCCTTTTGAAGGTAATAGGAGTAGGAAAGTGAATTGTCTTGTGAATGAGTCTGAGCTGAGGGAGTCGGAGTTTAGGACATTCAAAGTGTGGCAATGTCTTTGGTCAGGGCGATGTCCAGTATGTCTGGGGTTCTGTGGTCGTACTGTGTAGGCTCTGAAGGAGCGCGAGTGTTTAAAGAGTTTACGGTCCCTCGGGGTTAGATGTTCTGCAACTCCATGAGACGTATTTCGAATTTAGGTCACCTGCGAGGAGTGTGGGGTGTTTGCATAGTCATGTGGAGAGCTTGGGGGTTTATAGGCGGAAATGAAAGCGCTGGGGGCTTTGATATGCGACCGTTGAAGGGGGATCGGACTTTTGCGCCGCTTTGGCATTGAAAAAGATACTAGAGGTCAACCTTATTTGGAAACTGGCCTGTTTCGACTTTTCCTGTTTTGAGCGATAAAGTTAGTATTTCTTGGGGCAAGAGAAGTAGTTTGCCGGGTGGGGACTGTCGCAGTTAATGCATTTTGCCGGGATGTCTCGTGGCTTTGGGCACACTTGGACATTGTGTGGCCAAAATTTTGACATTTTTGCACTGAAGAATAACCTCGAAGCTTCTGGTTTGCTCTTGGGGAGAAGCATTTTACCCTGTTGGTTTTTGTTTCTAAATTTCCCATGCGGGAAGAAATGTGTATCAGTGTGGAACTCGATTTTCTCGCGAAAGAGGGAATGGTCCTGGGAATGTATGATGTGACCGCCAAAAGGGCACTTATTAAATGAAATTCTGCTAGGACATATAAAAACACATATTCGTCCTGGCAGGGAAATTTGAACGGACTGCTGGCGCGGTTTCCCTGGTCTATCCAACTTAGACGGGGTGTCTCCTTATATACGTAAAACCGTAAACCACAGTAGGCATTTTGTGGATCCCAAAACGGCGGTTTGTACAAATAATGTCGAGGTCTATTGCTCTCGAATGAAACAGTTTTTCCGCCGTCTGGGAGTCATGCATTCGCCATTTATAGCAGAATACGTGGACCAGTTCATGCGGTGGCAGTTTTATGGGGAGACACAGCATGATCGATTTCACTCCATGCTCTGTCAAATAGCTGAACGATACAAGATTTAAATATAAATGTAACTTTTTTACAGGAAATGTGTTGATTTTCTAAAACCCCTGTTATGGGTGCGTATCTATGCAAAATGAATTAACCACTTTACACGTCGAGTGTATAATTAAAGAGATCGGTTCGGCATCATGTACATTGTAAATAAATTGAAAAAAAAAATGTTCAAGTAGGCAAAGCTCCCAACTTGCATGGGCGCAAAATGGAAATTCATAAAAAAAAAATCAGCAAAGCAGACTTCTTAATACTGAAAAAGTTAATTTATTCAGTACACAATAGTAGTAATCATAAAAAAAACTAGAGCAAACCACCCAGACGATTCCACGAACATTCCTTAAGCAGTTGCCCTGGCCTCTCCAGGCCATTTCAGCTTAAATCTACCACTTAGTAAAGGCGAATTCATTGAAATCGAACATCACATTTAATATTTTGTTGATCGGCGACTGAGCGAAAGTGGGCCATCTTTCCATCATCCCCGACCGACGTGACGGACCATTGATTGCTTGCGATTGGCCGCAAACAACGATCGCGTGACTAGCGCACTATACACTTCTGCTGTCTCCAGCGGACCACACGACACTACGCACGGTTGCAGCACAGGAAAACCACACTAAAGCTGTAAAACTGAAAATCTGCAGGAAAAACCCCGATATAACCCCGAGCCGGCCGCAAACCAAAACCGCGCCATTTTCAAGGAGTTTATGTTTAAAGTACTATTAGTAAGTAGGAATGTAACAGTCGGCGGGCGGGGCCTATTCGACCCCGTGCGCAAAAATCATGACCAGGCCTGGCTCGAACATCATGTCGTCGCCCATGTGCTGATTATCGCACTGCAGCACTAGAACAGCCTGCTTGCCTGCACAGAAATACCTTTTATATGCCTGCACTGGTTTCCAAAGCCTCAAATCTCACCTGGCACCCGCTTGCACACGTAGTTCTCGTACTGTCTTCGGTTGTTCTGGCGCGTTTCCAAGGAGCACAAACCAGGCGGCCATCGGCACTCATGGCAATTCTCCATTAAATCGTCCAGGATGTGAAAGGGACAGCCCATCTCGGTTAGCGTGCGCTTGATCATCCTCTACATGACAATTACCTTTATTATAAAAGACTACCAAAAACCCTTCTCACCTGTAGAGCTTCGTCGGGCGTAGAGATCATGCCGCCCCATCGGGTGACTCGGGCGCGCTGCAGCGAATTGCTCCATCGCACCACCTCTCTATCCTGCTGGTCCCGGTCCATGGCATCCGCAATCGCCCTCATGGAGGGGTTGGAGATTTTGAGAGCCCGCATAAGTTCCTGCAGGTTTCAACTTTTCAAAACCGCGCCTATATGACTTGCCGTTCAACACACACCTTTAACAACTGCATGTCCCGCCGCTGCTCAATAATCAGCAGACGCAAGTCGTGAAACTCGCGCTGGTACTCGTTCATTTTCTGCTGCTGCTTCTGGATGAGCGTCCGCAGCTCTTTGATGCAGTTGTGGTCCTTCAGCTCGTCCTTGGGAATAACCAGGGCGCAGCCCTGGAGCAACAAGGTCAAAGTCATCGCGGAAAGCAACAAAACCGACTAAACCAGTACCTGCTCACAAAGCACCGGCCTCTTAGGATTATGATCACAGTCTTCCAGGTGGGCGACCAGCCCTTCCAGGTTGGTTATCCTGGTGCATCCAAAGCGCACATTGTCGCAATTGATGTTCAGCCTGAAACAATCAAACGGGATTGAAATAGTGTGGGCTTTTCCATCGGCAATAAGTTGTTGTTGTTGGCAAACACTCACGCACAAGGTGAAGGTGTTTCAATGCCATTCTTCAAGTGCAAGCTGACGTAACGCTTGAAGAACCCCAAACGAAAGCTAATTATCTTTTAATTAGCGCATCTTCCGTGCCAATTAACCATTGCAAAGCGGTGGTGTAATTAATTGATTACGGCAAGTGAAAGTTTTGTAAAGGCCAATTACCCAACGCAATTGCCACTGTTCTAGTATCCTGTTCCTGTTCATCTTGAGCTAGGTATTTTAGCCAGCTTTCCAGAAAACTCACCTCGATAGTAGATTTCTTAAAATTCTCGGCACTTGGGTCAATTGCGCTGTGGTGAGAGTCTGCCTGTCCACTGGACAAGTCGGCTGCCTGGATATCCACTGAGTGATGCAGGCTTTGCAAAATACATGTTCGCATTCAGGGGCCTGCAAAACAAGTCAAATTTTCGCTTCTACACGTAGGAGCCAGTCACTTTAAACCCAACAGGTTTAGTATTGGCACCAACCAATTGTGCAGAGACGGGGGCCCCAAGGGGGCAACAAACTCACTTGCAATGGGTCTTCCAGCACTCCTGAACAAATGGGGCAGATCAGTTCCTCGTCGACCTCGCCCTGGAACCGGTTGATTTCGAAGCCCATCTCCTCTACACCAGCGCCTCCATTACAAGGAAATTGTCGCCAGAAAAGCCGATTTGCACCAAAAACAGGCACCTTTTGCAAACTACTTGCCACTTCCTCTGGCAGATGTTGGTTTTTTGTTTTGATTTTTTGTTTGACATCTCACCGTTGCCAGACCTGCTAGCAGGATCTTAATGTGCGGGGAAAAAACTGTTATTACCCGGCATCATTGCTTTGAATATACAGCCACTACAGGTTCTAGAAGACCTAATTAAAAAAAATTGTTAACACAAAATAAACCCAGAAATTTTAGGAGAAATCTTCAAACTACGTTAAAAAAAAAACGGAAAAATCCAGTGGACACCCGATTAAACTCCGTGACTGCCAACATCCAAAGCCTGACAGCTAACCTAAAAAACTAAACAAAGTGCGTTAGTTTGGGTTAGTAGATAACGAAAAAAACATGAGCAAAATAGAAAAGCCGTATAAAAAGCAACACTACGGCAAAGGGGCCCCAAAGAAACGGGGAGTGGAAGAGAAGCTCAAGGGCTTCCTGTGCAGCTGCAACATCAGAGAGAAGGACTGCGTTCGCGAATCCTACAACTTGCTAAACAAATATGCGGACTTGTTGTGGCCCCCGCAGGCAGCCGCTAGTGACGCCAATGTGGAGGACTCGCTGGATACCGAGCTGAAGAGCTTGCGGTCGGAGAAGCGCTTCCAGGTGGTGGATTCGGGGGCCAAAAATCTGATTTTCATCAAGACTACGCTCGAAGATCCGGTAACTTTAGCGGAACACATTCTGCAGCAAATCTATGAAAGCAAGAGCCAGGAGACGCGCTTTCTGATCAGACTGGTGCCCATTGAGACCACCTGCAAGGCCTACATAAAGGACATCGAGCTGGCGTTCCAGCCACTCTGCGAGCGACATTTTTCCGTAGAGTCCAAGACTTTTGCCGTTATGTTCAATCACAGAAACAACAGCAGCGTGTCTAGGGACGAGGTGATTAAGAGTGTGGCCGACATGGTGGCCAAACACGGCGACAGCCGACAATTGGAACACAAAGTCGACTTGAAGAGCGCGGAACTGGCCATAGTGTTGGAGGTGATTCGGGGCTTCGTCTTCATTGGGGTCGTCCCCAACTACTTCAAATACAAAAAATACAACTTGATGACGTTTGCGCCTTCAGAAGAGCCTGCAGCTGACCAATGTCCTTCGACCAATACAGATCCAGTTGAAAACTAGTCATTTGTTTTTTTATTAGTTTTATAAACTCATTGCATAGGCCTTGGCGACCTTAGCGGGTACGTTAATACACTCACAGCTGCACACTTCCGGGATATCAGGGCCGAAACCCTTTCGGGCAGCTCCGGGGGGGCTTCCGCCTACCAAATGCCCCACAATGCACTCGAAGACCCAGCGCTCGCTTTGCTCCCCATTCAGCACCAAAATCGTGTCCCCACCGTACTTTTTGATGCTGCCATAGTTCTGGCAGTAGAAGTCGTGCTCTGCCTGGATGAGTCCCAGAGAGTCCTTGGGGTGCGGTTTCCAGGCTCCCTTGCGTGGTCCAGCGTGGCTTTCGCCCACTTTGGCGGGGTTGAAGTCCGTTACTGAGCCACTATGAACATTCACCTGCCGATATCGCAGTCTTTCTTTGGCAGTATTCAAGTCACAATCCAGAACAATCACCCGATTAGGGGGCGTTTGTAGACAGTCCAAGAACTGGAAGTCGGTCACTGTAAAGGGGTACCCGGTTAACACCCAGCCGCTCTCCATGCAGTCCCTTTCCAGCACCCTCTTGTTGACGATCTGGCAAAGAAGCTCCGAGTGAAAGCAAACCTGGAAATTACAATGCCTCCAATTAAGAGGCTTTTTCGTGTCCTGACTTGTCTCCAATTACTCTCTTATTGCACTGTCTGAGCTGCCGTCCCAGCTGGTTGTCGTTGGTCCAGGCCTGGCACAAGATGTACTCAAAGTCCACGTGAATCAGCCCCATCATCTGAGCGAGAAGCCGCGCCTGAGTCTTCCGGCCACATCCTCTGGGGCCCAGAATGACCACCCGAGGCCGCACGGCTTTCACTGCTGGCTTCCGGCGGCAAATGTCCAAGCAGTCCTTGGCGGCGGCAGCAATGCTCCTGTCGGCCAGACAGACCTCGCGCAGCTTCTGAGCGAAGATCCCTCTGAGTCCAAACAGGTTCCTTCTGAGCGCCGGCCAATGCTCAGGCACGTCGCAGTAGAGCGGCTCGTCCAGCTTGGGCTGAAAGGGCGCCACCAAATGCACCACATGTGTAGGCAATACGCCCAGCTGCAGCAGCGCTTTTGCTTCCTGTTCAGTATTGATGCAATCGGCCACAATCCATCCAGAGTGTTGGCTGCGCCCCAAACAAGCAATCGCCTTGGCCACCATCTCGGGCTGCATGGCAGCCAGCGGGAAAATCCTCTTCAAATCCTGCAGAGTGATGACGATTTGCTGCGTGCTTTTAGCCATCTCCTGCGCAACAGCCACCCGATTCACCTTCAGCGAACCGATCAGGATCGTCCTGCAGGAGTCCCGATTGGCTGCAGCTTGCTGCAGCATTTGCTTCATGAAGAGGATGTGATCTTCGGGCTTCTGGATCAGCAGTTCGCGAGCCAGTTCATGGAACAGTTCCGGAATGCGGTGCTTCTCCAAGTAGGGAATGTGCCATTTGGGAAACGCAAGCGGCCGCTTCGAAGGGTCAGTCATTTTCTGGCAACTGCCACTGTGACAAGCTCAGCTACTTTGGAATCGGTCCAGGTAAAATTTTCCTTTCCTTTTCATGGGACGACGAAATCGCAACGAGTCCTGTTTAGGACTTACTGTCCTAAAGGACAGTACTGACTGACCGTACAAGACAATGGGTCCTGTAAAAATTGTTTTTCTGTGGCCACATTCTTTTCCTTTATTTGGAGCCACGTTCTCTGCGTTCCTAGATTCTACTGTATAGAACATCACAATTTAATTTATATCAAATAATTTTAAAAGTTTAACAGTATTTTTAAGGTACCTGGTGTTTCTACAAAATAATGACCTTCGTCATTAATTTTGATTTCTTGACACCCTGCCGAACAAGGACGCTGAATAATATTTTCAAATGCTACCTCATCAAGGCATTTTCCACAGATGTAGGTTGATCTGATTACCTAACAAATACTATTTTTATTAATAGTATTATAAGATGAATTGCAAAGTCATAATACAGGGTGAGTTTTTTTCGATGACCAGTACAGGGATCTTCGGAACTAGAGCAGTTACGAAGAAGGTCAAATGGAGAAAGAATTGTACTTTTGCATGCTCTACTCGAACCCTATTTTATTTTTCTAAAATTTGACAGCTGTCAAGAGATATTTGGGAAAAACTTATTTATGGTAAATTTTTAAATAACTCCTAGTTCCGTTGATATTAATTTGACAGGAAAACATTAAATAGAAAACTTGTAGGAAATTGGATTCCAAAGAAAATGGCATAAGACGTTTCTCCAAAATAACTGTCATTTTTGACATATGACACAAATTTCAGTTTTTTTAAATGGCAACCATACTTGATTATTACTTTACCGAATAGAGCATTTTATTACGATTTCTGTGATATACCACATCGTTAGGTTTTTTCGGAAAATAAAGTGTCTGCGAACAATTTATACTTGTTCAATTTAGTTGATCGAAGTTAGCCATGGAATATAGTATAAGACACAGCATTGTTTCCATAGCAACAAATAATAACAGTACACTTCAGTATTTATTTTGACAACTACGTTAAAGTTGGCAATAACTTTATTATAATTAAAACGGCTGCTCATTTAAAGTGTTTATTATAAAAATCAAATCATACCAATAATAATTAAAATTTAACTCTAGAAACTTTAATTTTTATTGTAAAACATTTTCAAAAAGTCCACAATTATTATCAATGCAAACATTGCATCGCTTTAAACCGGAATAAGTTGCTTTTCTTGCGGAGCGACCATCAATATTTTCAAATGCTCTAACAACAGCTTCTTTAAGTGCATTTAAATTGGAATATTTGTTTTTGTAAACTGTGTTTTTTACGGCTCCCCACAAAAAGAAATCCAAAGGTGAAAGATCCGGTGATCGAGGTGGCCATAAAACAGGGCCGTTTCGTCCAATCCAAGCCCCAGGAAATGTTACGTCCAGGTGATTCCGCACTTGTGAAAACTTATGCGGAGGAGCGCCATCATGTTGAAAGCATTGCACATTACGCCATGTTTCTAAATCTAAGTCGTCCAACATAAAATCCAGGTTGTTCCGAAGGAATTGAAGATACCGACTCCCATTTAACGTGCCTTCAAAAATAAATGGTCCAAGTGAACCTACCATTCCGCTCCAAACGTTAAACCCAAATTTAATTTGTGGTCTCCTTTGCTGAACGTGGTGGGGATTTGTTTGATTCCAAAGATGTTCATTGTGTCGATTAAACATACCACAATTTGTAAATCGAGTTTCATCGGTCCACAATTTTATATAGGAATTGGATGTCTTGTTCGCATTTGTTTCGGAACCATGTACAAAAATTCACACACAGCTCCTCATCCCCTGGATGTAAGGTTTGGGATACTGATAATTTATACGGATGGAATTTATGTTTTTTTAAACTCTCATCACGGTGCTTTGGAAAGTCCCGGATTCTGCTACGATCTCTCTGGTTGAAGTCTGTGGATTCTGGCTTACAATGTCCAAGACATTAATCTCCACAGCTTCATTTATTATTTTATCTTAATTTCTTGGCTGCGTAAAACTTCCATAAGTGTCCAAATTGTCGTATAATCGCTTGAATGTTTTCAAGGAAGGTTGGCGACGGTCAAAATAGTAATCAGAGGCTCGTCCATCATTTTTATTACATCTAATTCAAAAGAAATTCCTGTGTTCCAGCCAATATTCTTGTTTATATCTTTTTGTATATTACAAAAAATTTGTACTTACATTGGAATGAATTATTGTTTATTAGTTAAAACATTTTACAAATACGTTTCGGTGTCTTTCTCCACCATCATCAGTTTGTCTAAAATACACATTCACAGTCATCATTAATTTAAAACAAAAGCTCTGCTAAAATATACATACTAAAATACAAATTACAAAAACATATTAAAAAGTGTATTAAAATCATAGGATCACAGGTGATGAGTCAGGACAATTATGTTCGGGAAAAGACTAGAATTGTTTGTTGTTAGAAATGTTTAGAGATTTAAATTTTCATCAGCCATACATGTAAGTAAAATTTAAATCTCTAAACAATAAATTCTAGTCTTTTCCAGAACATGATTGTATTGACTCATCACCTGTGATCCTATGATTTTAATACACTTTTTAATATGTTTGTAATTTGTATTTTAGTATGTATATTTTAGCAGAACTTTTGTTTTAAATTAATGACGACTGTGAATGTGTATTTTAGACAAACTGTTGATGGTGGAGAAAGACACCGAAACATTTTCATAAATTGAATAGTAATAAACAATAAAATTGACTGAAACCCAGGAATTTCTTTTGAATTAAGTTGAAATACAGTCAGGAAAGTATACACAATAATTACATCTAATGTAGGTTTCAATCATATAGCGCTTTTCTTGATTGGAATAATTCATTTTTACAATAAAACTAACTTAGATTTCTGTTGAATTTAAACTTAGATGTCAAAAATTGAAAGGTGATGTTATTATCTGTTGCTATGGAAACAATGCTATGTCTTATACTATTTTCCATGGCTAACTTCGATCAACTAAATTGAAAAAGTATAAATTGTTTGCGGGCACTTTATTTTCGAAAAAAACCTAAGGTGTGATATATCACAGAAATCGTAATAAAATGCTCTATTCGGTATAGTAATAATCAAGGATGGTTTCCATTTAAAAAAAACTCAAATTTGTGTCATATGTCAAAAATTACAGTTATTTTGGAGAAATGTCTTATGCCATTTTCTTTGGAATTCAATTTCCTATAAGTTTTCTATTTAATGTTTTTCTGTCAAATTAATATCAACGGAACTAGGAGTAATTTAAAAATTTACCATAAATAAGTTTTTCCCAAATATCTCTTGACATCGGTCAAATTTTAGAAAAATAAATTTAGTTTCGAGTAGAGCATGCAAAATTACAATTGTTTGTCCGTTTGACCTTCTTCGTAACTGCTCTAGTTCCGAAGATCCCTGTACTGGTCATCGAAAAAACTCACCCTGTATAGAGAGTTATGAAACAAATACTTCATTCTTTTACCATAATTTACTTACTTGCTGGATTTCTCCTTCAGATTCTATTTCTTAAAAAAATATTTATTTAATTAATACTTAAGATAACAGTTTAATACGAGAATTAAACTTTATATTTTAAAACTGCACTGCCGTAAAAAAGCTGATCTAATTCTGTGCCATAACGACGTCGTTCAAATGCCACGTGACCACCCGTTGTTCTGATTTTATCATCCCATGAAATTTCTCCTAGAATGATAGAGTATAAAGTGCGCCCCGGTGACACTTTTTTTATGAACCATTATATAGCAGTTCTTTATAAACGCCCTTACAACAGTACAGGATTTAAATGGTCAAATCACGGCCCGGCAATTGAAACGAAGTAGAAAAAAAGATTTTTTTCCGAGTTTTTCGTGTTTTAAACAACAAAAAACGAAATATCAGCAATTTTTATATCTGTAAACAAATTTTAGCGAACGAAAAATATGCAAAAAGATTGGAGGCGCCGGGCATCGATCCCGGTACCTCTCGCATGCTAAGCGAGCGCTCTACCATCTGAGCTACGCCCCCTTGTAATACCTTTCCCACACAATTCACTAGTTACACAACTGCAGTTGCCGCTTTACTTACATCCAAAAATGTATATTTTTACGACTAAAATTCCGCATCGTTATATACGTAAATATAGGGGTGTCTTTCCACTAGCACGACGTCCTTTTCCAACTGGCGCAAGTCGGCTTCCAGTTTGGATTTTTTTACTTTCTTCGGAATGGTGTCGGTCAATATCGGCAAGCCTTGGTACTGTTTCTGCAACTCTTCCCAGTTCTTCTTCAGGCCCTAAAAGCGCGCATTGAAATCGCACGTTTTCGGCCAAATCGGGCTCACTCACCTGAAGTAATTGCTCTCGTTCGTCGCGCGTTATGTAGCGGCACTTTGGCTGTTGCTTGCCCGATAAGTCCTTACGCATCTGGTACTCCTTTTCCTTAATTTTGTTGAACCTGCAAGTGGCAAGTGAGCAGGCAACAGATGGCACCCTGCGGGACATTCACCTGACTAGATATTTGGGGGTTTTGCCGAAAATGGGCTTTTTGATGTAAACGGGCTCCAGGCCTTGGGCTTCAGGTTCCATCGTGGTGCCCATTCGGTCAACCACGATCTTATGCTGAGGCTCTTTAGGCTTCATCTGCCGTACGTTCCGTACGTTGTCCTTAACAAAGTCCTTGTGCGACTCTATTTCATTTGCGTGCTAAAAACCTCTTAATTAAGAAATCTGGATAGACTAGGGCTACTTGCCACTTTGGACGCTTCCAGCAAGTCCTTCAGCAGGGGTGTTTGTGCTTTATGGAGCACTTTCGCTCTGCGCTGTTTGCCCGGCACTTTCACAGTATAACTCGGCTTTCCCGTGCGTTTCTTTAAGAAATTGCGCGCATCCGGCGGCTCCTGCTCCGGCAGCCCCATAGTGGCATGGAGGCCGCAGGATCTGTCGCCCAAGTGGGGCCCGGAGTCGCTTTTCAGAGCAGACTTGCCGCCCGAATCGCGAAACTTGCTAACGTACTTTGGGGATTTTTTCTGCAGCTCTGACTGCGTCTTGATGATATCGTAAATGTTTTCGTCGTGATGCGTTATGAAAATTAGCGACATTTTTCAGGAGACGATATGACCTGACACACTGAATGTCAGGTTGGAAGGCTGGTATCGATCAAACAGACATAATTGCTCGGTGACAACGCTATTGGGAATATGAGCGCCCCGTTTGGATGGGAGATGGCCGAAGGTCGAGTGCAACTGGCCCAAAACTAGAGATTGCTTGCACCGTTTAATAATAACAAAAAAAACATCAAGTCATCAGTACTTATCTACTCTGCGAATATTTTGATCCACGTCTCCTCCTCCTCCCCGTTCTCGTTGGCTATTCGCACTTTGACCAATTGAATTGGGCCGTCTGGAGTTTCAAGAATCTGCGTTTCGCTCGCGGTGAGGTCGGTTGATAGTATTTCCTCATAAATCCCATCTTCCGTACCCACGTCCTGAAAACATGCCGCTGTTAGACCTGATAAATCGACTCTATAAACGACAAAACTTACCTGCTCTATCCCTTGAGGAGTTGCTTCGTTCTCCGAACTCTCTTCAGCAAACGTCACCTTTCGCTCGTCGATCACTATATCGTGCTCATTACTATCGTCCCCTGTAAATCAACCAATCAGCTAATGCGCCCCTGGAAAGTATTTCTGAAGCTCACCATCTTCCGCGATGAATATTTTGGTCTCAGTGACTTCCTCCCCTTCGTCGACAGCCACCAAATGGCTTTCAGCGTCCATGCTAATATCCGCATCTATTTGGGCAAATTTAAGTAAAAGAAAATCAGACCGCACGCCTACAACCTACCCAAAGTCAACCTGGGCTGGTTTACAACAATAGTATCGTTCAAATGACCAAAGGATTTCATGTGCTGGAACAACAGGGGTTTCCGCATAAACCCGACACCACAATCCAGGCACTCGTACGGTTTCTTGTCCGAGTGCACAAAGCGATGTGCATTTCTGTTATCTCGCGAGTTGAACGCTTTGCCGCACACCTAGAAACCCGCTCTTTAAAACTCATAGGACTAGAGCCTTCTATCAACTTACCTCGCACATATAGGGCTTTTCCCCGGTGTGAATGCGCCGGTGCTTCTTGAAATGCTCCGGATAAACAAAGGTGGCATCGCAAATATCGCATTTATAGGGCCGTTCCCCCGTATGGGCCGCCTTGAGATGATAGTCCAACAGGCGACGACGTTTAAAACACTTGCCGCAGTCCTGAGAACGCACAAAGTAAACAAGAGGGCGGAAATCAGTAATCCTCAACCGCTGTGCCGCGGCATTTTATAACGAATACAGTTTTAAGTAAAAAAAGTCAATATGAAATAATATAATTTTTAAAAAATTACAAATTATTTTTTAACTGAAATGAAAGGTATTTAAATCCATTAAAAAAAATTATTGTTTGTGTCATCAAGAATATCAAGCTCGAATTTCTCTTTAAACATATTCTTTTTATTCAATTATCAAAAGAAAAAGGTATATTTGAAATGGATAAGCACAAAGGACAGTGAAGACAGAAAAAGGTACGTAGAAGCGAGAAATAGAGTAACGAAACTAATCAGACAACAAAAACAAAAGAGCTGGTATCAAAAATGTAGTGAAGTTGATATGTATTATAAAATTTATTATAAATTATTTTGTATATTTTCCTGACTGTACTTTAATTCATTCCAATGTATTCCTGGGTTTCAGTCAATTTCATTGTTTATTATTTAAAATGTTACAAATACGTTTCGGTGTCTTTATCCACCATCATCAAACACAAGTTGATGATGGTGGATAAAGACACCGAAACGTATTTGTAACATTTTAAATAATAAACAATGAAATTGACTGAAACCCAGGAATACATTGGAGTGAATTATAAATTATTAAAAATTCAATTATAAACTTGAATGCCATAACTTTATTTGGAGCTACCCTGTATACTTCAAAGTAACAGAAACAAATACTTTAGCGCTCAGCCACAACACTTTTATATACCTAAACGTTTTCTTTTCAGTCGCTATTTCTGTACGATCTAAGAGGGGGGTCTCGCTTCGCTGACTCACCCTGTACATCTATATACAATATAAACAACTTTCCAAATTTTCTTGTTCTTTGTGCGTAGTCATATTTTCAAAAAATTGTCGGGTGCAGCGACAAAAAAAAGGTTGAGAATGAGTAGATGATAGTAAATCGCTGACTTACCTCACATTTGTAGCGTTTGTCGTCGTAATGCGTGGCCCGCTTATGAGACTGCAAATTCGATCTGAATTCAACAATGAAGCATTAAAAAAACATAATTAATACTCTGACTGGTTGCCACTACCTTTGAGTGAATGTTGCGCCGCAAAACTCGCACTGATAAGGCCGCTCCCCTGTATGAGTCCGCTCATGGTCTCGAATCTCTGCCTTTCTGGCAAAAGCTTTACCGCATAACCCGCAAATATACGGTTTGTATCCGGTATGGACTATAGAATGCACCTGGAAAAAAGCACAATTCAACCATCTACTTACGGAAAAACCTTACTCAACAAGTTCAGACTTACCTCAAGGTTGTGAGACGATCCGAACTGCTTGTTGCAAAGATGGCACTGATAATCCTTGATTCCAGTGTGCGTTTTCTCGTGCTGTGTCAAGTTATGCTGGCTAAGGAAGGTTTTGTCGCACCGATCGCACCTAAAAAAATTAATACAAACCAGTTGAGATGGACAAGCGACTTTTTTGGGCTGAATTTTGAAGCGAGACTTATTGACAAAATTTCGCTTACTTGAAAGGCCTCGGGCGCATTTCGTGTGTCTTCTCGTGCGCCCTAAAAGTGTACTTGCTCGCAAAATCTTTGCCGCATGTGCTGCATACGTGAGGCCGCACACCCAAGTGCACGTTCAGGTGCTCTTCCAGCAGATTCTTGCTGCTGTACTTTTTGCCGCAGTTCTGACACGTCCAAGCTTTCGCTTGTAGCAAGTGCATCCTGAGAAACAAATGCAATTGAAACGGTTGCACAACAACAGCGTTCTGCTCACCTCCTATGGATCCTGAACAGGCGCAAACTGTTGAAAATCCTATGACAAACTTCGCATTGAAAGTCGCCTTCTTCAGTGGCGACATGCTCGTCTACATGTGCCGAAAGGAGGTTCCGTCGCCTAAAATCTTGCCCGCAGATGTCGCAAATATATAGCCGGGCCTCGTGCGCCTGTCTCATGTGCAAAATGATCGCCTTGGCTTCGCCAGCAACCTAAAACATCTCCAATCAGCCAAGCGCTAGCTGAATCCAGCCAATCAAAGCTCACCGTTTCGTTGCCCGTACACATCAAGCAGGTGTACAAATTGTTTTCCCTTGTTACAATGGGTGCGCTGAAGTTGTCGTCAAACTTCTTCGCTCGGTCTAGAGGCTGTTGGATGATGATGTTATCCGAGTAGCAGATGGAGTTTTGCTGCGGCTTCCGCTTCAGAATGTTGGGCTTAGTGGAGCTGTTTGCGGAAGAATCGTTGGACGAAGGCTCCTCCTTCGAATGAGGCTCCAGTTTGACTTTCACTATTTCAACATCCTCAGCTGTAGGGGAACATTTCAATTAGATTTTTTTAACCTGCCTCTTTGTACACATACTAGGCAGGGATTGTATGTCTTCAGAGTCTGAGTTGGGGAACGAGTGGAAGGTCTGACCGGCATCCATGTCCACATCAGCGCCTTCTTCATTGCCCTGCACTTGGACCAGCACCATTTCGATCTCGTCTAGCGACTGAAGAGCTTTGTCATCACCTGGCTAAGGACAGTGAACCAGCTGGTTGAATGAGCGTTTATTCTATATCCGTTTTAGGCTCACCTGACTGTCTTCATCGTCACTAGATGGTATATCCAGAATCTTCTTGGGCAACTCATTGGCCTTTAGGGCCACATTTCCTCTGGACGGCAACTGCTGCTGCTGCTTTGAGCTGGCTTGGACGGGCTGCTCAGGTTGCTGCCTCTTCTCCAGCGTGTTCTGGTAGTTTTCAACGATTTCATTTTTGATCTCACTCAGTCTGCTCACGACTTCATCGTATTCGTCTAGTAGTTTGTAGCATTTCTTGCACATGAACTGTGAATGAATCGTCGCTTCCGTTATATCTGTTTCAAGAAGGTTTCCCAGGACCTCCGGCAGGTTTAGATCATTCGAAACGCCATTCTAAAGCAAATAAAAAGGTGAGCAATTGCAGTGGCAACTAAACTAAAAGAGCTTGGCACCTACTTCATTGAAGATATGGATCGAGTTCCTGATGGAAACACAGCTGGCGTTGCAAATGAGACACACATTAGCTCCGGACATCTGCAGCAAAGGAAATCATTGGTAGCTTGCAATTTCTAACTATGAACAAAGGGCTGACCTCCCGGTGGTTTAAAAAACAGTTCGGCACTTGGTTATTTGAGGCATCGCCTTGAGGTAGCGTAGCCCTCAGGCTCTTGATAGCGGATTGGGGCTCCCGCTAATAGAGCCCCATAAATTGACACAAAGATGAAACTCCGAAGTTATGAGCATTGTCACAGCCGCCAATGAGGCGTCCATTACATAAACGGCTTTATTATTGTTGTTTGCGACCGATACACAACCCAAAACTCTCAGCGAAAACTGTACGAAAAAAAAACAGGAATTACCTTTTAAATGTCGTCAAAATGCTTTAGGAACATTTATTTTGAACGATTCATCAGTGGTCCCAACACGCCATCCACAACTGCTGCCACAATGACTGACATTGCAGGTTATAGCGGCACGCCCTGTTCGTCAGATCGATGTTGCAAGGTGATCGATCAGGTTCTGCGGCTCTCTGATTGGCTCCGCATTGACTCTAGATTGAAAGGAATCACAAACGTAACAGAAAATGCGCACTTGGACATGTTGGAAACCCAAAATGGCGCCTTGATAAAGCAAATTTAGTTACCCAACATCTCCCTAATCAGTTCGGGGGGTTAAAAGGCAAATTGTAACAGCCAACAAAAAAAATTACAGGACTAGGGTGAGTTTTGGATGAATTCGTTATATTTTGGCAACCGTTCCTAAATGCCCCTGCTCGGGCAGAGTTGCCAACTTTTCCATGGGTAAAAACAGGGTTGTTAGAATTCATAAAAAAAAGTAAAACTGAATTTGGGTAAAAAACTTACTTGCCGTCAAAAGAACATTTATTAAACACTCACCGCAATAGTTGCTCAAGATGCCAACTTACCAGGACAGTTTGAAATCCAATTCATACCAAAAAAATAATAAAATTAAATTACACAAAATCAACCGATTGGCTTCAAACGGCAGGTATTTTGCAACCCACGGCGATATTTATTTGCTATACTGCCCAACTAAAGCTCACTTGCCAGTTCGCCCATTTGATCCCAAATCTATGGGAAATTAACGTTTAAAACCCCTCTACGACGCTGGAAAAACGGTCGCTTCGATTCAACCTTTACATATCTTCGGTGCTCCACTTGTAGCTTTCCTCTATACTGGCGGTTCGAGAGTTCTGCACTTGGAACCATTCCTTTTCGTACCCGTTGGAGCGATTCACTCCATCCCACCGATAGCCTGGTCTGATTCCGAAGCGATTGGGGGGCGCATCTCCGTGGTACTCTTGGAGCACTGAAAATTCTGCCTATCAAACGGCCCAAAAACACACTAATTTCTGATCTTACCCGGTTTTCCTTCATCTACTGCCTTGGATTTCTTTTTCTGTCTTATATAGGCCAGCATGGGGTCGCCCTCCCTTTCCTGGTCTTTTAGATATTTTTCCAGATCCTGATCGTCGGCATATCTAAAACGCATCTTAAGTAAAGGGAGTTGGAATAAGTTCAATTAGAGTTACCTAGCTAGGGGCTTGCTCATTTCGTACAGCTCGTTTTGGAGTTTCTGATTGGCGTTTTCTACTTGTTTCACGCCTTTGCCCCACCTGTCGTACTGCTCTTTTTTCGCCGCCTGCTTCAGCCTTTTCTTCTCTTCCTCCTCCCAGTTCACTTCTTTCTTCTTGCCCCTGACCACAGTGGCGGCATTCGCCCCCGATACTTCAGAGCTCATGTTCTGAAACAGCGCATTTTCCCGTCTCTTCAGCTCCTGGGTTTCCAGCACTAGATCAGCGGCGTTTTGCAAGCCGGCAGTTTTCCCATCCAACGTCTTTTGCAGTTTCTCCCCGTGTTCCTCCTCGTCTGCCCATCTCGATTTCTTCACCTTGTCCTCCCGGTGTTTCCTCCTTTGCGGCGGCGAGTTGTCTCTACTGTTTTTCCTCTTGACTTTCCTTGGAGGAGAACAATCACTGCCTTTAGTGCTTTTGCGTGAAGGGACTCTGGACTGTCTTGGGGGCGAATTGTCCTCACTGCTGCCTCTTCTCATTTTCCGTCTCGGGGGGGAAATGTCCGCCCTTCCACCCCTGCTCCTGGGTGGTGAAGAGTCATAGAAATCTGAATGCGGCCTTGGAGGAGTGTCGCTCTGTTCCACCTTAATCCTCCTTGGGGGAGAACAATCAGGGTCTATTTGCTGCACCCTGGGAGGTGAAATATCCTCACTTTTCTCCCGCTTAATTTTTCTTGGCGGCGACACATCGTTTTCATCCGTACTACTACTATGGGTGGGCTGGTTGCTCCTGGCAGGCTTCCGTTTCTCTAGCTTTAAGCTGCCCTCGAACTTCAAGGGTTTGTCCACATCGGGGATAATTTCAGGAGCCCCCAAGGGTTTCCACAGCTTCGCCTTCGAGACTTCGTCGATTCTCAGAGACGGGGGCCTGTCATCAATGACCGACACAATTTGGGGGGCGTCTTCGTTCTCCCCTTCCAGGTCCTGCTTGATCTCCTCGTTGAGCATGAACTCCACCTCGTCATCGTCAACAATCTTAAACCTGCAAATACTGTGGTAAAAAAGAAGGCCTAAGGGCAGGCCTAGATCTCGCTTACCTGCTTGGGGCTTTTTTAGCCTTTTTCTTCGATTTCTTCTCCTTGGAGCGTTTTCCGATTCCCAGGTACTTCTTCAAGTATTCCTTCTGGTCGATTCCGCTCATTTCGACCGCAAAATTACCAAAATATTAATAAACTTATTTGCAAACATTGGGGTTAAGTCTGTGGTTCCTGTCAGTGGTTAGTGGGGCGATGCCACTGTGCGAAAAGAAAAAAAATTGTAACTTTTCAAGAAACGCGCCTCGCTATTTGATTATCTATTCATCCTGCTTCTGGAAAAGTTAATCCATTTTTTGAATTTATGGCTGCTTTCTGAAGCAATCCGAAATAAAGAATCACATCCAGTGGTGTGAAATCCGGCAGCATTGTCTGATTTGATGTTTACGTCTTAGAGATGGCGTTACCTAGAAACCAGATGCTGCATTTGTTTTGTTGTTGACAAGATGTGTTAACCTCACTAATTTCAGTTTAAATTGCGCCGATTTTACTGGAAAATAATGTGAATCCCCACGATCCCTGCAACCAAAGAACATTCCAGGATGGAGGAGCAAAGTAGGTTGAATGGGCATCTTTAAAACTCCCCAATGGCTTTGATCTTCCCTTAGGGCTGCTCAAGAAGAAATTGAAGGCTGCAAACAACAGGGCTGCGCTGGTGTCCGCTTGTACCGATTTGGCCGCTCACTACTATTCCGTCGGTCAATTTACCAAAGCTATCAATGAATATGAAGTCCTGCTGAAGATCTACAAGGAGCAGAAGCAGATGCTGTTGTTTGCCCAAGCCAACCGTGGTCTGGGCGAAGCCTACATGGGCCTACACGAATTTAAGAAGACTTTACAATGCTTCAAGACTTACCATAGTGAGTGGGCTGGTTTCCAGGCCGCAGCCCAGCTACTAAACGGGTTTTTTAGGCGTTTCAGAGCAGGAGGGCAACCTTCTCGAGCAGCAAAGGGCTTTGGCCCAACTGGGCCATTTGTACCTCACGTGGTACTTGGAGACAATCAGCGAATCTAATCGGGAGCTCTTGGACCACGCCTTTGGGTATTTGATGAGAAGCATGAGGAAATGCGAAAAGTAACAGGGCGGATTTGGATTGAGAATTTTCAATTCAATTGATGGCTTTCAGCTTGAGCGAAAGCGCGGAAAAGCAGGATATAATCGCCCGGTTGTTCTCCAACTTGGGGTTAGTGAAGGAGAATTTGGGGGAGCTTGATTCCGCCTATCGCTTGTATGAAAAGAGCATCAAAATCTGCGCAGCTCACGATTTGTACGAGCAGATTTACCGGGGCTACCTATCCAAAGCCTCTTTACTGGAGAAGCAGAAGAAGTATCAAGAGACTATAAAGAACTACAATCTGGCCATTGAGGCGGCAAGTTCGTAGGCGCGATCGATTATTTATCCAGTAATTGCAGGAAATTCCTTGCAGAAAAGCTGAGCTCTGATAGAGTGGAGCTGATCTGTGCGGCACTGCTCTCCAAGTCGGAGACCCTGATAAAAATCGCCGACTTCCAAGGGGCCAAACAGGTTCTGCGCAAGGCCTACAAGTTCAAGAGCCCCAACAAGCAGGAGCGCAAAATCATCGAGCGCAACCTCCGAGTCGGTACGTTGCCTTTAGGCGTGTAGATTCTGAAGTGAAACTTGGTTGTCTGCAGTGGCAGGAATGTGCAAAGTGGAGGACTCTATCATAACATGCTCGGAGCAACCGCAGCTGAAGAGCCTCTATGAGAAAATGGGCGATGGAGCGTGCGACCTCAAGATCTTCTCCAAAGCTATTGAGTACTACAGGAAAATGCTGGAGGCTGCTGAGAAAAGCGGCGCAAGCGACAAGGAGTTAGGAGAGTGCTACTTCAGCCTTGGTGCGTTAAATTAAGAGATTATGAGAATTCCTGCTAATTCAGGTAATTATCTGTTCCAGCCAAGACCTACAAGGACAACGGGGACTATGAAGAAGCCGAATGCTACTTCGAGAAGGAGTACAACATCTGCAAAACTAACCTAAAGGACAGCTTGAACACGCTCTGCGAGATCGCTGACTTGAAGGAGCTTGCTAATCAAAGCTCGGAGTGCGTCAAGCGAGTCTACGAGAGGGGCCTGTTAAGTTGCCGCAAAAAGCACAGTCTATTGGAGGAAAGGAGGATGCTTATTAGATATAGAGGCTTTCTGGAGCGCTCCCTATGTAGTTTTGAGGCCTCCAAAGTGACGATGCAGCTGGAAGCTTTGCAGTCAAAACTCGGGGATTTGGAAGAAGAAAGCTCGTCTTCCGAATGTGAAAGCGAGGATTCCGCCAAAGTGCACATCGGAGACGACATTGTCCTTAGCGAGATCACCGGTAAGAACGGCCTAATGGGGCTAAAGCGTTTAATGGAATGGAATTTGTAGATGTATCCGAGGAGTCGGATAACGAAGTGCCTGAAACCAATGCTCCGCAATCTTCCAAACGTCGACGTCCAAACACGGTGAAATTCAAGAAAAATTTGAACGGCGAGTGGCCTTTACATGTGGCCTCTATTAAGGGCAACTGTAAAATGGTTGGAAATAGCCGAAACCTTAACAAAAACTTGCATTTATCAGCACTGTTCCAGGTCCAATACTGGCTGGATGTGGACCATCCGGTAAATGTCCGCGACAACGCCGGATGGCTGCCACTACATGAAGCCGCCGTTCATGGACACATCGAGATAGTGCGCCTCCTTTTGGATCACAAAGCGTCGATAAACGACCGCGGCGGCTCTGAATGCAACGGTATTGGCTCGTAGCGCCCTTTACAAGCGCCCTAAAATGCCATTTTTCAGGTATCACCCCTTTGCACGACGCTGCTAGCAATGGGCACTTAGAGATCATCCAGCTGCTGTTGAACAAGGGGGCGTCCGCTCTCGCGAAGACCGATGACGGCAATACACCCCTATTCGAGCTACGAAAATGGTAGTTTTGTAACGTACCATTAAGAGATGGGCGTCTAAAAAGGGGGGATTCCTTTTGAAGGTTCCAGAGAAACGGCGAGGATTTGTCCAGTGAGCGCCTCAGTTTCTATCACTCCGTAGCTGGACGGCTGGAAGTCGCCCTTGAAAAGTCTGGACAAAAGGACACGGGGATTCTCAGCCCCAATCACAGCAAGGAAAACCGTCAAAGTGCCACTAAAGTCGGCAGACTAAGGAGGGCAATGCCCATGGCTGATTCCCCAGAAGACGAAGAAGATGGTGCGGCTGGATTTAAAGCGAAATGTAGTGGGCTAATATGTATTTTTCAGACTTCCCGGCCTCCAGCGAGTACCAAGAGGTGATGCAAACGATGCGGCGGAAAACTTTCTCACCCCAAATCAGTCCGGTGGTCTCAAAACGGTCCGCGCTGGTAAATGAGGAGGACTTTGTGGAGCCGGAAAACTGGCTGGAGAACGACGTGCCGCGGGCTAAGTCCAAAAGACGAAAAACCGGAGATTTCGGCGCCAGAAGCCGCTCCTTTGGCGAAGCCAACAAGTCGCCAAATGAAGCCGACTTTGTAGAGGCGATCAATGACGATTCCTTAGACGCGATCTCGATTGGGAGTGCCGACAGTCGCTCATCATCCCGTCGAAGACAGGCAACTTTACTGGACGCAGGATTCAGCAAGGAGCGGTACCTACAAACTTTTCTAGCTGTAACTTAGTTCAAAAGGTAACTATTTCAGACCACCACAGAACCACCCGCAGGAAAATCACTTGGAGGCCGAGAGGCCACCCACGCTCTTTCAACATCAGGAATGCATGCAACCAGCAGGGGACCCGATGCTGTTTGCTGACGTGGACATTGAGGGCAAAGTCTTCAGAGTGCCCGTTCGCATGTCGCAGCTGCAGAGCAAAACCATCAAATGGCTGGCAGCGGAGGCCGCCCTTCGATACGAAAGGTGCGTATTATATGAGTCAATCCACGGAACTTTTAGATTCGCTGTATCTCGATAATATTTCTTCAAGTATGTTCTACTAGATATGGAGATACATTGAATCATAAATACCAAAATTCCCCAAAACAGCTAATCTAAATCTGTAACTTTTAATATAAAAATATACCGATTATTCTGAAAAAAAAAAGGATTTTCTGAAAATCTAAAGGTTCCGTGGATTTTCCGATATCCGTACATAACTGTTATAAACGCGGTGAAATTTTAGTAAGGAATTCATGAAGCCCGTGCTGGAGCTGGAGACAGTAGATGGGGTGATTTTAGTGGAAAACGACTTGTTGAGCCTGCTTTTTCCCATGGGGCGCGTGCAGGCCGAACGCGTTGTTGGAAAGGTGACCGAATGGAGTCTGGCGTCAGTTTTGGAGCGCTACAAGGAAACATGCGCCAATATGGGCGTTGGTGAGTTTTCCCAGATTTATAACGGCAAAGCGTGCGAGCTGGTGAGGATCAGAGATGCAGGACGCGCGTGCCAAGCAGTGGCCGCAATTACTTAGTTTAAACACGCGAGTTTCATAAACAGCTCGATTTATGGTTTCAGATGCAAACGCCGAGCTTTGCGACTTGGTCGCAACCCTATCAGTGAGCCTGGATATATCAAGTCGCGGACTTCTGGGGGACGCGTTGGCGCCTTTGCTCAAATCCCTCAACAACCAGAAGGCGCTCACGCAAATCAACCTCTCGGGCAACTTTCTCAATGGCCACGCAGTGGCGCTGCTCTGCTCCAGCCTGGGAACGCTCTCCAACTTAGAGGCGCTGAATCTAGGCGCCTGCAGCCTGCAAAAAAGCCACTTGAGCCAACTGGCTGGCGCCATCTCCTGCAATGCCCCGGTGTTGAGCAAACTGAGCAGCTTGGACCTGAGCGACAATAATGCGCTTCAGAACGCCTGCTTCAAGGACTTGAGCGTCATCAGCAACAGCCTCAACTTGAAGCGGCTAAATGTGAGCAATACTGACCTAAGTGGTGAGCCGAAGGCTCAGCAAGTGCTTTGCTTGACCTTCCTTGAAGAGCTTAATGTGAGCTATAATCAGCTGAGCGACAGCGCCTTCAGGGAGATGCTGGGTTGGCTTGATCCGCTGGTGCTAAGGGCGCTGAATGCCAGCAGAAATAGCCTCCAAAGGGGGCTGATGCAGGTGCTGGAGGCCCATAAAAGCCTGGCGGCGCTGCAACAAATCGACTTTGAATGTTGCGGAGTGCACGACTCGGATGTCTTTGAGCTGTTGCGGTGAGTGTTCTGCTGCGGGCAACTTGGCATTGGTGATTTTTGAAATTTTCCAGATCCGCTCCAAACATCACACACGTAAATCTGTCTTACAATAAGGATCTGACATCAATATCATTAAGGCGGCTTCTGGAACACGCCACACTCAATTACGTAAACGTCCAGTACTGCGACAGCATTTGGGCCTACTTCGATACGAATTCGACCGGCTGGGACATTGCGCTGCGCAGAAAAAGCTTCTGCAAGATCGCAAAGGGGCCCCACACGTACCAAAACTGTCTCATCCAAGTGCTCGAGGAAAAATACAAAGACCACCTCAAGGTGGACGTTTCCTATTACGCACTCACTCTGACTATTAACTGAAAGCGGGTGTTTTTTTCATGCTTATTACAACAGGCGATTTAACAGCAAAATATATTGTATCAAAATAACACTATCCTACTATTGATTGCCTTACGAATCAAATGTATAGTAATATTTACAACCCGGGCGAATTTACAGAATAATTACAGTTCTTATTTTGGTACATTATTTTTCTGGCCTATGCCTACTGCTGCGACAGGTAAATCGACCTGCCCCAGATCATCTTCCCATTGAGTTCCTCTACAGCCCTCTGTGCGTCGTCCGGATTAAAAAAGCTGACTTTCGCCTCGGCACTGGGGGTGTTGTCGGGATTGTAGCGCCTGCTCACGTTATCCGTCGAATTGTAACCTTCGAAGAAGTCCAGAATCTCATTGGTGCCCGCCTTGTAAGGTACATTATCCAGGTAGACTGTACAGCCGGGAATGTCTTCCGGGTCGGGTGTTTCCGGCCGCCGTGGCCCGAATCTAGAAGAGGCTCTGGGGCCACCATAGTTACCGCGAGGCGGATAGCCCGGCCCTCCGGGTCTTCCCCTAAAGCTGACGCGCGGAGCACTGAAAGTGCCCCGCCCGTTAAAACTCCCCCGGTTGTTAAAGAATCCGCCTCTGCGTCCATTAAACGCATTCCTAGGCGCCTCAAAGTACATCTCGTCTTGGAAGGCTGATTCACGTTTTTCGGCTCTAGTGGCGGGGGCTTCAAAGCGATTAGTCAGAGAGGCGTCACGCTGTTCCACCTCCTCCAAATCGCTGTTATCCAGCTCGGAAACGTCTTTAGTCTCTTCCGTTTCCCGCATTGTAATGGGAGGCAGGGGCGTGCCGGGCGCCAGCGTCTGCCCCGGCCCCATTCCCGGGTGGGGCAACGAACTGCCAAGAATCTTCTCCATATCGGTGCGTGCGATGGGCGTTACTGACACCACGTTGGCACCCAATGTCACTTTGTCTTTGGTCACGCCCTTGGCGGCGTCTTCGGCCGACTCGAACTCGCAGTAGGCCAGCCCCGTGAAGCCTGCATTGTTGCTGACCAGGTGGATTTTCGTCGGAATAATTCCAATGTCGCTAAAAAAGTCTGAAATGTCGCGGTCCGTTGTCTTGGAGGGCAGATGCGACATGCTGAGACAGTCAGTGCCTGCTGAAGAATTTGCATGAATCATTGAAATAATTGATCTACCATCTGCACTTACCATCGGGCTGTATTTGGAGTGGCGGGTCACTAGAGCCGGCGTTTTTGAAGCTGCCATTTCCAAAGAGAGGCGTTTGAGGGTTAGCCTCGAGAAACTCCTCATCTGTGCACGCTTTCACCGTGACCGCTTTGCCTTGGATGATGTGATGCGACGTTTCTTCCAGCGCCAGCTTCGCCACCTCCTTGCTGCTGAACTTCACGTAGGCTACATTGCCGCCCTTCGGCTTGAAGTTCAAGTGCAGCGAAATGAGTGTATGGAGCGAAAAAATATGCAAAATATCCTGGTCCTTAACAAAAGTGGGCAGGTCTTCGACTTTGAGGCATGTGAAGTCTTTGATCAGGGCTTCATTGGAGAGGAAGAGCTTGGTATTGCGCAGCCGATTCAAGTGGTCCTCCGGAGGATTGACGTCGTCGATGCGCGGGTTGTAGCGATCGATTGCCTCCTCAAAGACCCGGTCTGAGATGTGCTTGATCTTCAGCTCCGTCTCGTTCATTGTGGTTCCATTCATGCTCAGCGCCTTGCTCTTGTTTAACATGTCGCGGAACTGAACAAAAGACACGCCAGTCTTTCGGCCGAACTCATCGTTGATTATTTTGATGCCTCTATAGTTGATACTTAGACCAGAGAAAAAGCGCCGCAAGTCTCCGTAGGAGCCATAGAAAGGCTCCAGGGACACGCAGGCATCCACTGGAATATCAATATCTTCAAAGCGACTCTTGCGTCCGCTGCCGCGTTTTCCTAGAGATCCGCGATCATTTTTTTGGAAATCATTGCCCTCCATATGCGTGAGCGTTGAAATTTTTAAGTCGCGTGAGGCCTGATGGGTTTTCGCCATCAAGCAGTCGAATGAGGGCGGATTAGCGGGCCAACTGTCCATCACGTTGGCCTGCAAGTTGGCAAGCCCGAACCCCGCCCCTTGAAGAGTGGCCAAGTTTGCCACCAAGTTGGTCTTCAGGCTCCAGGGGGCGGCGCTTAGCATGTCGTTGCCTGCCAATGCGGGAGGCGGAATTATGTTCAGACTAGGCATCATTGGATTGGACCAAATTTCTGGCAGCAGCTTCCGCTGGTTGGACTCCATTTCATTACTCCTGGCCCTAGATGGAAAACAACCACGCTGATCAAAAAAAGTTCAAAGCCTCGCCCCAAACCCCTCCTAACTAACCGATCTTTCCTCCGCCCGTCCTTATCTCGGCTTCGGTTCCTGCTTCGGCTCCTATCGCGGCCACGCTTCCTGTCTCTACGATCTCGACTTTTGGAGCGGCTTCGGTGTCGGCGGTCACGGCGATCGCGCGATCTGTCCCTCCGATCTCTAGATTTGCTGCGTGACCGGCGCCTATCCCGCTTCCGGTCGGCGTCCTTCTGAATTTCTGGAACAGCGGCAGGCACCAGGGGAACGGCAGCCGGAAGTGGCGCCACCAGCTGTCAACACCAACAGAAAAAACAGTTTACAACTGCAACCAGATCGCCTGCGGCTGAAACTAACCGGTTGAGTGGCAGAAGGCGTAGGTAACATAAAGGCGGCCATGCTCTGGTTGCGCGCCTGCTCGATAACGCTCTGCATTTCCGTTCGGCTGCTTAGCATCAGATGGATCTGGATACCCTTAATTTTCATTTTGTTGCGCAGAAAAGCCTGTCGCGCATCCTCGTCAGTACTGCAAGAATAGTGGGGGGAAATGTTTTGGGGTTAGTTTGCATTCATTGGGTGTAAGTGGGTGGCGTCTCATTTTTGCGCCAGAAAACTCCCAGTAAAACAGAGAGAAAATGTGTTTGGTTCCGGTAGTCAACAGTAACAGACCCGCCCTCTATAGGAAGGGGCTTTCTTAGTGGGCTGGGAGGGAGTGAGCTCAACTTTCCTTTCCATTTTGAGAAAGGTGTTTGTCAGAACAAGAGTTTTTAAGCCATTTTCTCTCCCTTTTGGTTTCAATTTACATATACAGGGTGTCTATTTTTGCAAAAAACTTTCATTCTTCTGCTTATAATTGACCCAATCAATCTTCGTCTTTTCGCTAGACTTCAATCAATATAAATATAGGAATCGTTAAGCCAAAATGAACAGATCTACAATTTAAAATATCGAAGTTGTAGGAACTTTTCGCTATAAGCGGCAATGACGCATAGCTCAAAATATTTTGAGTTTCGAGAGTCTAAAACGGACGAACGCAAAGTTTTTGATTAATCCGAAATCAGTCCTGTGTCATATACGCCCTGTATATTCTATACACACCTGAAATAGCATATGTAAGTGTCTTCTCCTTAAACACCCCGTATGAAGTGTCTCTGTTGCAATTAGACACAGTTTCCCGAATATCATTGAGACACCCTGTATAAAGTGGACGACAAAGCAAAAGGAACCCTAGCGCTCTTAAAAAGACGGTTTCTATACAATTAAATCATGTACAGGGTGTTTCCTCAAAGTTTCCCGTATATGGTGTTTCAAAGTTTTTCAGTTTCAAAGGGTTTTCAATTTTCCACATTGTGCCTGAATGATTTTAAAAGTGGGCCACTCTGAACAGTTGCTTCTACCGAAACATCAAACACCCTGTATATAGCCAGCAAACATTTCTGGAAACAAGGCCTTGGTTTTTGGAAACTCTAGTTGTCAATGGGAAACCCTGTATAAAATATGCCTCAATTTCGATCCCAAATCCTGGTGCTCTGATATGCAATTTAAAAAAGCCAGCTACAGCGTGGCCCAAAAAACGTGTGTCCGTTGCCCCGTTAGCACTGCCATTGAATAGTATAAAGCAGGTTTTTGAAGCTCGACGGGTTTCAGAGCTATTTGAAAAAACCGCTCTTGAAGGGCAAAGTTGCCATTCAAGTAAAGGGAAAATATCGGAAAAACTGCCGCTGAATATGTTTTGTAAGCGTCCAATAAAAAGCATTATTTTTGTAGAAATCTTGGAAAAATGTCGGAAAAATTGCGACTGTGTAGGTTTTGAAAACGTCCAATAAAAGGACTCTAATTCTCTATTGAACAGTGTATATGTCGTTTTTCCAGCTCTAGGGCTTTCAGAGCTACAAAAATTTTTAAAGGCAAAAATCGCCTTTAAAGTTACGGAAAAAACTCCGAAAAACCGCGGTTGAGTTTCATTCGAAAACATGCAATAAAAAGAACTCTAATTCTCGAATGAACAACATAATGAACGTTTTTCTAGCTTGACCTGATTTAGAGCTACGCATTTTAGAAGAAACCGCCCTTAAAGACAAAAATCGCTATTAACGATATGAAAAAACCTGAGAAAACTGAGGTAGAGTATGTTTTGAAAATGTCCAATGAAAAAGTCTCGGTTGAACAGGATAAAGGACTTTTTCTACCTCGACGGGTTTCAGCTACGAAATAAAAAAAAGCGTACCTTGAAGGTAAATGTTGATATTAAAATTACGAGACAAACTCGGAAAAACAGCAAAAGACTTGGTTGCAAACTTTCTCATAAAAAATTCTCAAATTTTCATGAACATTATTAAAGTCGTTCTCAAGCTTGTCTAGAAAGTAAAAAATAGCATGAAAATTAGGGAAAATTTGCGACCGCGAATCGTCGGATATTTTGCAGCTAAAAAGGCTCTATTTTTCTATTGAATAATATAAAGGTCGTTTTTCTAGCTTGTTGGGGTTCACAGTTTTGTTTTATGCGTGCCTAGACGTGATAACTTGTCAATCAAATATTTCGAATTTTAGTCAGAGGCGTCAAGTCCCCCTAGGCGTTTAGAGAGCAGGCAATTTCTCCAGAAGATTCTCTGAAGATGTCAGTCCCCCGCACTAGAGAAACGCTGGCCTTGTTGCCGCCGATATTCCCTCCCATGGATTGTCTTAGTCTTTCCCCCCCTTTAGTCTAGCCGGTTGAATAAGTCTCCAAGGCAGCCACCCTCGATGTTCGAAGTTATAAAAATTGAAGAACTTTTTAGCTACCTGAATGCAATGAAAGCATCGCCCAATTCGCCGCCCACAATGTGCACGCCGCCCTCTGGAATCTGGAGGCCGTTGAAGAACTGTCTGATATCCAGAGCGTTTGCCGCCCATGGCAGATTTTGCAGACGAATTATAATGCTCATTCTGGCTGCTCGATCTGGAAAGACACAAAAATACTACCATGGAAATCGGTTGGTTATGTACTGGGTGGGCTGCAGGATAAAGGGTTGGCCTCAAGAAAACCAATCTTTTCCGCCTGATTGTTCGCTTTTTATTCAGTCTACACATTTACACAGTGGCAACTGTCTTACATCTACTTAATCGATTATTCGTTTTGCAACAAAAAAACATTTTTAACGGGTCAACTATTTTTTGCAATCACCCCGTATGAACACAAAGCAAACGTTCCAGAGCATCAATAGGCTCAGCCTCTGAAGATGACCCAGATGATCGAAACGTTTCAGAATCGACCTTTAGTCAAATGACCGAAAAAAAATCGAGCTGGAAATCACCAAATTTCCAGCATTTACAGCTTGTCGGGCTACTTCGGGTGATCCCGCCCAGATGGGGGGAGCAAGAACAACCAGTCGATCGAAGACCGATCTTATCTGGACAGCTCGATTACGAGGGCCGACTCGAAACTAATAAAATCCCTTTGAGTGTTTTACACATTTTGGCACAGCAGGATTTCAGCCACTAACACTGCACACTCTAATGCATGTAATTAAAGAAGGAAACACCAGTGAATGTACTAAAATTGCAACCAAGTCAGAGTTGCGCACTCAAAAGCCTCAAGCAGATCAGAAAATTCACAGTTCCAACCCCTCGAGTTGCTTCCGAACCAGATGGCTCAGAATTAACTGTTTCTGCAAGGGTCGATTTCTACATTAGATAGTCGCTTCAAGTGAAAATCCCATGTCATAACTTTATGCAAATGACAGGCTTTCACTGGTGTTTAAGATGACTTAACTTCCTTGAACCAAACGGTACTTGCTTTGCAATAAGAAAGTGGTTGCACAACAGGTTCTTATGCAATGTACCAGAAGAACCGGCATCTGCTTCCTTGTTTGTGGTCAACTTTCAATTGGTTTTCAGCAATTGTTTGTTCTAAAGGTGCAAACAATCAACGATTTTACGCTCCTTCAAACATTTAAATAGTTATTTACTCGCAATTAAATCGCATTTATGAATTGGATGTAGATAGAAATAAACAACCAAACAATCAGTCAAACAAATACGCGATTAGATATAAGTCTGGCCAATGGCAGTAGTTAGAGCCATTTGATTGGCTCCGTGTTTTGATTTTCAAATTTGATTGGCTGGTTTAGTGGGACGTGCCAATGTTGGTTATTGGCATAAATATTTCCATTAGGGCAGAAAGACCGATAGGTCGATAGCCTTTTTTGGAAATAAAGATATTTACTACTACTATTTCCATTATGTTAAGGTTATGAAAGCTTATGTAATTTATAAGTATTTTGCGCTCTTTTCAGGACTAGGAAGCCATTTGCTTGCCCATTAAATATAGGGGAGTTGCGATTAACTCCTCGCAAAAAAGTCTGTTCAATCAATTAAATGCTCCGCCATTGACCAACATTAATCAAGTCACATTCACTGCTTAATTTCTCTCAAGCAATCAAGACTTTAGATGCCGATTACACTTTTGATGTATAAATATACAGGGTGTTTGCATAAAGCTATTTCCAACAATGTATTTGTTCTGGAATAAGATTGTTTTTTTTTGCACTCTGGCAGCTTCTGAGACATTTAGCCTCCAACTTGTTCAATAGTTTTGAATTTGCCCACAAGATAAGACTTGACTTATTTAGTTCGCAACTTGGCCCAAGTCAAATTTTGCAACAGTGTTTAAATTAGAAAACTTCTTCAGTTCAGTCAGAAGACTTCGCCATATCTCTTACATTGTAGCCCCATAAATATCCACAACTCTGTTTTCCGTCATTTAAAGGAATTCAAAAAAATTGACAACGTTGCCCATAACGCACATCCTGCCACCGGCTAAAAATGTTCCAATTTATGATTGGATCTCCCTGTTCATATGTTGAGTAGCTATGCTATTTACACAGGGTGGTTTAATACGGGCATCATTCCTTTTACGGGAACAACACAAGAAAATGTCTTTGTATCCCTGGAAATTTTTAGCTCTAGGAAATCCAACGTTGTTATTGCAATAGTTCCAGGTGACTGGAACTATTGCAACCCAATTGATGGGGGAATCGTCCATTGGCACACTCGACACAGTGTTTGGTTAGACTTGGATAAATTGTCAAATCATTTTCCATGAACAAGCACAGCGGCACCCATGCTTCGTGGCAAATACTTGTTGACAAACATGTCAGTGTTTTTGTGGTTAGTTTTCAAATTGTGCTCCTCAAAAGTCTTGACGAGATTCGAACAGCGTTGAATCTTCTGCATTGGGGAGATCGCGCCTCCCCAATGCAACCCGTGTGTGAACGAATGTGCGTGTACGAAGAATGGAACGAATGCGGGCTTACCTCAAATAAGGTCAAGACAAAGTAAGCGTGCACTTCATTGCATTGGTCGAACAGAACGAATGCAAATGATCATTAGCATTATTTTAAATATAAATAGATAGAGATAAACCGGGGTCAACAAGAACTTAATAAATACTTTACTTTCTTCACTTACTGCGTAATTTTTTTGTGCTTTCAAGTAGAACTCTTACTCTGCTCTTGTTCTCTAAGATCGTTGTTTAGCTTTTTTTGAACAATTGTTCAGCAGTATTCTGGCAAGGTCTGTAATGCACCTGTCGAATAAATATTTTAATTCTAAGCAGCAGTCGTCGCAGTTTTCTATAAGTTGACATTCTGGTAGCACTAAGTGAATAAGAACTGACTTTTGACAAGTTACTTTCAGAAAATCTGTTTCATGTTTTGCTGAAATTAATGATTGGGAGCAAGTATATTTAAGATTGAGAGCATTTTATTATAAATTCTATTAAAAATTGAGTAGAATATTTAAGTCCTCCCCGATCACATATTTTTAAATATTCATATCGGCTGTCAACATTTTGTCTATCAAAAACCAAATTTTTTTAGGACATAGTAATTTCTGGAAGCTTAAGCATTTACTTTTCTTTTTAAATGATTTATGCACTATATATCTTCCAATATACAGGGTGTCCCACCGGGAGCAGCCGCGATCGATATCTGGCGAATTGTAATATGGAGAAATTTGAAAATTGGACCGTATACCGAAGTCATTGGGGGCAAGCGATCTAAAATATTTTCAAGATGGCCACACTTATCTTAGGTATCAACTGGCTTATTTTAAATGGAACACCTTATACAGGGTGATTCAAAAGTGGCGTCATTCCTCTGGGGGTGTTTTGGGAGTACAGGAAAAATAGTAAAAAAAATTCATTCTTATCAAAAACTGAGATATTTGCCAAAAACTAGATCAGAATTACGGCAACGATGCTTTTCAAGGTAATCTGCCTAATTAACATTACGTAAATACCTGTTACTTTTTAATTATTGAAAATTGTAGTAACCATGGATAAACACAAAACAAAGAAATTGAAAGCAATAGAATTATTTTGAGGTTAGGATGACTCTGTCAATTTGCCGTCAGTGCTGCCATCCTTTTGGGGCAGATGAGTGATATACCTAAACTCGCCTCACATGTAAACAATCATCTCCTGTGTAAGGTTATGTGCAATGATTAATATTAATCAAATAAAATACAATTAAGTTGTTAAATCACAAGAGGTTGACGAAGTTCTGCCCGTTTAACTCTAGACCTGTTTGTTCCCCAATCACTTTATTGTGCACTCTTCGCCGCAGTCTGGGATCACCTTTTGATCAGCTTCTCGTATTCGGTTAATTAACTCCTGCTCAATTTGTACCGGTGCTCGGAAGATCAGATATTTAATGTGTCCTTGTGTCTTGTGTATCTTACATACATGGTAGGAATGTGGCCCTTCCTATGGGGAGTTATAGGGACAATTATCCGGTGCCTGGGAAAGTGTTAGTGGTTGTGCAATGTTCAGAGCACTCCTGGAAGGCTCTGCTGCAATTATCTCCAATACCTGTGCCTCTGTGTCTGGAACCCGAGCACCTCTAGATCGTCGACAATCTGCGTCAATTCCTAGAGCCAATCGTCCAGTGTCTCTAGCCCTTTGCTGGTGTAAGGTCTTACACCTTCTGCTATGTTAGTGTAGCATTTCCCCATAACCAATCAAATATTCGCAAATTCGATGTTGGTGTATACTTTGTGAATGGAGCTTCAAAGTAAGTCACAGATTGACAAATGCTTGTTATTATTGACAAAGGCTATCTACCTGTAACTATCTGTTAATGACAAAAAACATCATTGCAGCTTTGAGTTTTCATCAAAAAATTGTAGTAGAGGTCTTTTTTGATATCAAAAATGTTCGTAATTTGAAGCAAAGATCGTAATTTTTCTTTTCGAATTGTTAAGTATTCCAAAAGGCTACCAAGCAAACATGGGACTATTGTAAAATAATACTTAATAACAAAGTTGAAATTCGATTTTCAACTGTTAATATCTTCTAGAAATTTTCGAAAAAAAAATTTTTCAATATTTTTATCGTACTCTCCTAGTGAGCCCCTATAACCCCTTAAAAAGAATGACGCCACTTTTGAATCACCCTGTATATTATTACATTTTTAAATTCTACTCCAAATTCTAAATATATTTCATGTATAATTTCCTAAACCTAAGTCTAACCGTTTTTGATATATTTGAAATTTTATGTAAAAATGACAGTTGCAGCCACCCGAATAATTATACATTTGTCCTATAAGGGAAAATGTGCTACTTAATGTGAGTCTCATTTCTTGTTGACAAGGACTAGCTTTAATGGAATTTTGATAACTATTAATAAAGTATAAAAAAAATAAGTTTCAAAATGACTTGAGAAAGGCAAGCTTGAACCTCTGTTTTTGCAGCCAATGGACGTGTATGATGATGATGTCACATCGCCAAGAGTTCTTTATACGGTGGCCCGTAAGTTTTCGTGGGCCCCGGATAAACGCACATGCATGCGGATCGAACGTTTACACCCATCAGGATGGCAGATATTTTTTCTTTAACCGTCCGCCCCAGTCCTGGAGGCTCGCGCTTGCGCGTTTCATTGCTATGTTGCCGCTATGCAGATATTTGTTACCTAACCATCCGCCCCAGTCCTGGGTGTTTGCCTTGAGATGACTAGCGATGAGCGACTAATGATAAAATTAGCATGAATTTTAGCAACAGCAACCGAACTAAAAACGTGCTTTAACCACAAGAAACTGTGCTTTTCTGAGGTTATAATTTCGGTTGCTGTTGCTGAAATTCATGCAAATTTTATCATTAGTCCTTCATCGTTAGGAGTGACTATCCGAGCAAGGCGAACACCTAGGACTGGGGCGGATGGTTAAGTAAGAAATATTTGACGCCACATAGTCAGATAGAAACCGTTATTTGATTTATTGATTTAAACACAAGCCGGGTTATTTCATGATAAGGATTGTTCGCAGGAGGTTGTTCCAGCTTAATAATTGAAATTAAAGAACATTATGGAAACATTAAACAATACTAGAATCGGAAAACTGATGGACCTGGTGGAAGAGCAAGTTTACTTATGGAAAAAAAACAAAAGTTTCACCTACGACGCCTGTTAAGCTGCACACCTGCACTAAGTAGAGTAAATAATACTCCACTCAGACCGAGTGCAATCATTTGTTGATTATTCCACAACATTGCAATAAATTTAGATTAGAAAGACAAACTTAATAAAACAAAATATAAACAATATTTTAGGTTATATCACAGCGACACGACGTTCGTAAAAATTAAGGATTAAATTAAGAAACTGGCCAACATATTACAAGACAAATATTCATTTGCATTCGTTCCGTTCACCCGATGCGACCAAATGCGTGCTTGCCTTTGGACCCAGCTAAATCTGATGGAAACAAGCCCCATAACCAAGCATATTTTTCTTGATCTGATTTTTTCAAGAAACATTAGGTACTTTAAGCTGAAGCAAAACTTTATACAAAATACGTCATTTCATAGGATGCGCAGACAATTAATTATTGGTTTTACGTATTATGAAGTACCGTTAATTTAGGGATCATAACGGGTATAGTTTAGGGTTGCCAGACCTCCTATTTTTAACATGAGTCTCATATTTTGAAACCCTTTCTCATATTAGCATGTGTAATATGAGACTTTTTTTCATATATTTTCATTATCATACGAGTGACGAGTATTTTGTTTAATTGTATTTTGTTAAATATTTTTTATTTTGTTTGCGGAGATGTATGTCCATTATTATTGGGCTTAAAATGTGTCTTCCTTTAGTTTTTTTAGTGCTAGTCTCAATTCGCAGTATGTGATTTTAATGTGTAACTAATATTATAATAGAATAAAAAGTTTGTGTTAAATATTCATTGATTTTTTAATAGTTTGGCTATTTTAAATCATGTAAAATATTCTAATATATTTTTTCCAATCTCATATAATTTCATGCAGTCTATCCTATTTGTAAGAATTATAAATCTGGTAACCCTAGTATAGTCTATACGAACTAACTTGGACAGGCATAAAAACTAAATCTGTTGTCCACGTTGACCCGATGAGGCATCTATAAAAATATTCCAGACAAGTACGGGGACCGGTGACATACAATTTGCTTGGATTTTACGAACACTCTATGATAATAAATTGATCATATCCCCATTTTTATGTTTGACCATGTGACTTCGTAAAGCCTATACGTTATACGCAGCCCTCAATCGGTTTACGTGCATTTCTTTCAATTTGTGTTAGGTTAGAGTTTATTCCGTCGAGGAGGTTGATAAAATATGCAAGAAATGAAATTGCGTATAATGTATAAGGTAGACATTAAGAATTTGAACAGTAGAAACAGTTTCTGAACATTTGCGTAAATGAGATAATACTGACAAATAAATTTTCCTATTATCAAAAAATTACACAAACTTCAACTGTTACTACCTATCTAATATTCAACGCTGCTACTGTCATACATAACTGAAAGGTATTTCCGGATAAAGCAAGGGAATGAATACTCGGAATTAAAGAAAATACAAGCAGGTGTGCCGCAGGGTAGTCTACTGGGACTTTGCTTTGTCTCCTGTACACTAGTGACCTTCCAACTTCCGAACAAAATATGGTTGCCACATTTGCAGATGATACTGCTATCATGGCTGTTGGAGACAACAATACCGAGTCCACAGAAAAACTACAAACCGCCGTTGATGACAACGTTGAGGCCATGCAGCTCTTGGACAACGATGGCTTAACAAGAAGACTAAATCGAGTGAAACTCTATGAACAACTGCATGGAATTAATCGTTGATTCTTAACAAAAGAAAATAAATATGCCTATATACGTACACATTAAAATAGTGATTCTGCAATGACAAAGCCGAAGTTAATATCATAGGGTAACACTTTGCAAATGTATATCTAGTAGTTTAGGTTAAAGAAAAGTAGCTTATTGGTGTAAATGTATAATTACATTATTCGAGGAAGGATGGTCAATAAAAACAGTAGCTGAGAGATTTGAAAAACTGTAAAGAAATTATTTAAATTGTCAAATTAAAACAAGTTTGTGACATACGTATATTTGACGTATTTCACAAAGCCTGATTTACTAAAATCGGGAAAAATCGCCTTTAGTAGTTGCCTTCTATTATGCGTCAACTGTACAAGAGTGTTTCTCTTTCCTTGCCTAAAGTTGGTTCTTTATGTCAGACGTCACTTAGACCCCCGCATCACTTTGGGCGTTGTTTATAAACATGCTCCTGTTGAAAACTTTGAAGGAAAACTTTAAGTTTTGCTTTAGGAATTCGATTGAAAAACATTTACCTTTGATTAGTTGATAATCAATAAACAGGAAAATTTCGTTTTTGTCAATTTCATCACTCTTTCGAGAATCACTCAGCTTATAGCTTAAAGTGAGGTATAGAGAGTGAAATATTTCTCCGACAGTCATCAAATTTCCCTGGAGAAATTTAGCAACCCCTCAAAAGGTAAAAATAGAAATAAAAACACACAGTCAAAAGCTAAATTCTAAGTATATTAAAAAATGACAATTAGAAAAAGAAACCTGGGAAAAAGTAGGAAAAAAACCTTGAAGCACCTTAGAACGCGTACCGCGTCCGAATGTCCTCCAGCTTCTTGGAGACCTCCGCCGCTGTCTTATCCAGATCGTTAGCAATGGTCTTTTGCTTGGCCGGCTCCAGCGAGTTGTACTGCTCACACATGTCCCCATCAATCACATTCTTCACCGGAAAGTAGTAGCTGCGGAAGGACAAGTGATCGCGCCCACACAGCGGCGAGTTTTCGCTCCTCATGTGCATCTCCAGGTGCTGGAAGAAGTCGTGATCGTCATGGGAGGTGAAGGGCACCAAGACCCCCACCGTCCCCGACAGCGTGGTGTAGATCAAACTCTCGCTGCCTCCCGGAATCAGCGTGGTCTTTTGCAGCCAAGTGACCGCCTCGCCTACTTGGAAGGTGGCGATCGTGTTGGCTTTTTGAGAGGCGCCGTTTAACAGTCCGCGATCCCACAAGGCCTTGTTGCCCGTCGGGTCCTCCTCCACATCGTCCGTCACATTGGGCGGCAGTCGCAGGATCGAAATATTACCGAACTTGTCCGCAGTGGCAATCGAGTCGTAGTCCAGAATGCAAGTGGTGGTGATCCATCGGGGGTGCGTATCATCAGCAAATATAATCAGCTGGTTCTCTGCGCGCTTGTAGCGCACCATGAATACTGACTCTTGGACATCCGCCACAAAGATCCTCTTTCCGATCGCCTGGATGTTGACAATGGCGTTGGGAATGTGCTTGTTCTCACACTTGCGCAATAGTTTCTTTTTTCCCATGTCATAAAGGCGCAACATGCGCCCGACCCCGGCTAGAAGGCGGCCGTTGTATGCGCAGAGAGCGGTTGGGACCTCGCCCACCGTGGTGCGGTGCACCAGCTCCAGCTCTTTCCCCATGGGGTCCACCTTGTAGGTGTCCAAGAACCCCTGGTTGCATACGCGGGGGTTGAGTTGGAAATCCTTTGCCACTCCCAGCACCAGGAACCATTGGTGCTCCGGCTGTCCGTGGAACTTCACTAAGGTGAGCGACATGGCGGCTTCGTTCTGCTCGAGTTTGATTAGCTTGTACAAATGGCCCGTCACGGGGTTCATAATCTTCAGCTGGGAAGCCCACATGCCATGCCCGGCCTTGGGGGCGGAGAAGACAATCTCCGGCAAGTCCTCGCTAAGAAACGCATCGGCCATCTCTTTTGCCAGCTCCTGCTCGTCTTCCCCGGCCGCCTCCTTCATCTCTTCGGCCATCTGCAGCCGGCGCTGTTTTTTCGTGTCGTCCGTATAGGCGTTGTGTTCAGTCTCAAGAATCATCAAGTTGTTCGATTCGGGGTGGATGATGAACTTACGCGGCGTGTACTCAAGGGGGAAGGATATCTGGTTGAATACCGCTCCTAGTTTCTCCAACGCCAGAATCCTCAACTTATTGGTGGAGATGGCAACGATGCCCTCCGGGCACTGAGGCGAGCTGAACCCGGAGGCGTACTCCAAACTCTCATAGGACAAAGGAGTGAGATAGAAGCGGCTCTGGTAGTAGTAGCTGAGCCAAGAGCGGCTGCTCATTGCCAGCACCGCTTCGGAGTTCTGCATGCGGATCTTAAACAGTTTCACTGGCCGGGAGCCCAAGTATCGGGTTCGTGTGTCGGTTAAATCGCCAGTCACCGGGTCCAACACCGTCCTTAAGAGGGCGCCGTTCTGCAACCCGATGTACAGGTAGAGGGTGCTGCCACCCTGGCTGCCGGATCCTTCAGTCTCGCGTCCGCCGCCCATTTCCACCACGCAGAGCGACTGGGCGCAGTTGGGCAACGGTTGCATAGCGCGCTCCGCCAAACAATCCGCTGGATCCAGGGAGATGATCCGCACTGTGCTGTCCGAAAGGCCTACGGCTAGGAACCAGGACCTCTGCTCCCCAGGAGGGACGCTACCCAAGGCCATGCAAAGCACGTCCGAGTTCATTCGCTTGCGCTTCTCGTACTCGTGCAAAGACCCTGTGGGGTCCATTTCGAAGTACACTAGCTCGCCCCCTGCCAGGGCAATGACGACTTGGCGCTGATTGACTGCGCATTCCACTATGGCCTTTTTCCCGGCCTTCCATTCGTTCACACGCTTGTCTGCGCAGATGTGCCTCATCCCGTCGGGGTAGACTTGCACTAGGGCGTCGTCCGCGAGGGCAGAGCACGACAATGTGGGGGTGATGCCTTGGAAGCCGCTGTCGTGGACCTCTTCCACAGTTTCGCCGATGGAAAGCACCAGAGTGGCGTTGACGAAGGAGACGATGATAAAGGCATCGAACTCGTCGTCGCTGCGCTTCTTCACCGTCCAGACGGCGATAGGGTTGCCGGGCAAGCCGGACACGGCCATTTCAGACACTTCCAGACCGTGCCTTAGAACCCGTAGGGACGATCTTGGCCCGCGCCCGCATAACATGTAGAGCTGCGGCGTGTCTTCGCCTGCCAAGTCCGCGACTCTCGAGGAAAGGATGGGCGATAGACTCTCGATTTCGTCAACCAATACTAAGTTGCGCAGCGTTCGCGGGGCGAAGAAAAATGTGTCGCCCTCTTCCAGCGGCATGGCCGAGCTGAACTCCAGCTCGTCGTCATCGTCGCCCAAATGGGCGATTTGGTATAGGTAGTGATTGCCAAACTCGCAAGCCACAAAGAGGAAGCCGGTTTTCAACACAGACATCGAGATGGCCACTGGGACAGTGTCGAAGTACTTGAGCTTGATTTCCGTTACCATTCCCCGATCTACTTCCAGGGTGATTTTGAAGATGTCGCCCTGCTCGGTCTGGGCCAGGAAGAAGAACATGGATTTGGTCTTATGGGTGGCTGAGCATACAAAAATCATCCCTCTTTCTGGGTCATCCAGGTCGTTGCGGCGGCGCGGGATTGGGCAACGGATATCGTGCTGGTCTCCCAGGTTTTTGTAGGTGAGATAATTCTCTGAGCAAATCAGCACTCCGGAGGGACCATCTTCCCCCCCAGGCACCGTAACTAGAAAATTGGCGTGCTCCTCCAAGGGTTCGGAGTACTTGCGCACCACATGGTTAACCCCCAGGTCCAGCTCGTAGAACGTCAAGGTTTGCTGGGTCTTTTGTGCGGCTTCGCCGGACGGATCGATATCGGCTTCTTCGTAGTCGATTTCCAAGCAGGCGAATATGGGGTTGTCGTAGGCGACATCTACCCCCACCATGTGGTAGACTAGGGTGTTGCTCTTGTGCGCCTCCAGAGGCGAAGAGATGGTCAACCTGGCATGGTCATCTCTGTTCAAAATGTAGGCCAGTTTCTGTTTTTCAATGGCGCCAATCATTACGGCCCGCCCCCGTGGGTCTGTTGCTAAATACTGTCCAGGCACGATCCGCCTGCAGCCGCTTTTGCCAAAAGTCTCCTGATGGATCTTTTCAAAGTTGTTCTTCTGCGGTTGGTATTCGAGGATAACAATGCGCCCGCTGTCCGAGCCAATCACCACATAGTCTTTCGTTCCGCCCGTCAGGCGAAAGGCCATCATCGACCTTACAACGCCGAAGATTTCAATGGTGAGTAGCGTATGCATTTTTCCGGTATTAGGATCGGGGCGCAACAGCTCAATGCTCTTTCCTCGAGCAATTACAATTTCTTGGGATTTCTGGCCGGAAAAGTTGCCGTGCACCGCATGGGTGATGGAGGTCGCCCTTTGCAGGGTCAAGTTGTACAGATACATCTTCGGTTATTCGCTAGTCTCACTTAGAGCATCTGGAAACAATGAAAACGGTTAGTAAATTAGGGTCTTGCAGTCCCGCACAATACACGTTCTTTCGAGTAAAAGTATTGTTTTTATGCTCAATAAACTCACTTACCGTGTTGTAGCTGGGCGAAAACTCACTGGGCACAGTCAGAACTTGGCACGTTTTTCACACGGTTTTTGTAAGAGGAGCGCGAGATAATTGTTTGATAGAACGCGATCGATTTGCGCACCAGTAAGTAGTGAATGAATATGAATGTTATTTTTCATATAAATGAATGTTATTTTTCATATAAACCCGTAAATTTTAGAGGCGGCAATCATAACGAAACAAGGGCTTTTGTTGCTAAACAAACTGAGAATCTTTTGTTTATTATTTAATTTATATGATTTAAATTTAGTTTATAGGAATTTTGGAACTTTTTTAGGTAAAGCAACTAAAGCTTTCGCCGTTTTTGTCTCAATAAATAGTTGTTTGACCTAAAAAGGCTCCCAAATTGCAATAAACTAACCGTAAATGGCTCAAAAGATGCCTAATTAAGTTACCAAGAAACTGTAAAAATGTCAACCCACTGTTTAACACAAAAGCTATTATATTTTGCCACTCTTAAATGTATATTCTCAGTATAGACTCAGTATATTTATGAAACACGCTGTATAGATGAGAACAGTTTTATTTCATTGACGACCCATTTTTCGTTTAAATTAAGTTTGAAAATTCTGGAACGCAGCACTTAGCCATACTGCAGATAATCCGCTGATTATTCAAGAAAATTCAATGCATATTCAAGTAAAACTAGGTAAAATCATAAACGTTTTACCCATTTAAACCATTATTATTCCATTATTATTCCATTATATCTACGATAGTGTCCACGAAAGAACACCTGCTGCGTTCCAAATTATCTGCTTTCTCACTAGAATTCTGAACAGGAAATTATTCATTTTCAGAAAAAACCATTATTGAACTCAATAGGTCATTGAGCTTGTCGCCTTAAACTGATTATAAAAATAATACTGAAAAAACACTTCAGGCGCTTTAAATGCAAAATAGTCAATGTGTTGCTGTTAGCTCAAACGTTTCCCTTTAGCAAACTTTCAGTTTTCCTCGAAAGAACGTGCGAATGTGGACAGGGCTACAACTAGTAAGGGAGCAGGACAGCCATTTCATACAGTAAAAAACCCATTTCAACCCCACGAAACTACGAGAACAAGCAACCCTCGCCCTCCGTTGCCTTTTATGGATGTTGCTGCAGCCGCCTTCCAATGTACTTTAAAGCCTTTGATATCCCACTATCTTAACCTGCCAATAAACTGCAGTTGCGTGAAAGAATCTCGCCTTGGCCTTTCACTGGGGTTTTTGGACAACATTTGTAAATAGTTTAGTCGGTTTAGGTCTAGCAGCCATTCTAGTACATAGCTAAGGCTGCCCTCCCTAAATCCAGGCTCAACAACGCTGAAGCCCCAAATATTTGCAGCATCCACGTGCACGTTTCCAACCAAATCGTTGCACCTGGGACTTGAAGGTAAGTTTATCTAACAAGAGTTTTCATTGGCAAAACACAGAGAAGGCATGGAGCTCCATCAAGAAGCGACTTTGATCGCCGCCATTTTTCAGCCATTGATAAGAGGCGACTGCCCCGCTTTTGGATTTGAGATTTTAAGAACTTACCTCGCCTAGCACGATTTAAATCAGCAACTCAAACGCTCAATATTTAGGGAACTATACGGAAAAGGTGAAAACAGTCGTTCAGAGTGGGTCAGTTAGGTCAATAATCACAATCTGCTACTCTATTTTGGCGTGTTTTCGTCGTAACAATGCCCACCAAATGTATGACAGTCGACACTGTTGACGCGACCAGCAATAATGAACGAGACCTTAAAACGCAAAACTTTTCCGATGTTGCCATTTAGTCTTTGGCTCACACTGCGCGAGAGAGATTTAAAATCGAGCGAGAGAGCAACATAAATTAGTGAGAGAATATAATTAATTTTTTTTATAATAATAATTTATTAACCGACGACATAGTTCATCACATAAAAATGGATTTAGATATACGTGATGCCAAATATCAAATCAAATCAATAAAAAACACAAAGTTTAAGAATTAACGAATAAACTTAAGTACTTATATCAATATAATATGTGTAATAATTATAATAAATCTTAATTTAACCTGTGATGGAATTTAGTAGAAAATAAAACAATTGATCAAGAGTATTGATTCATTTTATTTCAAAAATACTATTCCACTTAAAACTAACTCTGCGGCCAAACAGTTTCATGCAAAAAAAACATTTCAAACAACAATAAATAGATATTTTATTATATTATCTCCCAATTTAATATTGCTCTCTCGCTCGATTTTAAGTCTCGCTCGCGCAGTCTGAGCCAAAGACTAAATGGCAACATCGGAAAACTTTTTTAGCTAGAGTTTTAGGGGCTCTTCAATAATGGCCGCCAGGTTTTCGGTTTTTTGCATAGGATGCTAATAACAAAATTATTTTCTGAGTAAAAACTCGAATTTACCCATCAATTCCCAATGTTGTCCTTAGCAATTAATGATTAAAAGGCATCAGTAGTTTTGCTCAGGTTTACCTCTGTTTGTAGAGCATTTGGGTTGCAAACCCTCCAAGCGCTCATGTTCTATCGCTCTCCCACACTTGGCTGAAGTAGACCGGCACTAACCTAGCAGGCTTTATGGGTAGCGAATGAATATGAACCGAAATCAAGCTACGCACTACGTGCCACTTGAAAAATCTCCACAATGAGCGCGGTCAAGTGCGATAAAGTCCCCAAATGTGTCTTAGATCCATATAATGTCAGCTTCCATATAATGTGTATTTTATCCGCCAGAGTTCTAGACAATCTCGTTGTCAGTTTATCATCGTTTATCAATTCTTAGCAACAATTAAGCTTTTTGTGCATTTTTCTTTGGGAAATTTGGGTTTGTTCAAGCACAAAGTGATCGGGAAACACGACGCCGGCTTTATTAGGTCCCCATAAGTCCGACCAGTGTATTAGTGGGTCTTCGAGTGTCAGTGTCAAGTTAGGGCTCCTTCAAACGGTTCCAAATGCGAAGGGACTTCAAGATGAGACTTTCGAAAACTGACAGAAAGGAGCTGGACAAGTTCACGAAATTTCTGTCCCTCAAAGCGACCGAAGTGATCGTTCAAAGCCGTTTAGGCGAGAAAGTGTCAACGCCTTGCAAGTCCCACCTTAATGGACCAGATTGGGTAAGTGGCCCACTTTCAGAGACCTCTCGAGGGTTGGGAACTATGACCTCCCTGTTCTAAACGGGAGAGTTTGCACCTCCTGGAAAACTGGGGCTGTTGAGAACGTAGCACTTTCTTGATGTATCACACAGTAATTGGTGTAGGGGAAAGGCTGCATTTAAAGACAGGTTGCACCCACATTACGTAGAAAATCTTCTGCCATGTTGTGTGCATTGCAAAATAGTCGAGTTTTCTCGAGTGTTTATTGCTAAATAAGACTCAATATGGACTCTTTTGGTGTAGTGTGCAGGAATGCACTTTCTGCCGTGGCATTTTGGCCTAGACTCAGACTAGATTCATGACACTTTTGGATGTTCAACTGTACTTCTACAGCTACGTTCTGAACTTTTCATGAAACTCATTTTCTCATTGCAGTTTAACCTGAACATCAACGACCTGCCCGATGTGGTGGTCGAGGCCAAAAAAGTCCTAAACAGCGATCTGTTGATCTCCAGAAAATTGCCGTTTTGTATTGAAATTTCGCTGCGAACAGCCGAGGGCGACAGCATGGTGTTGGAATGTTGGTGCATTCGATTCCTCAACGAACAATGCGACCCAGTGACGACCAACGGCCAAAACATCTACAATCGCATGGGGATTCTTCTCAAGTCCCTGGTGAGCGTTACCAGAGTCACTCCAGCCTACAAATTGTCGCGACGCCAAGGTAAGAACCGTGAACCTCCCTAGTTTCCTGGATTCTAGTAATTAAACACTTCTATTTTATTCTAGGACCGGACTCCTATGTAATGATGTACAGGGTGTACATGGAAGATCCCCAGCTCCATTCTCTGGGCGATGGCTTCAAACAGATCCGAGTCGGCCAGATATGCACCGCTTTGGGCACGTTGCAGTTCTCCTGCGCCTATCGCACCAAAATGACAATTTCGCCTACGCAGACCAGCAGGAACGACTCGCTTATGCTAAAAAGCGACCACTTTAACACCAATCTAAGCCCCCGCAGCAAGCGGTACCAGCAAGGGTGAGTGCAGTTTCTCTCATTGATATGTGAATGGCCAGCCCACAGACTGTGCAAAGAACGTGGCATTTGCGTTTAGGCTAGACTTTCTAATGGATAAAAAACCGGTTTAAATTGTTGCGCGGTACCAACGAACGACCTTACCTGGTTGCCGATGGTTGCAAAACCCCATCTGGCTAAATATAGATGCGGATAGGCTTTGCAACAATATGAAACAGGGCAAATGCGTCGGTTTCTGTATGCAGAACAAGGAGCAGTCGGTCGGGTTCGAATTTCAAGGCATCTAGAGCACGCGTTTGTTTGCCGCAAGGCTGTCCGCTGGCTTTTGTGCATTCGATCACGTAGCTTAAGATTCGTTTTTTTCTGTTTCAACAATCGGCTCGAAAACTTCCTGAAGGTACAAAAGCTAACACTGCCATATAGAGAATAACGACAAGGAATTTCTCGGACGGCAATTAATCATTATTGCAGGCCTCGATAGATTATGGTATTAGATGTCGTTAGCCTGTGCATCGGAATTCAATGCGATGCGCTCGAATGAAGAGAAACGTTTATAGCATTCCAGCGATTTGTTAACGGCGGCCCTCAATTGTTGAGGAAACCGCTCTCATTCGCTGTGTGTATGTGAATCCTGCTTGGCCGAGTAACTTGCAGGAATTCACCGTGAAATTGATTCAACCTTGTCGAATGGTTGCGCTGAATGTGAAGATGTTTTCGACGTGAATTCGATAACATGTTGATTCACTATCTGCCAGCCAGTTTCGGTTAAACACGTCCTATTTTTAACGACAAGTCGGCGCCTTTTAACATTGATCATTTACGTAATGAATGAATAATGAACGATTTATTGGTTTGGAAGGCTGGAAATGCATTCATCGAAGAGACGAAAGAAAATTTGAAATTTGAGTAGTGCTTCGCCCTGCGTTTCCAGCTCCGGAAGTTTGAAATTGTTATAACTCGAATACGGTGAAAATGATCTAATCAGGCCTGAGAACCATTTCCATAGAGCGCTTCAAAGCTATGTATATTTTTTCCTTGTGGTTTGATGTAAAATTTCTAACCTACTATTTCGATAGGGCGGTTTGAAAGCTATTTTTTTTTCAGGGTTGAGGTCAACTTTCTAACCTATAAAGCGATAGAGGCAAACGCTGATGAAATTTTGGAAATTTTCGTTTATATTTCGCTAACGGTTGAAACTGTCAGAAGGGTTATTAGGACCTTTTTGATAGGACGTCTCGAGAGTAGTCTTTTTCTATCTAGGTTTTATCCGAAATTCACAACCTTTAAAAAGTTACAAGCAAAAATGTCAATTTTGCGCGTTTTTCGCTGTTTACGCGCTAATGTCTCGGAATCGGGAGAAAATCTCTTAAAACTATGAAAACTATTTTGATAAGGCGGTTTGAAAGCTATGTTTTTTTCAGGGTTGAGGTCAACTTTCTAACCTATAAAGCGATAGAGGCAAGCGCTGATGAAATTTTGGAAATTTTCGCTTATATCTCGCAAACGGTTCAAACTATCAGAAGAATCATTAGGACCATTTTGATAGAGCGTTTAGCGCGCTCTTTTTTTCTATTTAGGCTTTATCCGAAATTCCCAACCTTTAAAAAGTTAGAATCAAAAATACCAATTTTGCGCGGTTGTTGTGTTTAAACGCTAATTTCTCTGATATGGGCTAAAAATCTCTAAAAAAGCAGGAGAACTGTTTTGATAATGCGGTTCAAAAGCTATATTTTTTCCCTGAGGGCTAAGGTCGGATTTCTAACCTATAAAGTGATATATGCAAAAGTTGATAATGTTGGGACATTTTCGCTTATATCTTGCAAACGATTTTTTGATAGGGTGTCTGGAGAGTAGTCTTTTTCTATCCAGATTTTATCCGAAATTCACAACCTTTAAAAAGTTAGACGCAAAAATGTCAATTTTGCTCGGCTTTCGCGGTTTAAGCGCTAATGTCTCGGAATCGGGCGAAAATCTCTTGAGGCAAACGCTGATGAAATTTAGGACATTTTCGCTTATTTCTCGCTAACGGTTAAAACTATCAGAAGGATCATTAGGACCTTTTTGATAGGGCGTCTCGAGAGTAGTCTTTTTCTATTTAGGCTTTATCCGAAATTCCCGACCTTTAAAAAGTTAGACGCAAAGATGCCAATTTTGTGCGGTCGTCGCGTTTAAACAAAAATTTCTCGGATATGGGCAAAAATCTCTAAAAAAGCATAACCGTTTTGATAGGGCGGTACGAAAGCTATATTTTCCTCTGAGGGTTGAAGCCCGATTTCTAACCTATAAAGCGATAGACGGAAAGTTGATGATTTTAGGGCATTTTCGCTCATATCTCACAAACGGTTGAAACTATCAGACGAATCATTAGGACCTTTTTGATAGAGCGTGTCGAGAGATCTTTTTTCCTATTTAAGCTTTATCCGAAATTTCCAACCTTTAAAAAGTTAGAATCAAAAATACCAATTTTGCGCGTTTGTCGCGTTTAAACGCTAATTTCTCTGATAAGGGCGAAAAAATCTCTAAAAAAGCAGGAGAACCGTTTTGATAATGCGGTTCAAAAGCTATATTTTTTCCCTGAGGGCTAAGGTCGGATTTCTAACCTATAAAGTGATATATGCAAAAGTTGATAATGTTTGGACATTTTCGCTTATATCCTGCAAACGATTTTTTGATAGGGTGTCTGGAGAGTAGTCTTTTTCTATCCGGGTTTTATCCGAAATTCACAACCTTTAAAAAGTTAGACGCAAAAATGTCAATTTTGCTCGACTTTCGCTATTTAAGCGCTAATGTCTCGGAATCGGGCGAAAATCTCTTGAGGCAAACGCTGATGAAATTTAGGACATTTTCGCTTATTTCTCGCTAACGGTTAAAACTATCAGAAGGATCATTAGGACCTTTTTGATAGGGCGTCTCGAGAGTAGTCTTTTTCTATTTAGGCTTTATCCGAAATTCCCGACCTTTAAAAAGTTAGACGCAAAGATGCCAATTTTGTGCGGTCGTCGCGTTTAAACAAAAATTTCTCGGATATGGGCAAAAATCTCTAAAAAAGCATTATAACCGTTTTGATAGGGCGGTACAAAAGCTATATTTTCCTCTGAGGGTTGAAGCCCGATTTCTAACCTATAAAGCGATGGACGGAAAGTTGATGATTTTTGGGCATTTTCGCTCATATCTCACAAACAGTTCAAACTATCAGGTGAATCATTAGGACCTTTTTGATAGAGCGTGTCGAGCGCTCTTTTTTTCTATTTAGGATTTATCCGAAATTCCCAACCTTTAAAAAGTTAGAATCAAAAATACAAATTTTGCGCGGTTGCCGCGTTTAAACGCTAATTTCTCGGATATGGGCAAAATCTGTAAAAAAGCAGGAGAATCGTTTTGATAGTGCGGTTCGAAAGCTATATTTTTTCCCTGAAGGTTGAGGTCGGATTTCTAACCTGTAAAGTGATAGAGGTAAACGCTGATGAAATTTTGGACATTTTCGCTTATATCTCGCTAACGGTTGAAACTATCAGAAGGGTCCTTAGAACCTTTTAGATAGGGCGTCTCGAGAGTAGTCTTTTTCTATTTAGGCTTTATCCGAAATTCCCGACCTTTAAAAAGTTAGACGCAAAGATGCCAATATTGCGCGGTCGTCGCGTTTAAACGAAAATTTCTCGGATATGGGCAAAAATCTATAAAAAGGCAATATAACCGTTTTGATAGGGCTGTACGAAAGCTATATTTTCCTCTGAGGATTGAAGCCCGATTTCTAACCTATAAAGCGATACAGGGAAAGTTGATGATTTTAGGGCATTTTCGCTCAAATCTCACAAACGGTTGAAACTATTAGACGAATCATTAGGACCTTTTTGATAGAGCGTTTCGAGCGCTATTTTTTTATATTTAGGCTTTATCCGAAATTCCCAACCTTTAAAAAGTTAGAATAAAAAATTACAATTTTGCTCGGTTGCCGCGTTTAAACAGTAATTTCTCGGATATGGGCAAAAATCTCTAAAAAACAGGAGAACCGTTTTGATAGTGCGGTTAGAAAGCTATATTTTTTCCCTGAGGGTTGAGGTCGGATTTCTAACCTGTAAAGTGATAGTAGCAAACGCTGATAAAATATTTGGAAATTTTCGCTTATATCTCGCAAACGGTTGAAACTATCAGAAGGGTCATTAGGACCTTTTTGATAGGACGTCTCGAGAGTAGTCTTTTTCTATCTAGGTTTTATCCGAAATCCACAACCTTTAAAAAGTTAGAAGCAAATATGCCAATTTTGCGCGGTCGTCACGTTTAAACAAAAAATTCTCGGATATGGGCAAAAATCTCTAAAAAAGCATTATAACCGTTTTGATAGGGCGGTACAAAAGCTATATTTTCCTCTGAGGGTTGAAGCCCGATTTCTAGCCTAAAAAGAGATAGAGGCAAAACTTGACGTATTTTTGGGCATTTCGGCTTTTATCTTTATTAGGACCTTTTTGGTAGCGCAACTCAAAAGCTGTATTTGTCTTGGTGGGCATCTTCAAAAATTCCTAACGTCTAAAAATGTATAAGACAAAATAGGTTTTAAAGGAGCGCCGAAGTTCAACAGCTAATAACTCGGAATCAGTTACAAATTTCGGAAAAATAATCTATAGCTTTTCGGTAGAGTATTTGACGAACTGTTTGTGCTTAAAAGAACTTTTCAACCAACAAAATTCCCAACCTCTAAAGAGATAGAAGGAAAATTTCCTTGGGTGTTTAGCGGTAGTAATCGAAAACTCTCAATCCCGCATCGTCCAATGCTTTTTCCAGTTGAAACGGTCGAAGAGCAAAGTCTACCGTCGTTTGCATTCACTAATCAGCGTTCAGTCAGCAACGAAGGTTCGAGCAGGCGAGTTTCGTAAAGTGCGCTCAGTATCGGTCGGCATTGAGACAGACGGTCAGCAATTTAGAGCGCTTCCGCTCAGCTATTTAAAGTGTTTGACATTTTTTCGCCGGCTTTATCATTACTTTCAAGCGGGTCACGATGGTTGGGACGAGGATGCGATACTTGTTTCGGTAAGTTTTTCTGCCCTATTCCTCTTAGTAGGCGTTGGCGCTTGGCAACAAAAAAAAACGAGTTTTGACTCGAAAAATCGTCGAATTTTTAGGCCACCCGCCGACCTTTCCCCCAGATGTTTCACGCCGTGCGGCATTTATTTTTAAAAATTCGCCGCCTTGTTTGTGCCAAAACTATTTGAATTTAACCGCCTACTGCAACTAGATTGTATTAATAAACCGGAATTCAATACGCCCCTAGTTTCCCGCCAAGCAAACTGGCCTTGGTTGAAAAAAAACGAGAGTCGTGGTGCCTTGTGATTGGCCGCCGACGATGCAGCTGTCCTTTTCGCCTTCTATGATCCAGGGGGAATTTTCGCAAGTCAGATTTTACTCACCGAAAAAAACACGTTAAATCCGTGGAATGCGCTTGTCTGATTCATTTTATTCTTCGGACTCTTGCAGCTGCTTAACATACGCACTCAGAAAGGTCATTTGAGTTCATCCGGGGGGGGGGGTAAATCTGGCTGGTTACCGCATGCTTGAATAATCGACAGTTTTGAGAGAAAAATGAAAATCGCGCAAGTTGGATGACTTGTCAAACGGTAAATGTAATTAATTAGTCGTTTTAACTGGGTGATAACAATGATAATCATAAGCAAATGCTCGAAAGTCGAGTGTTAGTGGCTATTTGAAAACATGTTTGCGACCGCAACCAAAGGTTGTTTGATCGGGTCATTGACTTGATAGTCTTCTGGATTATTTAGGCTTATTGTAACAATTGCTCAAGCATCTTAATAAGAGATGCTGGTGAATTCTTAAATATATTGCAACCACGTAATCGGCTTTCCAAGGCCTGCAGCGGATGAACGGCTTCATTTGTTTCTCCTTTCATTGTTTCATGGGTTTTCTTCTCCCGCCCCGGACGCCTAATTGCCATTCATGTGCCGATCTTTGCTCAACAGGATGTCGATTGCGACATTCTAATTTCCAGTGGACTTTACACCAATAAGTTTATCTATTTAACGTCTGGTCGCTGTGTTTTGGTACAAGAACTTGATCAAAACACATCATCAAAGTCGTAATGCTTTTAGTATTATACTTTAAGAAATGCATATTTGTTTTATCAGACTGGGCAATTATCAAATCGTTTGATTAAATGCCCCTCATAGCACAACTGGGCCGTGGGAATCACGGCGAATGCGTTCGGGTGGTTCCGTCGCCCTGAAGGGAAGTGAGACTAACCGGGCGATTGCCGCTGTCCTCTCCCACAGAACCCATATACGAGGGCTGATTCAATGAAATTCCTGCCCTGGATCTAATGGTGAATTAAAAAGCGACTTAATAGAGCATGCAGACTAATTGATTAAAACCGTCGATGATTCCCGCAACAATAATTGTGTAAATCGTCGCTGAACAATAAACAATCGAGCTGTTGATTACGAAGCTAAAAATAGCGGTGAAATTCCAGATTCGGTCAAAGTCTGCTAGCACGGCCTTCGCGGTTGGGCAGGAAAACGAATGCAATCGGAATGCGGACAATTTGATCGATCTGAAAGAATTGCATAAGGAATTGTTGATTGTTGTGGTGTGAATGCTAATGCTCCAAATTTGCTTATAGTTTGCGAAAACCTTATCTTTATAGCAGCAGCCATGGACTATTGGAAAAAATTGAAAAACCTTGTAGGTTTTTCGTGTGATGGCAACCGGTTATTGTCGGTTCGTTATTATCTCTGGCGCCGTGCTATCGGCAATTTATTATTTTTGTTATTATTATTACGTACAAGTGTTCATTGTTTTGCGCTTAGGATGATTAGATAGTGCAATGCGGTAATTGTTGCCCAATCATTTAATAATCAACTTAAGAAATGAATTATTTTCGCCAAACTGCGTTTTGGCTTCAGATAAACTTGCGTTAACCCGAAGAAAAAACCGCTATCAAAGCTGGTGTTTGTATTCTATTTCGGGGCCAGTGTTGATTCACCTCAAGGAAGGTTGAGCGAGAAGTGAAGTCAACATTGCGAAGGTCGATTATTGGACATGGGAATCGAGTAAACAGGAACAAGGAACTCGTTTGAAATGTTTACCGTTTGTTTCAGGGATGACTGCACATCGTCACTATCCGAAACGATGAAGATTGGCGCGTTTGCCGAGAGGAAGAAGATCCACTTTGAAGATCCGCAGCTCGAGTTGCCGTTTTGCACGTTTTTTGCCGATCGGATTTCGCTCAACGAGCAACCGATCGAGAGTGAGCCCCAAAGTTTGGCCACATCGCCCTCAAACGAGCGCCTCAATGGCGTCAAGGAACCAAAGGAGACCACACCGCAGCAAAAGGTCGAAAAAAACGGAAACGTGGCAGCGCAGCCCGAAGCCTCCATGGTGTCAACTGGCGACGACTTTATCATGGTAGACTTGGTAATTTTCCTTTTGGCTGACTTTTGCTTCTTGTGCATGCTAACGCTGTTCCAACAGTAACTAAGTTTGAAACTGGTGAGTTTGTTGCTTTAACACCTCTGAAGATGCCTAAATAGGCCTTCCAAAGGTGGTTGCGAAACGTCACGAAGAAATTCCATTTCGCGTTAATTTAAAAACCCGAAAAACTCAGCAGTTTTAAGCCATTTCCTTTTCATTGTAACTAGTTCATTTATAAATAACCCGTTTTTATTGGTTGCGGTCCATGGCCCATTTTTTTTTGTTGGTTTATTTTAGCGATAACACCGGCGCTCTCACTAAAAATACATTCACAATTTTACGTAACATCAATTGTTATAAACAAGTTCAGGGTCAGTTTAAATTTAGTTTGAATAACAACCAATCACATGAGGGGATTGCAATAACAGCTCGTCATGGAAACGTGACATACTTAGCTGGTTGGCAACCTAATAGAAGAAAATCGCTTTATCATTTTCGTGTTGGTTGTCGATGTTGTGCCGAGCCCTTCGGGCACGACACTGGTTTCGACGCAAAACAGACGATACATTCGTCAAATGTTCACTTTTCGCATGGAAACCTCCGAAGGGCTCCGAAGGGCTCGGCACAACAAACACGTCGGAGTGTGTTAGTTGTCGAAGTTCTGCCGAGCCCTTCGGCCACGACACTAATTTCAATGCGAAAAGTGAACATTTGACGAATTTAGAGGCTTTTTTGCGTCCAAACCAGTCGTGCCCGAAGGGCTCGGCTAAAGATGGGTAACTCAGTGAATTTTCAAGAGCCGGCGGAATGGCTTGGTGCGCCAACTCAACGCACCGGCGCAGTAACTCACCGATGCAGATCCATTGCGGTTAAAAAAAAACGCTACTCATAAAAAATGAGGTGACCCTTTTTTTAGGTGGTTTAGTTAAAATTATTCCAGTTTAGGGTCTCGTAAAGCTTAGCTTTAGCTTATCGTTTAAATTTAAATGACTTAATGGTCATTGCTTGATGAATTATAACTCACAATACAGCGCAACAGCAACTCAACACAGTGTTACCCATGCCTGGGCTCGGCACAACTTCGACAACTAACACACTCCGATGTATTTGTTGTGCCGAGCCCTTCGGGCACGACACTGATTTCAATGCGAAAAGTGAACATTTCACTAGTAATTGCAGATAATGTTTTTTTGCGTCTAAGCCAGTGTCGTGCCCGGAAGGCTCGGCATAACAAGTACATTGCACTGAGTCGGATGTCGATGTTTGTACTGAGCCCTTTGGCACGACTGGTTGGGACGAAAAAAAGTTGCAACGCAAAAACTTGCTTTGCTTTTCTTGCAATAGACCGAAACTAAACTAACAAGATATGTTTTGTTGCAGAAAACGCCGTTTGCTAAGCCATCGGGTGAAAAATCCGAGCTGACCAAGTTCTTCAAAGAGTGGCAACAGGCGCCCTTATTGGAGACGTTTAAAGAGCTGCCACCCATTGAGGCGACCGACCTCCAAAAGCAACTGGAAACGTTTGAGAGCGACCTCAACGAGTTCGACAGCATCGTGCAAACGCTTTGTCAAAGTTCGCCGAACAACAATTGAACCCGGCTTGAAACAGCCGCCCCGGAGTGGTTGCGCCGATATTTATTTATTTTCTCTGTGTTTCGTATATATGCATTTGAAAAATGTGCCCCGATGTGTGATTGGTTCGGTGTAAGCGATGTTTTTGAGTGGGGAGCCAGTCGATGCGAGCCTCTATATTAGAGCGCTTTGAATGCTTGCGGTTTCTATTGATGCATATCAAGCCCGCTGTTGGTTTTGGTAGGGCCGGGAGTTTGTACAAGGCAACCCCCGTAGCTGAAGACTGAATAAGGGAGACAAGAACTTACTAATTTAATTTTGTACATATATTTCTAGGAAAAGTTGTGGCCTGCCTCACTTTTACGGATAGTGAATGGGTTTGAGTGAGTGCGCTTGAATGAGAGTACCAAGTGAGGTCAGGGGTAGTTAGTCTATGCCGCGTGCTGATGCTAGAAGCGCATATTTTACTGTCAGTTTGTACAGGGTGTCATGCGGCACTCTGCGCTCAGTTTATTGAATTTATTCAAAGTTTAACTGCGTTAAAGTGCTGTTAGAGTTTATTGTTCCGTCGATTGTCCCTTTGTCTGGTACCTTGCAACGCTTTGTTCGCTTGCAATAATTGCTCAATACGTAACCGGTTTCGCATATGTCAATGATGTGGTCTTATTTTATTAATATTATTATTGTTGCTTCAAACCAAACTTGTTTTGTTGGGAATTTACGTCAGTTGTACCTTGTTTAGGAAAATGCGAGAAAATTGATTCAAACCGTTAATGCCAAATTGTATTTTATTTACATAAAAAAAGTATCTTTTAAGTGGTGTTTTAAGTCCCGTTTTATCCCCGATTGGAAAAGTACTCAATTATCCGACCCAAGCTTTCAACTGGGTTTTTGGTGCTCCAAACCACTGCCTCCACTTTGCGTGGGTTTGACATAGGCGCACAGTGGTTCAACTCACCAAAATCGCTCGTGAGCAAAATAAAACGCTGCAATAGCTGGCACTTAGACAGCCACTTTGTCCAACAGCAGCAGTACGCTGACCATTTCCGGGCGGTCTTTGGCGCGCTTCTGCACGCAAGTTTTCCCAATGCGAACCAACTCGGCAAAAATGAACTCGCCGCCTTCCGCTTTCGCGTCCTTCAGCTGCAGGAGGTTTTCCTGCGGATGGTTCACCACTTGGTCCTTCAGCAGGCGCTTGTTGTCGCCAGCAGGGGACCGCGCCGTTGCCAGCTCGAACAGCACCACCCCGAAGCTGTAGGTGTCGATTTTGGTGCTGAACTGTTTCGAACGCAGAAACTCCTCAGGTAAATAGGGCAAAGTGCCCTGGACTTTGGTCACTTGGATGTGCGTGTAGTGTCTTTCAGGGCCTTCGCGAGCCAATCCAAAGTCCCCTGCACGTGAGAGGGAGTGAGTGAAACAAATCAATCATTTTCTAGTTTTGTGAAGCTTAACAGTGGAAAAACCCATTTGCACAAGAAACGTCTTTATGGAAAAGTTTTTGCAAAAGCAATTAGTACCTAAACTAGAAAATTACCAAGAACTTGAACAAGATGAATGGGAGCCACTTACCAATCCTTGGCTGGTCCATGAGATCCAACAGAATGTTGGCGCTCTTGATGTCTCCATGAATTAGGGGCTTGTTTCCATGGAGTGTCGTGTGGAGGAATTGCAGACCCCTGGCTGTACCTGAAAAAGTTACGCTACACAATAAGACGCAATTCGTGAGTATTCGCGCAATTGCGTAAGCATTGTCAAACTGAAACCTTTCAATTTCTGAAAAATGGCCATTGGAATCCTCTAACTTCAATGTTCGAACGTCCTTTTCTGATCCCCGGCTTAAATGAACTTTCTTATCGGCTTACCAGTGGCGATTTTGAGCCTTGTAGGCCAACTGAGCACTTTAGAGTGGTCCTTGGTGCGGATTCGACTGTCCAAAGACCCGCCTGGCATGTATTGGTAGACCAAGCAGGGATGGGGGCCTCCTGAGGACCAAATCACAAGCATTAACCGCAACTAATCAGCCTCCACCTACCAATGCTGTATCCGTACAATGGCAGGATATTGTCGTGTCTGTAGGCGTTCAGGCAATGGAGCTCAGTTACCGATTGCCTGATCAGCTCGCTAAAGTCTTTACGGCTGTGCTCTTTCGTTTCGAGTCGCTTTATTGCCACTTGCGTCCATTTCCATGTGCCTACAAATAATCGTGGATTTTTTGGGCTCAATCTTCAATAAATCAACTCAAAACTTAATACCTTTAAACACGATTCCAAATCCTCCCTGGCCAAGAATATGGTGCGCATTCCAGTTCTCAGTGGCAATTTCCAGCTCGGGATACGGAATATGGGGCGTAGCCCCAGCGCTGGAAGCCACACAAGCCGATAGCACTTTAGAGGAGTCCCTCTGGACTAGAGGGGCATTGGGGCTGCTATTGTTGGCCACCAAGGGGCCGTTCTTGGTAACGTTATTGTCAGTGGTTTGGTCAACATTGGGCCGTTTGCTTATTGTCTTGGCTGCGCTCTTGTTGAAGTTAGCGGTGGGGACTTTGGGGTCCCGAATCTGCAGCTTGGCCGCCCTTTCTGGCAGGTTGTCCTCCTTGATCAGCACATGGTACTTGTCGTCAACAAAGGCTCTTAAAAGAGCCATGCCTGGGTAGAGGCTGATGCGGTTCAGCAGGATGAACAGCTCTACAAACACAATGATTAAACCAGCTGGACTTCGTTTTAAATGCAGCGCTCACCTAAAACTGTGTGATTCAGCTGGCCCCACATTGTCAGCAGCTCATTTGCGGGCGACTGTCCCCGAAAAAACACCGTTTTCAGCCCTTCAATAGTCAAGTCGTCAAAGTTCATGTGTTTACCCAAATGCTCCCACTTGCTACCTTGGTCCAGCTGCTGGCATAATTTCCTGCGTTCCTCATAAGGCAGGTGATAAATATACATGGGGGGCTTCGAGCTGCTCATTTTTATTACTCAATGCTGAGGAACGGGAAAAACCCATTCTGGCAGGCGAAATGAGGTTAATACAATCAAAACAAACTACTAGGAATGTCTATTTACGGGGCTCCGTGCGCTGTTGCCGTGTGGTAGTAGTATTAGACGTCATTTATGTCAAGCTTTTACCCATGTCTCCGATAGATGTGAATGAAAATTTATTGTATGGAATTAATTTTTTTACCATTTTGAAGAAATAATTTCAATTCTATAGGGGCGGAGTATGATTCCCTTATATTGGCCTACAAATCTTTTTGGATCAAATGCCTTTTGCCACTATAAGTTTCTTTCTATGTAAGGCAATTTTTAAATACACCACCACAATTTACAGAATTTAAAGTTATTGCCACAGAAACTAGCTACAAGTATTTATTCAACAACACAACACTATAATGAAATGTATTATTCAAATTAAATATTAATTTATTAAATTAATCTAATTAAATTAATTAATTAAATTATTCATACACATAATTATGAAATAATGTCTGACAATGTCTATCATTTTCACAATATGATATTAAAACAGAGACATTATAAAAACATAAAAACTCATTGACAACTTTCAATTAAAACTTCTTTTATAACGACTTATTTTTGTCACTTTTTCGACGTCTTTGGTGTATCAGATAACTGTCATTTGGTGAGAAAATTCTTTCCGAATGCATGCATAAATGGTATTCCTCGACATTAATAGATATTTAACTTCGACCAGTAGATATTTAATGTAATATAAATTACTTAACAATAATTGTGATCTAATAATGCTTTTACTCCCAAAAGCTGTTGAATTTTGAAAATTTTTTGAAAAGATGGCTTGCAAATTTTATGCTTTTTGATAAGGCGTTTTTTTTTTGTGGAATGAAATTGTATTTGTTTTGATATGGGCTAAAAACAATGAGCAAAAAGCCAGAAGATTTGCAGAACACCTTGAGGAAATATTTCAACCTAATGCAGTGGATAGCGCAGAAACATTGCCTTGTATTACACAGCAGGAAGAAGGAGAAATCCCGTTTGTCACTCTGACTGAAGTAATTAAAGAAATAAAAACTAATATCAATCCGAAAAAAGCTCCTGGATTCGACTTAACCACAGGACAGATCCTCAAAGAATTACCGAAAAAAACATTGATTAAGTTCACCAACCTGATCAATGCCTCATTTCGACTTCAGTGCGTCCCACAGTTATGGAAGGTGGCAGAAGTGATCATGATTCCAAAACATGGAAAACCACCCCATGAAGCAATGCCATATCGTCCAATATCACTACTACCAGTTATGTCCAAGCTATTTGAAAAACTTCTGTTGAAAAGACTAAAACCAATAATTGAAGCTCAACAGATTATCCCGGATCATCAGTTCGGTTTAGGAATCAACACTGTACAATTGATCAAGTCCATAGAATTGTCAATACTATAGAAAATTCGCTAGAAGCGAAGAAAGTTTGCTCAGCTATATTCCTGGATGTCGCACAGGCTTTCGATAAAGTCTGGCACGAAGGTTTGATCCATAAACTTAAAAAGTTGCTTCCGGTTCAATACTCAGAAATATTGCAATCTTACTTAACTGAGAGGCACTTCAGAGTCAGACAAGACAATGCTTACTCTGATCTAAAAGAAATTCAAGCAGGGGTTCCACAGTGCAGAGTATTAGGACCAATACTTTATCTGCTATACACATCGGATCTGCCAGTAGGCTCTGATGATGTCAGTGTGAGTGGGGTTGAAGAAGAATTACGTCAAGCTACTGTTGCTGATCAAAATGTTGTTGCTACATTCGCCGATGACACTGCAATCCTAGCGATAGGCGACAGCAATATGCAATCTACTGAAAAACTCCAAGCAGCTATAGATGAGGTTCATCGTTGGACCCTGAAATGGCGCATCAAATTAAATGAAAAGAAATCGGTCCATATCGACTTCACCAACAAACGAATATACTACAAACCAGAATACATTAATGACAAGATTGTACCATATGCGAATACAGCTAAATATCAAGGCATAACCCTCGATACAAAACTCAGATGGAAACCACACGTCAAGAAGAAACAGGAAGAACTGAATCTAAAGTACAGAAAGATGTACTGGCTATTGGGTAGAAACTCAGCTCCCACTGTGTATAACAAGCTATTGTTATATTATCAAGTCTTCAAGCCAGTGTGGAGTTATGGTGTGCAACTTTGGGGCTGTACCAAACAGAGCAATAGAAACATCATTCAGCGCTTCCAGAATAAAGTACTTCGTAGTATTGTTGATGCACCATGGTATATCAGAAATGAAAATCTACATAAAGACTTGGGTGTAGTAACAGTAGATAACGTCATCAAAAAGTATGCACAGAATCATGAACAGCGACTCCATCAGCATGTGAATCCTGAGGCACTCAAGCTCCTGGATAATGCGGAAATACAGAGAAGACTCAAAAGAACTAAACCATTCGAACTGGTTTAGAAGGCAAGAATTTGTGACGGAGTACATGTCAAACCGATGTACTGTAGTATTACAGACAAAGTGACTATCAGAGGATGTGTGTGCTTTGTGTTTTTTAATGTAGTAGATTAAGTTAAAGACAAATGGCTTATTAGTATACTGTACTACTAGATTGCTATAACAATAAAAAAAATATGACTTCTATTCTGCAAACAAATGATGCTATTGAAAAAGTATTTACAGTAGTAGTAAACATCTTTATTTCTAAAAAAGGCTATCGACCTATCGGTATTTCTGCCCCTGTTTAATACATGTAATCTTAATCTAAATAAAAAACAAAGATGAAAATTCTCTTATTCTAGGTTAACAATCTTATTAAATAAACTTTCCAATTCTAATGACAAGAAAAAATTATTTTATTGTCCAGTAGTTAGTTGCGTTTGTAAGCGTTCGAGTAGCGTTGATGTAGGGAAACGGAAGCGGGATTGTCTGGTTGGTCTTGTAAGACAAAGGGGATTCAGTATGGTCCAGTTGTAGGGGTTGTTAGTCCATTTTGTCTGTAGATGTATGAGTCTTTCCGAAATCTTTGTCATGTTTGTGCGTTCGTATAGTAGTTGGGTGGAGGGGTTGCGTAGTGGGTTTTGGGACTGTCTTATTCGTGTTATTAGTCTTAGTGCAATTTGTTCTGTTGTTTGTATATAACGTTTTGTCCTTTCTGTTCCGTTGGTCATGAGTATATGTCCATAGTCTAGCAAGGGTGTACAAATATCTTTGTATATTTTGGTGGCGGTGTATGTGCTAATTCCTCTGTCTTTGTAGGTTAGTGATCGGAAGTGTTTTGTTCTCTTTATTATTTCTGTCCTCATGTTTCGTATGTGTTTAGTGAATTTAAGTTTGTGGTCATTCGTGGTTCCTAGGTATTTTATGTTATTCTTTGGTTCTGTCGTTTGGCCGTCTACAATTATTGTAGGGGAGTCAGCGTTGAGTCGGTGGTTTGTGAGTAGAAGTTGATTTTTTGACGCGTTTGGTGTTAGTCTCCATTTATAGAACCATGACATTGTATTGTTCGTTAGTGTTTGGAGTCTTTCAGTCGCTTTTTCAGTGGTGTTGTCGTGTACTATTAATGCAGTATCGTCGGCGTATAGTAATATGTACGCTAATTTGTCTATTTGGTTTTTGTCTGGTAAGTGGTAATTATAGATATCATGGCAGTATATATTATATAGGAATGGTGAGAGCGGGGATCCTTGTGGGAGTCCTTGTTCAGGGGAAAAAGAAAAAGATAATGTGTTGTCAATTCGTACTTGTAGTAGTCTGTTTTCAAGTAAGTTTTTTATGATGTGAACTAGATATGTTGGTGTGTGGAGTTTGTGAAGTTTGTAGAGTAATCCCATGTGCCAGACACTGTCAAAGGCCTTGTTAATGTCCAAGAATAGAGACGCCGACTTTCTGTCAGTTAGGTGAGTTGTTTGTACATTGTTGGCCAAAATAAAGAGCGGATGAATAGTCGAGTGATGTTGTTTGAAACCAAATTGGTAGGTAGGTATATATTTTCCAATCGCTTTTTCAAGCCGCTGCTTTATTATGTATTAAAACATTTTGCTTAGTAGTGGAAGTAGTGTAATTGGTCTGTAGTTGCTCGGTTGTGTATTGTCCAGTCCATTTTTGGGTATAGGGATTATTAATCCGTTTTTCCATGTTTTTGGAATTTTGTTATTTGTGATGCAGTTGTTCAACTCAGCTAGGATCAGCCTGTGTGTTTCCTGAGTTAGACCTTTCAGGAGTTTTGCCTTTATTTTGCCTTTTCCCGGTGCTGTGTTTCTGATATGCGCTAGGGCTTCATCGTATTGTTTCTTCGAGAAATTCCTGGGTTCCAGTCAATTTTATTGTTTAGTATTCAAAATGTTACAAATACATTTCGGTGTCTTTCTCCACCATCATCAGTTTGTATGTATGGCTGTTTCTACCTTCACATTTCGCCTGGCATTGGAATGATTGGCTAAATGTGAAGGTAGAAACAGCCATACATACAAACTGATGATGGTGGAGAAAGACACTGAAACGTATTTGAAACATTTTGATTAATAAACAATAAAATTGACTGGAACCCAGAAATTTCTTTTGGATTGAATTAATTTTAATATTATTTGCAACCGTATTTTCCTGGAGCGCTACCACCTCAGGCTTTCTGTTGTTCAGGAACTCGTCCACTTCTTCTGGACGGCGAGTCCTTAGCCCATTGACATTCCAAGAGGCTACTGTGAAACTATCAGGCCGTTTAGACATGTAGTCGGGACATTACCGCCTGGACAATGGCTTCCAAGGACCCCCTGTCCATTGCTGCTACTTGTTCTTGCGGAGTGAGTGGGGTGGTTTTCCTTGAGGTTGTTCTCCTGTCCTCCTTGAGGACGACCGGAATTTTCAGCAGGCTGGGTGCAATTGGGTGCTACATAGAGCGCACTTGCAATTGCGGACCTCCCCTTCGCGTGGTTTGGATAGTTGGCAATCTGCGCTTCTGTGGACTCTACCACATTTCACGCATCTCACCGGCTGGGTGCAATGGCGCTGGGAGTGTCCGTATCGCTGACACCTGAAATCAGCCGCTGTTTTAGTGGTGACCGCAGCACCGTTTTTGTTGGTTGCGGCCCTCATCATTTCGATGCCTCCTGTAGTGAAAACTCCGTTTAGCTGTCTCCAGCTTGTTGGGCCCTTAATATTGATTGGTGGAATTTTGTCCACCTTGTCAGGAACCGGGATGTCGGTTTCCATCCCCGTGACATCTATGATGATGGTTTCCTCATCATTTTCATCTCGGCGCCTTTTTCTGCTCTCCTGAGCAGCAGAAGGGGCGCTGGATGGGCCTGGAGTGGCTGTTGGAGGGCTGTGCGGTGCTGGCATAACCAACCCAGGCTTTTTGGGGGGAACCTGCACTGTTTCGGGTGCCATAGTCTTGCGGGGCGCCGAGGGTTTCGGTGGCCCCTTAACTGTTGCACTAAAACTGGCAGGTTTCCCCTTCGTCGTATGTGATGGGGAGTCGAGTCTGCCATCCAGCATCGCAGTTAGCTGCTTCAGGTTGGCTTCTAGCTTGTGGATGTCTTTCCGCAGCTCCTCGTTTTCCTGCCGCAACATTTCCATGGCGGTTTTTGGCGCCATTATTGATTGCACTCGCAATCAAACACGATCACAGATCACGGAGGTTATCTGTGTACACGATTTGCACGTGAATTTAAAAATGCACGTGGTGGTTTGCTTGGCGGGCGTGTGGGTTTCGGCTCTCGCAGCGGGTGGGCTTACGTTTCGCTTTCACTCACAGGTTGACTAACCAGATGCCCACAATCACCAGAGCGATAGGAGCAGGTCCGCGGAGGCCCCCGGTACATCGGCCATCGTCGAAGATCGCCAAAAGCCCGCGGCCGTTATAGTTAGGGGCGGAATTTGCGTCAAAGGCAAGACCCCTCTCGTTTTCGTGGAACAAGGGGTCAAAATCAACAAGGACGTGTACCGCCATGACATCTTCGAATCCGTCGTACTTCCGTGGACCAAGCAGCACTTTTGCGAATCGTATGTCCAATACGACAATACGAGTTCCAACAGGACTCCGCTCCGGCCCACAAGGCGAAAGCGACTCAGAACTGGTGCCGGACTCATTTTACGAATTTCATCTCGTCGGCGGAGTGGCCGCCCTACTCGCCAAATCTCAATACGATGGACTACTGTGTGTGGTCTATTTTGGAGACCAGGGTCTGTGCTACACGCCTCAAAACTTTGGAGTCGCTGCGTCGGGAATGGGACCGATTGTCGCCAAAAGAGGTGCTAGGTGCAAGCGTTTGCTGCTCTGCCTAGATGCGCAAGGAGGCCACTTTGAAACCGGCTGAGTATGTTGTGGTCAAAATAGTTGTTTATTGTTCTTCGTTGATAAATTTTGTTTTTATTGAAAATTGAAAAATTAAACATTTTATGAAGTTTTTACTCGAGGTCATTTTTCCATTGTCACCCTGTAATGCCGCCCGTGCGATTGTGGAATTTCGAAGCCACAGAGAGAGTCCCACGTTTCATTTTATTTTCAAAGACTTATTACATGTTTTAAATATGATATCGGCAATGTACGAAATCCGGCAATGTACTGGCGGCGTACAGCCTAATATAAATGAGTTTACTGCAACATAAACTGGGCCGGGGCGTTGGGTTGGCGCACCAAGCCATTCCGCCGGCTCTTGAAAATTCACTAAGTTACCCATTTCTATATTCCCATGTAAAAGACACAAAAAAAGACACAGTTAATACTCTTAATCTCTAGTTTATTTATAAACAGATCTTGTACATTTAAAAAGATAATAAGCAGGGCAAGTCTTTGTTTCCTTATAGAGAGCTTCGACCAAGCACGATTGCAAGTAAAAAACTCTTACCATCTATGTAGGTATTGATAATCTAACTTTACGTAACAATCCAAACAATCCTCGACAGCAACAGGTTGAAAGAGTCTTTCAATAGGTCGGCGGGACGCACTTGTCCACTACCTTCTAGGTCATTAAAATAGAACTATATTAGATCGATTCCACATTTTAATAGAATTTTTTTCGCTATCTGATCAATGGGTTTTCGTTGGTCCATCTAATTTACATTGAGAATATTTACACTGAGCGTGATATTTACAATTAAAAGTCGTTTATTGGGTGCAAACAGGGACACCACATGAGCAAGACAAAGTACTTACATATTATGTACATATTTATACTAAGATTAGTCGGGTTTTCTAAATTGAAAGAATCAACGTTTCCATATAATATAGACTCTTTAGATATCTTAACATATACAGCATGATAAATATGATGATTGTCAGGTGATGATGAAAAGGGAGGAATGTAGAAGAATGGAAGCACCAAGATTAATGAACAACAGTCAGCTCTAACAGAAGGGAACTATTAAAGCGCTGTTTGAAGCCAGGAAAGCTTCGGATGCTTCAACAATGGGACTTGTGCGCTACTCTACTCAGTGGGAACGTATTCTTTGTTGATGCTCTTCAGGAACGAGTGGATCGCTTTGAAGGTGGGCCGATCGGTGTCGTCCCGGCACCAACAGCTGCACATCAGCTCGTAGATCTCAGACGGGCAATGTTGGGGCTTGTTGAGCATCACCTAAAACCCACCCAGGCACTATTGGATGATTAAGCCGCCATTTCCCGACCCACCTGCAGTTCGCCCCCATAATACATGTGCTCGGCGTTCTGGATCACTTTCTCGTTGGACAAATTGGCGAAGGGGCGGTCACAGCAGAAGTTCAAAATCTCCCATAAAGTGACCGCGAACGCCCACACGGCACTGTAGCAGGAGTACCGATCCTGCAACCGCACGTTAATTAGTTAAGACTCGGTTGATCGAGACCTGCTTACCAGAAGAATGCTTTCCCAGGGCAGCCACCTTATGGGGGCGGGAGGCCGGCCGCCAATTTCCGCGTACTCCTTGCGGTATTGGGGCTTTGACATGGCAATGTCCGTTATTTTGATCACATAACCACGCCCTACCAGGCAGTTTCTTAAACAAAAAAATCCACCAATCAGTACGCAGTAGGAGGTGAAAGGACGTAGTATTACCGTGCTGCCAAGTCCTTGTGGGTCACATGCTTCGACTCCAAGTACTTCATGGCTGAGGCGATTTGGGTTGCAATATACATCAAGCTTCCACTGCTGGAAAGTGGAAAGAACAGTCAATTTTTCACTAATTAATTGCGCTTAGTCCCCCCCAATATTATTGTTATCAATATAGCCTTAGACGCGCATTGAAACCGTGTTGTTCAGGCTATCAGGAAATTGAAGATTTTCCTTTCAGGTCGTGCAGCCCAAGCCAATTAAGCTGTTTGTAATTAGCAATGCGATCGATTCCTATAACGTGAATGTTGGTTGTGCAAGAACAAAGCTCAAGCTGATCGATTTCGGAATTTTGCTTTGGCATTATCGTGATTAGATAATTTCGGATTTTGATGAATCAATTTGATCGTTGTTTGTCGGCACGTTCCAACGCGCCATCCCCAATATTTGCCCGACAATTATCCAAACGCGTTTGCTTCGAGACGTTTTGGTTGAACTCCAGGTTTTTTCGCCTCGAGCGGCTGTAAATTGACAAAAATATTGACGTTAGATGAGACACGGTCCCAATATTGCGCCCTCAAATGGGATTCGAACACGAAAATACTGTGGCGCTAATTGGGAAATATCGGTTTGAGGCGCCTTTGATATTTGTGTTTGTCACCCGTTTCGCCCATCAACTATATAATCTAACTTTTCGGGAGTAATATCGCACTCATACTGTGCAGAACAAGTTTCGACAAGGAAAATTCATTATTATGTTCACTCAATATTAGAGATTTATTGGAAATTATAAATACTGTCCTGCAGTAATAAGGTTAATCCTTATTTTAATACTGCACTTGCTTTATTTTTTTAACGAAATGATAGTTATTGGAAGGTCTTTTTCACTTTATTCTGCCAAATTTCAATTAACAACAAAACATGTTTTGGGATTATTCCCCATCCCTGGTTGGTGATAATGGGATTTACGTTTAAAAATTCCTCTAACAGGATAACGGCATCCTCATAAGTGAAGCTTAATCGTGGATTTTTACTTTGAATCATTTTGAAAAAAAGTTCTCTAATGAGAAAAAACGTGTAGCATTAAAAACTGGGTTATGTATACAATGAAATAACCTGCAAGCGAACGTTAGAAATGCCAACTGCCTGTTTAAGGTAGAAATAAAGCTGCACAATTAGCGTAGAACAGTGACGTTAATAAGGGATCCCTTATTTTCAAACTCAATTGCGTCGGCGTATGTGTCAAAATACCACTAACTTTATTACTGCTTGCCCTTATTGATCGTCCAATAACTATCTATTAGCTGTTAAGATCTAGTTGTTTAATGTCAAAGTGGACCATAATCCGAACGTTTTGCTGGCACGTAAGACCAACATTATTTTGGGTTTTAAATCCCATCAAAAGATGGTAGCAAAGCATTTGGAGCAAATTCCTAAACGACGATTGAAAAATCCGGAAAAATCGCGCAATTAACTGCTACAACATTGTCACTCGTTTCTTTGCGCGATGAAAATTCTAAATCCAATAAGATCATTTAATGCAGTTGCGGAAAACTCAATTAGCCGCCCACTAAACGTTTAATGGAATGCGACTAAATGAGGCAAAACCATCCCTCAGAAGGTCTCTAATCGAATCGTCGTCGGGCACACGGTCCGATTTCAAAACAATGCAACCGAGCCCGAACCCGGCCAATTAAAAGCCGGAAAAAGGGCTTCAAACAAAGACTCGATTATTGCGCGTAATTCGAACCTCATGGGCTGATCCTCTGCAGGTCGAATGCTTCCATTCCTGTTGACCAGGAATTGGAGATATTGAGCCAAGTCGCCCATTTCGCCATACTCGATGACCGTCCAAAGGGGCTGTTCAGCTGTGCAGACCTGCAACAATGTAAAAAGTGGGCAGTTTGAGAGGGCCTAAAAAATTGAAAAAGCTCACTCCTAAAATTCTGCAAATGTTCGGATCGTTCAACCCGGCCAAAAAGCGGATTTCTCTGAGGCTTTCCACGGCATCTTTGCATTTGTCGGGGTTGGACGCTCGCACTATCACCAGCCTGCAGACGCCCGGGATGTTGTCTTCGAGATTTTCCGTCTCGTATAACGAGAGCTGGAAATCAGGATGAAGAAATGAAAATTGAGCAAATTTCTAAATTAATTGGAAGTGAATGCCCAAAGTCATTATACTCCTGAGTGGATTTTTGCCGAGCTCCGACCGACCCGCACGAAACTTGATAATTTAACTTATGAATAGCCCGAAAGGCATCTAAGTTATCCGCAGCTATTCCCGCTCGAGTATCTTATCTAGTTCCGAAATGAGAAAATATTGTTCTTTTAAATAAGTTTTCGAATAAGTTGCCGTTGATTTAGGTCGACAGTTTCGCTACCTTTCGCAGCTGCAGTTTAACACTCATTTGTTCGGCAGGAATCGGTGCTGGCAAAGTTCACCCTCTAACTTTCACTTTAGTTTGGATCAATTTCTCTTGGAACTTGTGGTCATCAGGCTTGTAAAATAATATATTTTCTCATGTTTTGCAAGCAAGCGTGATAAAATCCATCTCTATAGAACATATCGCAATACATTCTTGATTCCAGTAAGCATGTCTTTTTTGCGTATTTATACAGGGTTTCTCGGCGGGAACCACTGCGATCGATATCTGCCAAACTATAATTAGGAGAAATTTGATAATTTGACAGTACACACTTCCGGTTATACCGGAAGTAGGTATCAACTTGCTTATTTTAAATGGAAGAATTTTTGAATTCCACTACAACTTCTATTATTTTCTGTTAAAATTGTCACTGTGCTTGTGTATTTCGATGGCTTCTCGTATTAGTCGGGGGAGATAGCCTGCTGTTGTGGCTAGGACTTCAGTTTCTGCAAATTTGATGCTGTTCCGCCACTGCCGACTTTTCCGCATGTCCCAATCTCCAATTTCGGCGATGTTCTTCGATCCTCGTCTTAACCGATCTCTTCGTTGTTCCTATGTACACGCTTCCACAGGAGCATGGGATTCGATAAATACCTGCAGTGGCGAGGGAAGGTCTTATGTCCTTAACCGATCTTAGACATTCCTGGATCTTTGTCGTGCAGGGCTTGTAGATCAGTTTTTATATTACGTTTCCCTAGAATCTTCGCAACTCCATTTAAAATAAGCAAGTTGATACACACTTCCGGTATAACCGGAAGTGTCATCCTGAAAACATTTTAGATCGCTTTCGGTATACTGTCGAATTTTCAAATTTCTCCTAATTATAGTTTGCCAGATATCGATCGCGGTGGTTCCCGGTGGGACACCCTGTATAGGAATATACATATAGTATAATTTGAGTGTTATTCCGAAAGTCTTCAAAAGTGCCTAATTTGGCTCGGTTTCAATTTATTCCACTCCATCCTGCAACTTTCGGGCCCTTATTATCAACCGGCCCTTTGGTTTCCTGCAAGCCCTGACAAATTTCCACAGTGTCGAATATTATCCCGCCCGTTAAAATACATGGATTCCGAAGTTCGGAAAGTCACTGGACCCTATAAGTTAACTTTGTCGAAAGTCAGCACAATGGGCCTTTCTTGTAAGTTAAATTGCCTATTGATTCATACGCCGCCCGAGCGGATTCTTTGTCATGTAAAGTATACATGACAGCGGAAAAATAGGAGCAATTTGTCGTTTTGAGGACAGTTTTTGGGTGTGAAACACTCTTGAAAAGTACCAGTTTTCGCTGAGTGCAGTAGTTGAATTCTTACCTCGCCAGCGGGACAGGAACCCAGTTTTTCGACCTTTCGCAGATAATATCTGGGAATGGGCACTAGCTCCACTTCGCGGCAGGAATACGGCTGTCCCATGCTAGGAACAATATTCCAGCACATCATTGGGGGCAGTACCTATAAAATCAACAGGAGGATTAGCCAAGCTTCCAAAACTGCCCAAAAAGTCTCCGGCATACCCGATGCTTCTCCCTAGGGGCGGTGAAGAATTTCTTGCCTCTTTCACCACTCTCCCTCGGGAAATAGTTGCTCAGATTCATCACCATCGACTTGGGGCTGAGAGATGGCGTGCTTTGCAAACTCCTGCAACTCAAGTTAGCAGCCCGGTAAACTCACTAAACCTCCCCATCTTACCGGTAGTTCAACGGCGCGATAGGGGCTTGAATATCTGGCGTATCCGGCAGGGGCGGCACCTCTGGAGGAGTAGGCTCTTCTTCGTTGAAGTCTGGGGACTCGATAGGAGCCGCCTCTGAGCACCTGCCGAAGAAAAACCCAGAACTTTTCCCTCTAGAACAGGTTGGCCAGCACCTACCTGAGAGTCGTGTAGGTGGACGGGGTGTAAAAGTTTCCTGCCAGCGAGGATCGGTACTCTTCGTACGTCATGGGCGTGATTGGTTCCAAGCAACTATCCGGATGGCTTACGGGGGTGATGGGCACGCTCTGATTGGCGTTCTGACCATTGCCGGATGAAAAGTTCATCAGTAGATCCTGCGAGATATGGGCGCTAGAAAAGTGAGGGCAGTACCAAAAGCACGTACCTTCATGTTGATTTTCATGCCAAAGGGGTTGCGGAAGAGAGTGGGCGAGCCTTGCAGCTTGTGCCGCTTGTTGATGATCAACACTATGAGGAAAACGATCAGCAACAGCAGCATGATGGCAGTGAGGGCGCCAATGATGATTTCCACGTAGGTGTCGTCGTTTTTAGTAGCTGCAACTGAAAAGTAACTCATGAAAAGTTTTCAACATTGAAAGAAGATTGAAGAGTCTTTGTTGGAAAATGAAGACTTGTGTTAACAGAGTGAATATGGCTCTGAAGAGGAAAACGATCACTGGTGCTTCGTTTTATTGAAAAAACTGGCTATCTTCTACGCAGAGGAATGTTTTATAAGAAAAGTGGCGCCTTTCATGGAGTAAAAGTGGCGCAAAAGTCGACAAACACATTTTCATTCAAGCATAATCCGGTAATGGGAAAAAAATTAATAATAATGCAAACTCTATTCTATATTCGCAGTCATCAATTTCATCTGCACAATGTACGACCGGGAATAAAGATTGATGATTCTAGTGGAGGCAAAACCGTTATAATTTTGATTTAGACGGCGGCAACAAAGAGCGCGTCATTTACCCGAAAACAATGGTTCGTGTCGTTTTTGCCTCCACCCAGTTCAGCATTATACACAAGACAGGCGCTTTTTTCCCTTTTGAAATTAAATCCACTGTATTATTGTTTACATTGCTTTTATTGCCGTTTGTCTGGACTTTATTATAGAGGTTCGCTTCTGGCAGCGACAGCGCACGTTAAATCATCGGGCAAACAGGTGGATTGACGACGAGCCAAAGAAACTAATTGAATTTCTTAATGGCCACTGGATCTGAACGCTTTATTTACACCACATTTTAATTAGTGCCTATCAGTTATCACATGAAGAAGACTTATTCTGCTTTAATGGCATCAAATGCTAAATGTAAGCTCTTTTGAATCAGCCCGGGTACATCGGTAGTGTGTGAGAAGAACAGACCAGTTTGCATGGCAACCGCTATGTTTTTCCTTCTCTGCACTGAGGCTGGATTACGTCAGTTTGATTACGAGGCGAGATTGAAAGGAAACAAAATGAGATGGAATTCTAGACAGTAATAGTAGTAGTAGTAAACATCTTTATTTCTAAAAAAGGCTATCGACCTATCGGTCTTTCTGCCCTTGTTTAATACATGCAGTCTTAATATAAATAAAAAACAAATATGAAAATTCTCTTATTCTAGGTTAACAATATTATTAAATAAATAAAATTTCAGTGGCAAGAAGAAATTATTTTATTGTCCACTAGTCCGTTGCGTTTGTAAGTGTTCGAGTAGCGTTAATGTTGGGAAACGGAAGCGGGATTGTCTGGTTGGTCTTGTAAGACAAAGGGGATTCAGTATGGTCCAGTTGTAGGGGTTGTTTGTCCATTTTGTCTGTAGCTGTATGAGTCTTTCCGAGATCTTTGTCATGTTTGTGCGTTCGTATAGTAGTTGGGTGGGGGGGTTGTGTAGTGGGTTTTGGGGGTGTCTTATTCGTGTTATTAGTCTTAGTGCAATTTGTTCTGTTGTTTGTGTATAACGTTTTGTCCTTTCTGTTCCGTTGGTCATGAGTATATGTCCAAAGTCTAGCAAGGGTCTACAAATAGCTTTATATATTTTGGTGGTGGTGTTTGTGCTAATTCCTCTGTCTTTGTAGGTTAGTGATCGGAAGTGTTTTGTTCTCTTTATTGTTTCTGCCCTGATGTTTCGTATGTGTTTAGTGAATTTAAGTTTGTGGTCGATTGTGATTCCAAGGTATTTTACGTCGTTTTTTGGTTGTGTCGTTTGGCCGTCTGCAGTCATTGTAGGGGAGTCAGCGTTGAGTCTGTGGTTTGTGAGCAGAAGTTGGCAGAATTCGAGACATTTGAGAAACTTTATTTTTTTTGAAAAAATCAACCCCCTCAACTTCAAAATTTCATGATTATTCAATACCAAAATAGAAATACTTCTACAGATATTCATGTAAATTAAATCATTTAGGCGCGAGAAAAAAATTAAATACTGAAAAATCGAGTTTCGCCATTTTGCCAGTTAATTTGAGGTTATATCAAAAAGTGTTAAATACAGCAGTTTTAGGAGAGACTGTCCTTGGTTCTGGTGAACACAGCCAACAAAGACATCTGGAATATATCCAGACTGTTCAACCTCTCGGTCAAGCTGGAAGCGAAACGTAAGTCCCAAGATCCTGGACAATGTTTCAGGTGTCAGCGATACGGACCCTCCCAGTGCCATTGCACCCATCCGGTGAGATGCGTGAAATGTGGTGAAGGCCACAGAAGCGCAGATTGCCAGCTACCCCGACCAGGCGAAGGGGACATCCGTAATGCCAGGGCGCGCTATGTGGCACCCAAGGGCACCCAGCTAGCTGGAGGGGATGCCCCATGTACCCCAAGAGGAAGATTCTGGTCGTCCGCAAGAAGGACAGAAAAACAACACCAAGGAAGACCACCCCTCTCACTCCGCAGGAACAAGTAGCAGCAATGGACAGGGGGTCCTCCAGGCGGTAATGTCCCGACTCCATGCCTAAACGGCCTGATAGTTTCACAGTAACGTTTTGGAATGTCAATGGGCTAAGGACTCGCCGTTCAGAACTGGACGAGTTCCTGAACAACAGAAAGCCTGAAGTGGTAGCACTCCAGGAAACTAAGGTTGCAAGTCATATTAAGATTAATATACAGGATTATAAGGTTTATAGGCACGACGATAGCACCCAACGTGGAGGAGTGGCCCTCCTAATTAGGAAGGACATCGACCACCACAGCATAGGAGTAGAGAACACCGACATCCACGCAATCAGCGTGCAAGTCAACACCTCCAAACGGCCAGTAATTGTTACACAGCCGTTGTACCGTTTACAGAGCCCCTCAGGAAGCCCTAAACCTACTGGACATCCAGACAATGTTAGGGCACAACCAAGCAAGGCTGTTGATAGGTGACCTACACTGTAAAAACACGGAGTGAAATAGCACGCGTACCTGCAGTAAAGGTCGACTGTTAGCAGAAGCATATCGCCATCATCAAGAACATGAGGCAACCGGCCAGCATCAAGACTATAGAAGAGGGAAGCTCCGATCACAACCCAATTTTGCTGTGTTGTGGTTACGAAGAAAGGGTACCACTGTGCACGACTAGAACCACAACAAACTGGGTAAAGTTCAAAGAGTTTACACACTCACTAATCGAAATTCCGCACGTAGAGGATGAGGAGGGTGTGGAGCAAGCAGCAAAAAGTCTGGAAGCAGCCATCAAACAAGCACACGACAGAAGCTCGGTGACTACGGAATTGCCGGTAATGTGTGAAGTACTCCCGGTTGCATCTGCAGAAAAATTACCAACCATAGAAGAAAACAGAATCGCTCTTAAGCGACAAGGCAATTGTTGATAGAAGTCTTACGGGACCATAAGAACCGGAAATGGGAAAACCGTTTGAGAGAGCTGAATCCTGAGGACCAACGCATATAGAGTATGCAAAAGGACCTAAGAAGAAAAGGTACCAAGATTCCAGCTCTCCACGGAACTCGAGGTCTGGTATTTACAGGTGGCGGAAAACCTGAAGCGTTTGAGGAAGCAATCGACAGTGAGGCCAGGGTAAACTACCATCTAAACGATGACTTACACCACGAAGCAACTGTCAGAAGGGCAAGGGGAATAAGTCAGTCCACCTCCTCGTGGTATTTCCTGGGAGACCGTGCATAAGACTCACGAGCAGCATGGTCGGCTAAGCGGCTGACAAGTCCCACGGGATTGCGGTAGTGGAATGAGCCAGGAAGGCTCTCGGCCACATCCGCAGAAACGGCTGGGAGAGTAGTTGGAGTAGTTGGGGCGAGAGGGGATGAGTTAGGTACCGCTCATCTCCGACGGACAGTAAGGGGTTTGCATAAAGGGACAGAGAATTAAGGGACTGTTTGGAAATGGTATAGCGGGACAAGATAGAAAGGTGAGCATTAAGGGGAGTAACGTAAATGGACTGTTTTGGGTCAAGTGATTTGGATTTTGGGAAGATGTGAGAGCAAGGACTCGTCTGACCTCGAGCACGCCTGCCGCCGCCCGCCCCCATTTGTAGGAAATGTCGGAGATGTAAAAGCCAGAAGGTAGAAAGATCGTGGATTGGAAAACTCAGGGCTGAGTGGTGCTCCCCATCCTCTCCGCTAATTGGTTGGGTGGATGGTCCAAGGAACGGAGATGGGCTTCCGTGATAGTGGTTTTTTGAGACAGTTGTGTCCCAACGGGTTGGAGATTAATGGGCCTAATGGCGAAAGCTAGGCAGGTCGCCGCGAGGCAAAGCATTCATGTCAGAAGGGCAGTCCGGATGCTTCGGAGTGAAAAGCCAGACAGCCACACCCCTCCAACTTCGCCAGTAGAAGTTGCAGCCATCATCAGAAGAACCAACACACAGAAAGCTCCGGGGAGAGATGGAATCACCAACAAAATGCTGAAGAACCTGCCGAGATAAGGACTGGTAGCTGTAACTAACTTGATTAATGCCATTTTCCGGACTGGCCATTTCTCAAGCATCTGGAAGCACTCGCAAGTCACCATGCTCCCGAAGCCCAAGAAAAACAGGACTTGCCCCAAAACTACAGGCCCATCAGATTGTTGCCCGCTCTCAGTAAAATAGCCGAAAGGGTTATACTGAAGAGACTCAAGGAGGAATCGAGCGAGCTCGACGTGCTTCCGCCAGAACAGTTTGGATTCCGAGGAAAGCATTCCACGGAACTCCAAATGCTCAGGATAGTAGAAAGATGCACCAAAGAAATGAACCAGTACCGAACGACTGGAATACTCACACTGGATGTCGAAAGAGCGTTCGACAGAGTGTGAAGAGACGGGCTCATCTGCAAGATGATGGATATGGGTACTAACAAAACACTGTGCAGAAGGAGCTTCAGCGGCAAAGCTGGAACTCACCGGTCAGAAACCAGAAACACGCAGGAGTGCTTAGCACAACAGCAGGGGCTGTAGTCTCCCCACTGCTATACAACATCTTCACAAGCGACATTCCAAGACCTGCCAATACGACCCTGGCTCTCTTTGCAGATGATACGGCCCTTCTGTCATCCTCATGGCGCAAGGACTGCATCAGGCGACAGCTCCAGCTTGCAATTGACGAACTACAACAGTGGTTCATCGAGTGGAAGTTGAAGATAAATGCAGAGAAGAGCCAGACCATTCTTATTGGCAGGAAGCAGGATAAGCTCGATGGCAACATCACCATAGAGGGAGAAAATTTCGAATGGGAAAGTAAGATTAAATACCTGGGTGCAGCAACTAACCTGGAAGAAACATATCAAAACAGCCATCGACAAGGTTAAGGCAACAACTGCCAAGTTGTACCCACTCCTCAATCGAAGAAGCCAGATGAATATTAGGAACAAGCTACTCCTCATCAAGACCATAATCAGGCCGACACTGGCGTATGCCTCCAGTGCGTGGGGATATGCAGCCGAGTGCCACCTTAACAGACTTCAGGCCACATAAAACAAACTTCTGCGGATGTCCACAGATGCGCTCTGGTTGGTTGCGAACTCCCAAATCTACAGGGACCTGGAGTGGGAGCCGCTACGAGAGTTTTTCACAAGGAAAGCGGCAGCAGACTTCGAGAAAGCTGTATTGGACTCCAACGAACAGCTGCGAAACGTAGTGATCTACACACCTGAGGATCTGGGGCCCAGGAAAAAAGGCCCAGACACCAGCTGGCCCTCTAGGGCAACAGGCAGAAAAGGGCGTAAGCTGTTAGTGTGTTAAGTAACGTTACAGTGTATATAGTACGATAAGTAGCAAAGCATGTATAAGTGTAACGCGTTAAATTAATAAGATGCTCATGCTAGCAAACAGCTAGCGTGGAGAGAATGCGATGCTATGGCATACGGATGCCGGAGCTAACAAATTCTTAGAGAGGACAACAAGTCTCTAAAGGAAACTCCCGAAAACTCGTAGTACAAAAATAAGGGTTTTTCAGTTGGTAAGAATCCAACACTACCCAGGGTCTTAGAACCCTGGGTGTCTTCGTGAAGATTTTTTATTCCTTCAGCAGATTTTTTTATGATCTACAACTCTGCCATTGAACGTTTTCCGCTGGGAGGTGATGTTTCCCCGCAAATAGCACAAAACCGTTTTCAACCCCTAAACTGCCACCCCATTGTATTTAAATTAAATTTTTTCTTAAAGTTGGAACCTCAACAACATTTTCCACCTGGTCCCTGCCTGTTATTAATTTTTTTTACTTTTCATTTTATTAATTTTAGTCTAAATATCATCAAATCATCTTCGTTAAAGATGGTGACCGCTCAAAAACCGCTAAAATGAACAAAAAATGTCGATTTTTCCGAACCTGAAAGCTTCCAGCATGTTTTCAATGAGCTCATTGCATTCTTGGTTTTCTCGAGATGAAAATAATGTAAAATTCGAGATAGTTGGAAAAACTTGATAATTTTTCAAAAAAACGGAGTTCCACCCTTGGGAAAATTTCGGTTAAACTTCAACATTTCACGTGCGTGTTTTTTGAGCCCAATGAATTGTTTCCGGCCTAAGAGGCTCTCCGATATGCATATTTGTTCGTCCGAGACTTTAATAAGAAAAATATTTGTCGGATACTTCCACAGACTGCTAGATATAGACAAAATGCATCGCCAAAAAGTTCACAGATAATTTAAAAAAATCCTTTTATAACCAAAGCAAACAAAAGTGTGTTTGAAAAAAATAACGCGTGAGTTGAAAACAATAACGGCAACAAAAACCAGAGCGCTCTATTTATTTGGAGCTGGCGAATTAGGCGAATTAAACGGGAATTTCCAATTGGCCCTAAATATCGAATGGCTCTGTGGGCAAGTTGCTCTTTTTCGCTTTTCCAGCTGAAAATTGGGCTTTGTAAACTTTCAGGACTTGTTTTAATAACGGTCGCCGAAGCCAGTATCGGGAAACAAACTCGCAACTAAAAATCAATTTATTCACTTTTCCAGTATGGAAACGACATCAAGTTTACGTTGTCTATTTAAAGGCTTCAACAGTGGCCAGTTTGCCGATTGTTCGAACCGGTTTTCTAACATTTTTCAAGCCGGTCGGGCTTATTAAGTTTGTCCCGTTCATTTTCACTTTGGATTTGAATCCAAAAAGGCCCCAAATAAAAAGTGGGATTTGGGGACGGGTGACAAAAGGGCGCGCACCAAGTTAATGGTCCCGATCGGAATAATGCTCGAAATTAAAAACCAGAAAGGCAAAAAGTTTTTCCATTAAAATCCCACCGAAAAACCGATCGGTTAAATTGTTTTTGTTTGCGTCGCAGTTCGCGTTTAATTCCCGAACCGAACTCCCTGCTGGACCAGCACCTAATATCATCAAATTGTGGAAGATCCAGAAGAGCCCCGCTTCAAAAGCTGTTCTTCGCCTGTTTTCCATTAAAAAACACATTCTTCCCCAATTCTCATTACAATTTAAATATACATTTCCGGTCGTATTTTCGATGCATTTCCTATCGATCTCGTTACATGATAGTGAATAGAGTGTTTAGGCTGAACGATTTCGCATCAAATCTAATGGATGTTTGCTGTTTTTAACCGTTCGTTCAATTACTCGGTTTGTGTACTGTTTTTCCACCACACCACAAGCCAGAGCCGATTTGATCGAAATCATCATTGGTTTTTCGCACGATTGTTCAAGTTGTAAACATCAGTAGCGGACAGTTTTTAATTTCGCTCACCGTGTAGTGCAGTATCTTGGTAAAGCCAGGACCAATAAATAGGGCCGGAATGCCGTATTCGGCCCCTCCGAAACTTCGATTTTACATATCATTAGCCCTAACCGCAGTAATATTTTACGGAAAATCGTCGAAACTCCGCCAGATACTTACTTGTTTCGAAAGTCTGGAGCATTTTATCGTCGTTCGACGTGATGATAACCTCGTTTTCTTGCAAATCCAGCGCCTCCTCTTCCGTAACGTTTGACGAAATTGCCACTAAAAACATGAAAAAATAATTATTGAATGCGGCAAATCGCCTATTTGTAGAAGATTAATTTTCAATAGGAAAACACGATATAACGGTATCTCGTTTTCCACAAATAATAAATAAGTTTAAATAATTTTCGTTTGTATAATTTAAGCGTCTGAACATGATTCTGGTAACTGAGAGCAGTAAACATTCCTTTAGCATTTAAAGCTCGTTCACACGGTGACATTAATGCCGTGACATCTAATGTCGTGACGTATAACTTTTTTTGAACACTTGAATGTCTCAATGTCGTACTATCGTCTTCTAATTGCAAGTCTGCTCTCTAGTGTGTTCCTACGCAAAATCCACTGTCTTATCCATACCCACTTTTTAAATTTTTGCCTTATTTTCAAAATAATTACTTCTTCTAACACATCCGCTACTGAAGACAGGAGTTCCGTCATTTTGACAAGAGTCTGTCGCGTCACTATGTGTTGGTTCGTGTGAACACCTAGTGCCATGACATGAATGTCGAAAGCTGTCACGGCATGAGATGTCACGACATCGATGTCATCGTGAGAACGCGCCTTTAATTGTATTAAAAATGGCCACTTTCGTCATGGCAACCAAGAGTGACTGCATTTAAATTAAGATGCGGCAAAATTGCCATATAAAAACCATTAAATTGGCAATATTTCAAAAACTAAACACTTTTGGAATAGACAACTTTACACAAACTTACCTTTATTTTTAATACTCAATAAGATAAAATCATCAAAAATGGGGGTTTCCATTTGAAAAATTTGATTTTGGGCGGTTTTCTCAATTTCATTTTGAAACTTATTTTTTTGACACTTTTCATTAATAGTTATCAAAATGTTGTGGAAATTTCATTAAAGTTAGTCCTTTTCAATAAGGAGTGCGACTGAAATTAAGTAACACATGTTTTCTTATATGAAAAATTAATCTTTATTCTAGTGCCTGCAACTGTCATTTTTTACATACAATTTTAAATAAATCAAAAACGGTTAGATATGGGTATAGGACATTATACATGAAATATATTTAGAATTTGGAGCAGAATACAAAAATGTAATGATATACAGAGTGAGTTTTTTTCGATGACCAGTACAGGGATCTTCGGAACTAGAGCAGTTATGAAGAAGGTCAAATGGACAAAGTTTTGTACTTTTGCACGCTCTACTCGACACCAATTTTATTTTTCTAAAATTTGATAGCTGTCAACAGATATTTGGGAAAAACTTATTTATGGAAAATTTTTAAATTACTCCTAGTTCCCTTGATATTAATTTGACAGGAAAACATTAAATAGAAAACTTGTAGGAAATTGAATTCCAAAGAAAATGGCATAAGACATTTCTCCAAAATTACTGTAATTTTTGACATGTGTCACAAATTTGAGTTTTTTTAAATGGCAACCATACTTGTTTATTACTTTACCGAATAGAGCATTTTATTACGATTTCTGTGATATCACATCGTTAGGTTTTTTCGAAAATAAAGTGTTTGCGAACAATTTATACTTTTTCAATTAGTTGCTCGAAGTTAGCCGTGGAAAATAGTATAAGACATAGCATTGTTTCCACAGCAACAGATAATAACATCACCTTTCAATTTTTGACATCCAAGTTTAAATTCAACTTAGAAATCTAAGTTAGTTTTGAAACAAGTGGGTTTTTCGGGTTTTTAGGCCGTCGTTCGGTAGAATTTCTTCTTGACGTTTCGCAAGCACGTGTGGCTTGCATCTTCAGAAGTGGTTTGCTTGAACGCTTACACTGTTCTGATGCGATTCCTCGGGCGCAGTCCGATGCATATAAAAATAAATAAATAAATAAATAAATAAATAAAAACCCGAAAAACCCACTTGTTTCAAGGAATGGCCTCGAAAGTCTATCTCTTTTGATAAAACGCCTCTACGGGGAGGAAATATCTAATTTATACCACCGCTTAAATAAAATGCGCAAACGAAAAGCAGGACTTCTATCCTCACTTGCTTTCCCCGATGCAGGGATTCCAACATCATCACCGGCTTCCTGAAGTGCAAAAGAACCCTTAGGACCACCCAAGCACACAGGGTATACAATAGGACCGAGAAGTTATTCCTAAGGGAAAGGATCCACAACGTGAGAAGTAAACTAGCAGCAACAGATAGCGAACTTCTAAACCTCTTCTACAAACTGGGAAACGGTTTGCATTACGCTGACTGGAATAAGATCGACGCCATCTCCTATAGCAGCATGCAAGGAGAACTGGACAGAGCCACGAAGAGACAAAAGAAGAAATTTGAAAAATTGGAAGCCAAATCTAGAGGAGCAACCCAAACGACGTCAGGCCTGGACCCAGCACGAACTGTGGTGAACCTGAGCAGTCACTCACTAACGCCTGCGGAGCAATCCGTCTTAGCCAAAGGAGGAAACGGCAAATGAAATACGTCTGGAAACCACTCAAATCCTACGAAAAGCGAAACCACCACCAAGCAACTTAAGCAGAGAAGAACAACATGCCCTCAAGGAAATACGAAGGAACACAAGCATTGTCGTCCTGCCAGCTGACAAAGGAAACGCTACAGTCGTCATGAACAGAGAGCAGTACGAACAGAAAATCCAAAACTTATTGGACCTAGTCACTTATACGAAGCTCAAAAAAGACCCGACTCAAGCCAAGCTCAGAAACATCAACCGCCTGATCAAAATATCCTCAATAGACGAGAACACCAGGAAGAGGATTATTAGGTCAGAAGCCCTCCCCCCGCGTTTGTATGGATTACCGAAGATTCACAAGGATGGAATACCACTAAGACCAATCGTCAGTGCCCCGGGATCACCAACTTACGATATAGCAAAATATCTATCCTCCCTTCTGCAGCCACATTTGGGGTCCACGGAAACATACATCAAGGATTCCAAACATTTCATTGAGAAGATCCAAGACCTCAGACTGGAACCTACGGATATGCTGGTCAGCTTCGATGTTGTGTCTCTATTCACAAAGGTACCTTTGGACGAATCAATAGGATTAGTGGCGGAGCTATTCGAAGAGAGTACAACAAATCTGTTCAAGGCTTGTCTAAAGGGCAGCTACTTCCTGTGGAATGGAGATTACTACGAGCAAAAGGAAGGAGTAGCCATGGGAAGCCCACTCAGTCCGGTGGTGGCGAATCTATTCATGGAGAAGTTTGAGGAAGCAGCGTTGAGCACCGCACCCCTTAAACCAACGATCTGGTACCGATATGTCGATGACACGTTCGTGCTATGGAGGCATGGACGCAAAAACCTGGACATGTTCCTCGACCATCTAAACAAACAGCACCCAGACATCCAATTCACCATGGAAGTTGAACAAAACCACCAACTGGCCTTCCTGGATGTTTTGGTGTCTAGGCAGGGGAATCGTTTGGACCACAAGGTATATCGAAAAGCCACCCACACAGACAGATATCTTCACAAGCTATCTAACCACCATCCGAGTCAGAAGCAGGAAATCATTAAGACTCTCACGGATAGAGCCAGAAAAATATGTGGACCACAACATCTAACAACGGAACTACAGCACTTGGAAAAAGCTTTTCTTCAGAACGGATATTCACAGTTGGACATCAAAAAAGCTGTAGGAGTGGGACGTGCTGAAAAAAGTGAGTCTACTCTGAAAGCTTTCCTGCCTTATGTTCCCAGGGTTACGGACAGAATTGGGAGGCTCTTGAGGAAAAACAACATAAGAACGGTCTACAAGCCCACAACAAAGATCCGAGAATGTCTAGGGTCAGTTAAAGACAAAAGACCTCACCTAGCAACTGCGGGAATCTACCGGATTCCATGCTCCTGTGGAAGCGTCTACATAGGAACTACTAAGAGATCGGTTGCGACAAGATTAGAAGAACATCGACGGAATTGCAAACTTGGACATGTGGAGAAGTCGGCAGTGGCGGAACATGCCCTCAGCGATGGAACACACAACATATATTTCGGAGAGGCACAGGTCCTGGCCACGACAACAGGGTATCGCCCCCGACTAATACGAGAAGCCATTGAAATCTACAAACACGACGACAATTTCAACAGAAAAGAAGAGACAATGGCGCTGAACAGGATATGGTTTCCAGCACTCACCAACGCAAAAACAGCAAGAAAAAACAACAGCTCAGGACAGGAGAGAGAATCATGTACACCGGAGGACAGAAACAGCCAACAGAATGCGCAATCCGATGACACAGGCCACGTCATCACAAACCACGTCATCGCGACCGGTGCATAAATACGGACTGCGCCCAAGGAATCGCATCAGAACAGTGTAAGCGTTCAAGCAAACCACTTCTGAAGATGCAAGCCACACGTGCTTGCGAAACGTCAAGAAGAAATTCTACCGAACGACGGCCTAAAAACCCGAAAAACCCACTTGTTTCAAGGAATGGCCTCGAAAGTCTATCTCCTAAGTTAGTTTTATTGTAAAAATGAATTGTTCCAATCAAGAAAAGCGCGACATGATTGAAACCTACATTAGATGTGATAAAAATGCTGGACGAGCCTCTGATTACTATTTTGAGAGGTATTTTGACCGTCGTCAACCGTTCTTGAAAACATTCAAGCGATTATACGACAATTTTGGCACTTATGGAAGTTTTCCGCAGCCAAGAAATGAAGATAAAGTAATAAATGAGGCTGTGGAGGTTAATGTCTTGGTCATTGTAAGCCAGAATCCACAGACTTCAACCAGAGAGATCGCAGCAGAATCCGGGACTTCCCAAAGCACCGTGATGAGAAGCACCAGATCGGAATAACCTGGATTTTATGTTGGACTTAGATTTAGAAACATGGCGTAATGTGCAATAGTTTCAAGATGATGGCGCTCTTCCGCATATTTTTTCCCCAAGTGCGGAATCACCCGGACGTAAGATTTCCTGGAGCTTGAATTGGACGAAACGGCCCTGTTTTGTGGCCACCTCGATCACCGGGTCTCTCACCTTTGGATTTCTTTTTGTGGGGAGCCGTAAAAAACACAGTTTACAAAAACAAATATTCCAATTTAAATGCACTTAAAGAAGCTGTTGTTAGAGAGAAGATATTGATAGTCGCTTCGCAAGAAAAGCAACTTATTCAGTTTTAAAGCGTTGCAATGTTTGCATTGATAATAATGGTGGACTTTTTGAAAATGTTTTTCAATAAAAACTAAAGTTTCTAGAGTTAAATTTTAATTATTATTGGTATGATTTGATTTTTATAATAAACACTGTAAATGAGCAGCCGTTTTAATTATAATAAAGTTATTGCCAACTTTAACGTAGTTGTCAAAATAAATACTGAAGCATATTGTTATTATTTGTTACTATGGAAACAATGCTATGTCTTATACTATTTTCCATGGCTAACTTTGATCAACTGAATTGAAAAAGTATAAATTGTTCACCGACACTTTATTTTCGAAAAAAACCTAACTATGTGATATATCACAGAAATCGTAATAAAATGCTCTATTCGGTAAAGTAATAATCAAGCATGGTTGCCATTTAAAAAAAACTCAAATTTGTGTCATACGTCAAAAATGACAGTTTTTTTGGAGAAATGTCTTATGCCATTTTCTTTGGAATTCAATTTCCTACAAGTTTTCTATTTAATGTTTTTCTGTCAAATTAATATCAACGAAACTAGGAGTAATTTAAAAATTTACCATAAATAAGTTTTTCCCAAATATCTCTTGACAGCTGTCAAATTTTAGAAAAATAAAATTGGTTTCGAGTAGAGCATGCAAAACTACAATTCTTTGTCCAGTTTTGACCTTCTTCGTAACTGCTCTAGTTCCGAAGTTCCCTGTACTGGTCATCGAAAAAAACTCACCCTGTATAGGGTGTTCCATATAAAATAAGCAACTTGATACCTACTTCCGGTATAACCGGAAGTGAGGCCATCTCGAAAATATTTTAGATCATCGCTTGCCCCTTAATGACATTCTTCAATTCTTCTTGACAAATTTCCAATTTTCTCCTAATTATAATCCTAATCCTAATTTGCCTGATATTGATCGCTTTGGTTCCCGGTGTATTGTATTGTTTCTTGGCATTTTTGGGTGGCACACTCAAAAACCGTTAAAATCAAATATTTAAAAAAAAAATTAAATAAAACTTTCGTCAGCCGTATAGTGAAGTTTGTTCTAAGGCTGGTGAGAATTTCAAGTTCCGGCTTGCTTTGGTTTGGAAGATGCGAATTTTTTACAGATATAACGCAATTGCGTAAACAAATTAATTTTTTGTCCAAGATTTACGAAGCTGGCGCAACAATCAGTATACGGGGCGTTCCTTATAAAACTCTCAGTATTTGTTGCGCAACGTGGTTTCTAGATGAGAAAGTGAAGATTTCAAGTTGCTACTTGCGTTAGTGTGAAAGGCGCGAATTTTTGAAGTAAAGAGTGCAGTTGAGTAAAAGCCTCTATTTTTTGACCGATATTTACAACACTGTCGGGGTTATGTTTGTAAAACTTGCAGCAGTTGTAGATCTAAGTATGTCCTAAGGATAGTGAAGATTTCAAGTTCCTACTTGCTTTTTGAAGACGAGAGCGCAGTTGGGTAAAAACGTCAAGTTTGAAACTGATCATTTAGGGTGATTTTGATAAAACTCGCAGCAGTTGTAGAGTCAAGAGTCGAATGGACTTAGTGAACGTTTCAAGTTGTTACTTGCTGTAGTTTGAAAGATACAAACTTTTTAAGAAGAGAGCGCAGTTGGGTAAAAACATTCGGAGACCACATTCACCAAATTTGCTTTTAGTTACTTACCCAATTGAACAAATTCGAATTTAACGATTTTTTTTCTAAATTTAGCAAAGGTGATTTAATTGGCATTGATCATTGCGCAGTAATTTCATTCGCCCTTTCACCAGCGTTACTCGCACTTTTTGCGCATCAAAATATTATGAAACGGGCGCAAACGCCAAGTGCACTGACTAAATGTGGACATGGGTGGGATTCAAACATCCGGACCGTCGCGGGGAACAAAGAGCGCGGGCGGCAAAGCACCTACCAATCATATTGACTGCACACATGTTCAGCGAACCAAGCGATTAGCCGACGCGCTTGATTCTGTGAAAGACTCCCATCTTTGGCGAACTGTTTTTGGAACGTATTGAAATTATTAACAATTCAAGTATGTGTTTTCACGAAGGGGTAGTGAATTCGGCAGGTGTGCATTTATTGAAAGCATGAAAAATGTTGGAAAACTTCACTTGCTTCTAAGCCGAGTAAAGTTTCCAGCTTGTAAACAAAGAAAAGAACCACTTTTCCTTGCACAGCCAGTACAGTTGCAATTCGGTTTTGCATGTTTCGCACAATTCCAGGTAAAACGAATGTCAAAGACAGTGTTCGTTTGCATTGGCAAGCGGCACACTATTCGTTTCCTAACAAGTCGTTTTCGGGATGTTTCCAGTTAAAATCCCGCATACAATTAAAACGACTTGGCGTCTGCATATTTGGAAAAGCGTAAAATCTACATTTTCGCCGCCGCAAGAACTGCACCGGTGTTTAATCTGCGATGCCTTTTGGCGTTTACCTTTTGCGCCAACCGGAGCACAAACAGCGTTAAAAATAATCTGAAACATTTTTCGCTTTTCCGCCACCAAACACCCGTTTAAAAATTATATGAATTCGCTGCCGTTTGAAGCCGGCTTTATCAACGAGGTTAAATGGATTCGGGTTATTATTCGGCACCCTCTTTCATGCGACTGTTATTGGCTTCGCACTATTATCGATTCCTATCGAGACACGTATTTTTCGCAATTATCTCGCCTCCCGAAAGGGATGTGCCAGATACGAAAGCCCAAACCTGTGAGGACTCTTTACACTGTCGCAATTTGCAAAATTAGCTCTCGCCCTTTATTACATTCACTAAAACATTGATGCTGGAACGCGATACGGCACGTAATCGAGACACAGGCATATTTCAGCGCTCCAAACATGCATTTTTCCGGCTTTGTGCTACAAAGCATTTTATTTTAATTGCCGGATAATGTGTCGTCCTAAACAACTCCTCCTTCGCCTCCTCAACCAACGCGCGTTCCTCCTCCTCTAAATCCGGATCGATATCGCGTGCAGCTACAATTTGAACTCATAACGACCCTCCCGGCACATGGATAAAATCGTCAAAATTAGAGAAAAATACACATTTCCTTTACATGCAAAAGCCGAATTTAAATAAATCCCCAGTGTGCCAAAATGTGAAAGCATGACGCTCGATCTTATATTATACAATATCGGACTATTAAACCCGCATAGACTTAAGGTCAGGCCATATATCATTTTGTGGGCTGCTTTTTCTCAGGAAATGGATTTATGAGGGCTTGAAATGTCACATTTATAACATATACCCTAATAGGCTCGAATTCGAACGCAGGCAACGTTTCGGCTGCGATGCTGACAAACCTCAATTATTGGGAAAAATAATCTGAAATTTAAAAATGCCATGCGGATTGTTGCACCTGCATTCGGGCAGGAATTTAATCTTGTATGTGGAAGACTCTTCAGCCGCTGTATAAAAACAACTTTAAACGTTATAAATTCCAAATAAAAGTCGCAGTTGTTTTGAATCCGCCTTGGTACATCGGTAGTGTGCTACAAGGACAGAGTGGTTTCCAGGGCAATCGCTATGTTATTCTCTCTCTTGACTGCAGCCGGACTAAGTCTTTGTCGTCTGGACTTTGATTACGGGGTGGGTTGGAGAGGTTTATGCTCTCCAAATGCTTAAGTCGCTATGTCGCTACTAAACAATGCAATTGCGAGTTGAAATTTTTTTCCAAGATATAAAATGATTGAAGTTTGACTTATGCAAAATTTGAGTCAAATTCAGCTTGCGCTGAATTTTCAAAAGCACTCAAACTCGATCCTGCTGATACGGCGGTTGAAAATCATGCAAGTTTTCCAACAAAAACATTCAACTCTAAACTCGAATAGAGATGTACGTTGAAACTTTTTTTCAGTTTAAACAAGGGATGAGGCTTTACCCAGGCAACATTCTGGTTAAATCGGAGTGTGGGCTGATTTTTCAGAAGCACTCAAATTCACAACGCAATATCTCGAATAAAAATTTCCAACTTCAAACTTGAGAGGAGTAGCGAGTCGAAACTTGCATGAAACTTTAATGCCACAAATTTTTACTCAAATACCAGCCGAAACTAATTTTTCCGAAGCTCTCAAAGTCGATGCTGCTGATACGTCGGTTGAAAATCACGCAAGTTATCGACCAAAAATTTGCAACTTCAAACTCGAAAGGAGTAGCAAGTTGAAACTTTTTTTCAGTATAAACAAGGTATGAAGCTTCAATCCAGCCGATTCTGAGTCAAATGCGAGCTGAAGCTGATTTTTCAGAAGCTCTCAAAGTCAATGTTGCTGATACGAAACTGAAAATCATGCAAATTCTCGAACAAAAATTTGCAGCTCTACACCTGAGAGGAGTAGCGGCCTCTAACTTTTCGCCAGTATCAGCAATGTATGAAGCTTCAATCGACCCAATTTTGAGTCAAATTTGAGATAACGCTAATATTTCAGAAGCTCTCAAAGTCGCTGTTGCTGATAGGACGGCAGAAAATCACACAGGTTCTCGATCAAAAATTTGCAACTACAAACTCGAAAGGACCAGCAAGTTGAAACTTTTTCACAGTATGAACAATGCACGAAGCTTCAATCGAGCCAATTTTGAGTCAAATCCGAGCTGAAGCTGATTTTTCAGAAGCTCTCAAAGTTGCTGTTGCTGATAGGACGGCTGAAAATCACGCAGGTTCTCGATCAAAAATTTGCAACTCCAAAGTCGAAAGTAGCAGTAGGTTCAAATTTTCTTTCAGTTTAATCAATGCATGAAGCTTTAATCAAGCCGATCTTGAGTGAAATCTGAGCCGAAGCTGATTTTTCAGAAGCTTTCAAAGTCGATGTTGCTGGTAGGACGGCTGAAAATCACGCAGGTTCTCGGTCAAAAATTTGCAACTCCAAAATAGAAAGGAGCAGCGAGTTGAAACTTTTGCCCAACATAAACACTACATGACTCTTCAATTGTACGAATTTTGAGTTACATGTGATATGACGCAAAATTTTCAGAAGCTCTCAAAGTCGCTGTTACTGATAAGACGGCTGAAAATCACGCAAGTCCTCGATCAAAAATTCTTAACGCTAAACCTGAAACGGGCAGCGGGTTCAAACTTTTTCGCAGTATAAAAAATGCATGGAGCTTCAATCGAGCTTATTTTGAGTCAAATCCGAGTTGAAGTTGATTTTTCAGAAGCTCTCAAAATCGCTGTTGCTGATAGGACGGCTGAAAATCACGCAGGTGCTCGATCAAAAATGTGCAACTCCAAAGTCGAAAGTAGCAGTAGGTTCAAATTATTTTCCAGTTTAAACAATGCATGAAGCTTCAATCAAGCCGATCTTGAGTGAAATATGAGCTGAAGCTGATTTTTCAGCAGCTTTCAAAGTCGATGTTGCTGCTGGGACGGCTGAAAATCACGCAAGTCCACGATCAAAAGTTCTCAACGCCAAACCTGAAACGAGCAGCGGGTTCAAACTTATTCACAGTATGAACAATACACGAAGCTTCAATCGAGCCAATTTTGAGTCAAATCCGAGTTGAAGCTGATTTTTCAGAAGCTCTCAAAGTCGCTGTTGCTGATAGGACGGCTGAAAATCACGCAGGTTCTCGATCAAAAATTTGCAACTCCAAAATCGAAAGTAGCAGTAGGTTCAAATTTTTTTCCAGTTTAAACAATGCATGAAGCTTCAATCGAGCCGATCTTGAGTGAAATCTGAGCTGAAGCTGATTTTTCAGAAGCTTTCAAAGTCGATATTGTTGATAGTACGGTTGCTGATAGGACGGCTGAAAATCACGCAGGTTCTCGGTCAAAAATTTGCAACTCCAAAATCGAAAGGAGCAGCGAGTTTGAACTTTTTACCAGTATAAACAGTATGCCACGCTTCAATTGTACGAATTTTGAGTTACATGTGATATAACGCTAAATTTTCAGAAGCTCTGAAAGTCGCTGTTACTGATAAGACGGCTGAAAATCACGCAAGTCCTCGATCAAAAATTCTCAACGCCAAACCTGAAACGGGCAGCGGGTTCAAACTTATCCACAGTATGAACAATACACGAAGCTTCAATCGAGCCAATTTTGAGTCAAATCCAAGTTGAAGCTGATTTTTCAGAAGCCCTCAAAGTCGTTGTTGCTGATAGGACGGCTGAAAATCACGCAGGTTCGCGATCAAAAATTTGCAACTCCAAACTCCAAAGGAGCAGCCAGTTGAAACTTTTTTCCAGTATAACAAATGCAAGAGGCTTCAATCGAGCCAATTTTGAGTCAAATCCAAGTTGAAGCTGATTTTTCAGAAGCCCTCAAAGTCGTTGTTGCTGATAGGACGGCTGAAAATCACGCAGGTTCGCGATCAAAAATTTGCAACTCCAAAGTCGAAAGTCGCAGTAGGTTCAAATTTTTTTCCAGTTTAAGCAATGCATGAAGCTTCAATCAAGCCTGAAATCTGATGCCTGAAGGATGAAATCTGAGCTGAAGCTGATTTTTCAGAAGCTTTTAAAGTCGATGTTGCTGATAGGACGGCTGAAAATCACGCAGGTTCTCGGTCAAAAATTTTGCAACTCCAAAATCGAACGGAGGAGCGAGTTGAAACTTGTTCCCAACATAAACACTACATGATTCTTCAATTGTACTCATTTTCAGTGAAAGGTGAGGTATTGCTAATTCTTCAGACGCTCTCAAAGTCGTTGTTGCTGATAGGACGGCTGAAAATCACGCAGGTTCTCGATCAAAAATTTGCAACTCCAAAGTCGAAAGTCGCAGTAGGTTCAAATTTTTTTCCAGTTTAAACAATGCATGAAGCTTTAATCAAGCCGATCTTGAGTGAAATCTGAGCCGAAGCTGATTTTTCAGAAGCTTTCAAAGTCGATGTTGCTGGTAGGACGGCTGAAATTCACGCAGGTTCTCGGACAAAAATTTGCAACTCCAAAATCGAAAGGAGGAGCGAGTTGAAACTTTTGCCCAACATAAACACTACATGACTCTTCAATTGTACGAATTTTGAGTTACATGTGATACGACGCAAAATTTTCAGAAGCTCTCAAAGTCGCTGTTACTGACAAGACGGCTGAAAATCACGCAAGTCCTCGATCAAAAATTCTCAACGCTAAACCTGAAACGGGCAGCGGGTTTCAAACTTTTTCACAGTATAAATAATACGTGAAGCTTCAGTCAAACCTATTTTGAGTCAAATCTGAGGTGAAGCTAATTTTTCAGAAGCTCTCAAAGTCGCTGTTGCTGATAGGACGGCTGAAAATCACGCAGGTGCTCGATCAAAAATGTGCAACTCCAAAGTCGAAAGTAGCAGTAGGTTGAAATTTTTTTTCCAGTTTAAACAATGCATGAAGCTTCAATCGAGCGGATCTTGAGTGAAATTTGAGCTGAAGCTGATTTTTCAGAAGCTTTTAAAGTCGATGTTGCTGATAGTACGGCTGAAAATCACGCAGCTTCTCGATCAAAAATTTGCAACTCCAAAGCCGAAAGTAGCAGTAGGTTCAATTTATTTTCCAGTTTAAACAATGCATGAAGCTTCAATCAAGCCGATCTTGAGTGAAATATGAGCTGAAGCTGATTTTTCAGCAGCTTTCAAAGTCGATGTTGCTGATAGGACGGCTGAAAATCACGCAGGTTCTCGATCAAAAATTCTCAACGCCAAACCTGAAACGGGCAGCGGGTTCAAACTTATTCACAGTATGAACAATACACGAAGCTTCAATCGAGGCAATTTTGAGTCAAATCCGAGGTGAAGCTAATTTTTCAGAAGCTTTCAAAGTCGCTGTTGCTGATAGTACGGCTGAAAATCACGCAGCTTCTCGATCAAAAATTTGCAACTCCAAAGCCGAAAGTAGCAGCTGGTTAAATTTTTTTTCCAGTATAACCAATGCATGAAGCTTCAATCGAGCCTATCGTGAGTGAAATCCGAGCTGAAGCTGATTTTTCAGAAGCTCTCAAAATCGATGTTGCTGATAGGACGGCTGAAAATCACGCAGGTTCTCGGTCAAAAATTTGCAACTCCAAAGTAGAAAGGAGCAGCGAGTTTGAACTTTTTACCAGTATAAACAGTATACCACGCTTCAATTGTACGAATTTTGAGTTACATGTGATATAACGATAAATTTTCAGAAGCTCTCAAAGTCGCTGTTACTGATAAGACGGCTGAAAATCACGCAAGTCCACGATCAAAAGTTCTCAACGCCAAACCTGAAAGGAGCAGCGGGTTCAAACTTTTTCACAGTATAAAGAATGCATGAAGCTTCAATCAAGCCAATTTTGAGTAAAATCCGAGTTGAAGTTGATTTTTGAGAAGCTCTCAAATTCGCTGTTGCTGATAGGACGGCTGAAAATCACGTAGGTTCTCGATCAAAAATTTGCAACTTCAAAATCGAAAATAGCAGTAGGTTCAAATTTTTTTCTAGTTTAAACAATGCATGAAGCTTCAATCGAGCCAATCTTGAGTTAAATCTGAGCTGAAGCTGATTTTTCAGAAGCTCTGAAAGTCGATGTTGCTGATAGGACGGCTGAAAATCACACAGGTTCTCTGTCAAAAATTTGCAACTTCGAAATCGAAAGGAGCAGCCAGTTTGAACTTTTTACCAGTATAAACAGTATACCACGCTTCAATTGTACGAATTTTAAGTTACATGTGATATAACGATAATTTTTCAGAAGCTCTCAAAGTCGCTGTTACTGATAAGACGGCTGAAAATCACACAAGTCCACGATCAAAAATTCTCAACGCCAAACCTGAAAGGAGCAGCGGATTCAAACTTTTTCACAGTATAAATAATACATAAAGCTTCAGTCGAGCCAATTTTGAGTCAAATCCGAGTTGAAGCTGATTTTTCAGAAGCTCTCAAATTCGCTGTTGCTGATAGGACGGCTGAAAATCACGCAGGTTCTCGATAAAAAATTTGCAACTCCAAAGTCGAAAGTAGCAGCATATTCAATTTTTTTTCCAGTTTAAACAATGCATGAGGCTTCAATCGAGCCGATCTTGAGTGTAATCCGAGCTGAAGCTGATTTTTCAGAAGCTTTCAAAGTCGATGTTGCTGATAGGACGGCTGAAAATCACGCAAGTCCTCGATCAAAAATTTGCAACTCCAAACTCGAAAGGAGCAGCGGATTGAAACTTTTTGCCAGCATAAGCAATGTAAGAATCTTCAATCGAGCCGATTTGAGTCAAATCTGAGGTGAACCTATTTTTTCAGAAGCACCCAAAGTCGCTGTTGTTGATAGGACGGCTGAAAATCATGCAGGTTCTCGATAAAAAATTTGCTACTCGAAATTTGAAAGGAGCAGCGAGTTGAAACTTTTTCCTAGTAGAAACAATCCATGACGCGCCAAGCGAGCCGATCTTCAGTCAAACCCGAGGTGAAGCTGATTTTTCAGATGCTCTCAAAGTCGATGATGCTGATAGGGTGGCTGAAAATCACGCAGGTTCTCGGTCAAAAAATTGCAACTCCAATTTTCATAGAGATAACTGATTTAAATATTAACTTTTTGATAAGATCCTTGAGTTTTAAAAATGTCACCCTCAAAGGTTAAATCCATGGGGCGCCGCTGCTTGCGCTACCATCAACAAACCGACTTTTTCATTAAACCCAAGCTAACTAACCGAGGGAAACTAGTTTTAAAAACAATTCTCTAAAGGGCTGCGATTTGCATATTTTTGCGGTAAGTTTCCCTTAAATTCGGAAACTTGTGGCTGAAGTTGGCCGGGCGGCGCAGTTTGAAAGAGAAAATATGATTTTTGTCTACGTGGTTCGTGAGGAAACGAGCGACTGGGAGTAAATTGGAACTTACCAGAGTCGAAAGTGACTTCGCTCAGCATCAGCAACTGGTCAGCGAAATAGAGGCGCACTTTGATAAAGCGTCCGATCCGATGATGCAGTTTGATCGAGACGTTTCGGGCACTTTCCAGCACTTTGTCCTGCGGATAGGTGTAGGACAGAGTGGGGCCGTTGAAAAAGCGACCTCCAACACTGAAGAGGATCTTCGCCTTGACGAACACCTGTAGATGGAAAAGCGCAAATCGAGTCACTGGGTCAAGCTATTAATTTTGCTTAGGAATTATTTATGGCGATAAGTAGCAGGAAAGTTCGCACAGCGATGCGGAACTCTGCTTCAGTCCCCGGCGACGAATGATCGCGCTTCCAAAGCTATAAACTATTTAATTACTGCAAAGTTATTCCAAACATACAAGGAGGAAAGTTAGCCGGCGTCTCCTAGTCGAGGACTTGTGGGCTCATTGGTAAATCAAACGGATTTCCAGGCTCTAAAAGTGATATTCCGCTACTGAGTAGGGCTGTTGAAGAATATCTGCTTTAAATGGGTATTGTGAAGATAAAGCTCTGGAAGTTGAAAACAGAAGCTATAGCTTCTAGCAGATTTATCAAAAAACTATTGGTTCAATTTGAGTTGAATTTTCTGCCTCAAATGGAGCCAATGTCTAGGTTCAAGCTTTCTTCGTCGGCTTTGAGCGGCTCTTTGAGGAACAAAAATGCAGAACCTGAAGAAATTAGCCCCAGTTTACAACTTCAAATTTAACCATTCGAATAAACACTTGTTTTGGGGGTTTTGATAAAAGAATACGACGGAAATTGAAGAAAAATTCTCAGTTTACAAGTTTATCCAAGTTTGCCAAAAAGGACCAGGTTTTACAAATTTTCAAGAGAGTTTTCAAGCTTTCTTCGTGGCGTTTTAGCAGTTTTTTGAGGAAGAATCCTTCCTTTGCAACGTTCGCAAATACCGCCATAAAGAGCGAGCATCTGCAAACTATCAGAACATTTTGAGTGAAGATTTCTTCCTCAAATTACACCCAAATCTATTTTTTTCGTCGCATTTTAGCAGTTTTTTTTGAGGAAGAAGCGTTTGCATCTGAATATAGGTTAGTGCCGATACTACTTTTCCTATGGAAAAAAAATAGTAACAGGCAAGGACCAGGTGGAAAATGTTGTTGAGGCTCCAACTTTAAGAAAAAATTTAATTTAAACACGAAAGCACCGGAAATGGTGAAATGGGGATGCAGTTTAGGGGCTGAAAACGGTTTTTGCGATTTGCGGCGAATCGTGACCTCCTAACGGAAAAAGTTTAATGGTAGAATTGTAGTTATTAAACAAATCTAAGACTTTTATAGTAGTAGTAGTAAACATCTTTATTTCTAAAAAAAAGGCTATAGATCTATTGGTCTTTCTGCCTTTGTTTAATACATGTAGTCTTAATCTGAATAAAAAATAAATATGAAAATTCTCTTATTCTACGTTAACAATCTTATTAATAAACTTTCCAATTCCAATGACAAGAACAAATTATTTTATTGTCCAGTATTCAGTTGCGTTTGTAAGTGTTCGAGTAGCGTTGATGTAGGGAAACGGAAGCGGGATTGTCTGGTTGGTCTTGTAAGACAAAGGGGATTCAGTGTGGTCCAGTTGTAGGGGTTGTTTGTCCATTTTGTCTGTAGATGTATGAGTCTTTCCGAGATCTTTGTCATGTTTGTGCGTTCGTATAGTAGTTGGGTGGGGGGGTTGTGTAGTGGGTTTTGGGGGTGTCTGATTCGTGTTATTAGTCTTAGTGCAATTTGTTCTGTTGTTTGTGTATACCGTTTTGTCCTTTCTGTTCCGTTGGTCATGAGTATATATCCAAAGTCTAGCAAGGGTCTACAAATCGCTTTATATATTTTGGTGGCGGTGTTTGTGCTAATTCCTCTGTCTTTGTAGGTTAGTGATCAGAAGTGTTTTGTTCTCTTTATTGTTTCTGCCCTGATGTTTCGTATGTGTTTAGTGAATTTAAGTTTGTGGTCAATTGTGATTCCAAGTTATTTTACGTCGTTTTTTGGTTGTGTCGTTTGGCCGTCTGCAGTTATCGTAGGGGAGTCAGCGTTGAGTCTGCGGTTTGTGAGCAGAAGTTGGTTTTTTGACGCGTTTGGTGTTAGTCTCCATTTATAAAACCGTGTCATTGTGTTGTTTGTTAGTGTTTGGCGTCTTTGAGCTGCTCTCTCCGTAGTTTTGTGATGTACAATAAGTGCCGTGTCGTCTGCGTATTGTAATATGTATGCCGATCTGTCGATTTGATTTTTGTCTGGTAAGTTGTAATTGTATATGCTATGGCAGTATATATTGTAGAGAAACGGTGAGAGCGGGGATCCTTGAGGGAGCCCTTGTTCAGGCGAAAAAGAAAATGACAGTGTTTTGTCAATTCGTACTTGTAGTTGTCTGTTTTCTAGTAAGTTCTTTATGGTGTGTAGTATATATGTTGGTGTGTGTAGTTTGTATAGTTTGTATAGTAAGCCTCTATGCCAGACACTATCAAAAGCCTTGTTAATGTCCATAAACAGGCAAGCTGTCTTTCTGTCAGTTAGGTGGGTAGTTTGTATATTGTTGGCCAAAATAAAGAGCGGATGAACAGTCGAGTGATGTTGTTTGAAACCAAATTGGTAGGTAGGTATATATTTTCCAATCACTTTTTCAAGCAGCTGCTTTATTATGTATTCAAAAATTTTGCTTAGTACTGGAAGTAGTGTAATTGGTCTGTAGTTGCTCGGTTGTGTATTGTCTAGTCCATTTTTGGGTATAGGGATTATTAAGTCGTTCTTCCATGTTTCTGGGATTCTGCCATTTGTGATGCAGTTGTTCAATTCAGTTAGGATCAGTTTGTGTGTTTCTTGAGTTAGGCTTTTCAAGAGTTTTGCCTTAATTTTATCCCCTCCCGGTGCAGTGTCTGTGACATGCGCTAGGGCTTCATCGTACTCTGTGTCTGTGATCAGTTTGCAGGTGTAGTCCGGTGAGCTGTTAAAATAGTTCAAGTACCAGTCATTGCTCAAGTTCCAGTTGTCATTGTCGAAGTTAGGGTTTATCGATATGCTGGAGGCCCTCTGATAGTGTCTGGCGAACGCGCCCGCTTTCTCTTTGTCTGTGTAACGTTCTATTCCGTTTTCGTCAATTGTGTCAGTAGTGCCAGTCTTCCTGTATTGCGCCAGTTTCTTAATTTTTCGCCAGTATGTTTTGCCTTTGTCCTTCTGTATTTCTTTACATGTTTCTAGTCATTTGCCTTGTCGGTATTGTCCAATCAAAGTTTTAATGTTTCTGTTAAGTTGGTTCAGTGTCTTTTTTAGGTGTTATTTTGAGTGTTTGTGTATAGTCTGTACAGTTCTCTCTTATGTTTTATTAGTCTCAGTATGTATTTGGGTAGTGTATGTCGGTAGAAAGCATTTTTTATTTCCGGGCTAAATTTTCCTATGGCTAGTGTAAGTTGTTGTATGGTTTCTATTGAAATGGGCTGTGCTTGCGATTGAATGTAGTCATGTATATGTTGTTTCACTTTGTCTATGTCAGTCTTTGTTAGGTTTAACTTTTTCTCTATAGGAGGTGTATTGGAGGTAGGTTGCGTATGTTGTAAGTCTATGTTAAACGTAATAGCCAGGTGGTCGGATCCAAGTTCGTTGGTTAAGTTTATGTTGTTGATGGTGTTTGTTAAGTTTCTTGTGTGCAGTAGAACGTCTGGTGTTGAATCTGGGTTTGCGGGCATAAGAAAAGTTGTTGGGGTGTGCTGTTTTATAAAGTCGGAATTTTGTAAAAATCTTTTAAGTTGTTTCGTTTTGTTTCTGTTCAAGTTAAAGTCGCCTATAATTATTGCATATTTATAGATGCTTGCCTTGGTCAGTATGTTTTGTTCTAGGTTAGAGTGTGGGTGTATGTATGTCAGAAATATGTGTATCAGGTCGTTTAAGTAGGGTATGGTAAAATGTAGACAGTCGTTCAAAGGGTTGTTGAGGGAAGGAGGATTTGCTCTTCCAAGTTTAAATGTTGGTTTTAGGAGAGCTGCGACCCCACCCCTGGCATGATTGATGGTATTTCCTTGTCTGTAGATATACTGCCAATTTCTGTACGTTGGTGTCTGTCGTAGTTTGGTTTTAGTCTGTACAAATATGCAGCAGTCTGTGTCGTTTTGTTCTATGTAATTATAAATAAGTGGTTTTTTACTGTTAAGTCCGTTGATGTTGGCGTAAAGTAGTCTCATGTTGAACGGTCTATGTTAGTGATTGTTTGTTTTAGTTGTTCATGGGGTAGAATTTTATATTTAACACTTTTTGACATAATCTCAAATTAACCGTCAAAATTGCGAAAAACCGATTTTTCACTTTTTAATTTGCTTCTCGCGCATAAATGATTTAATTTACACGAAAATTTGTACAAGTATGTACTGGTCAGTGCTGATTAAGCATTATTTTTTCGCAGTTCAGAAGACGTCTAGTTTTCGAGTCATGCACATTTTTCTAAAAAACTACCCTTATCTTCCACAAGCAATTGTCTTGATGTTTTTTTGTACTTCGAAAGCCTATAAGTGGTCATTTTAATCGTTGTAATGTCTACTTTAAAATGGTCTGGTGTAAATGTGACTTGGTGGTTTATTTCCCGTTAAACTGCTGAAAATTGTGAAAAACTGAAAAATCTCTCTGAATCATGATTTGTTCACTTTGACGGTTAATTTGAGGTTATGTCAAAAAGTGTTAAATACAGTAGTTTCAGATTTTTTAATTATCTACAACTTTTGCATTGAAGGTTTTCCGTTAGGAGGTCACGTTTCACCGTAAATACCAATAAGCATCTAAACTGCATCCCCATTTCTACACTTCCAGTGTTTTCCCGTTCAAAATTTTCTTTTTCCTAAAGTTGGAACCTCAACAACATTTTCCACCTGGTTCTTGCCTGTAACAACTTTTTTTTTCAAAAAAATTATTTACACTAGCCCAAACATAGAAGTCTCACTTTGCAACTTTATCAAATACGGCCATGAAGCGCCAGGTTTTGCATACTATTAGGACACTTTTAGTGAAAATGTCTTCAACAAATGGCTGCCAAATCCATTTTCAAGCTTTCTTCTTCGCAATTTGGCAGTTTTTCAGGAAGGCGCGCTTGAAACTGTATGAGGAAGTCCCTCAGCATCCAAATCCAGTTTTAACTTTTCTTCGTTGTATTTTAGCAGTTTTTTGAAGAAAAGTTAATGAAACTCACAAAAGAAGCTCCACGTTGCAACTTAATCAAATATCACAGTAGTTTGAGCCAAATTCCCAATCACGAACTCACATTTCTTCCATCGCGTTTTGGCGCTTTTTTGAGGAAACTGTTATTTTAAACTTTCTTCGACAGGCTTTAGTTGTGTTTGAAGAAACAGTTGCAACAATTGAATATTTTTCGATTCCAACTACTTATCTTCAAACCCAAAGTTCCAGCTTGTTAACTGGCTGTTAGCTAACGTGAAGAAACCCCCTCAAATAGAAGAAATAAAGAAAGTCGCCCGCGGGGAAAAAACTGCAGCAATTTTATTTAAAATCGCCCTCCAACTCGTCTGGAAACAAGCTCGTGTAATTATAGCGGATAATCAGGTAGCAGTTCATAACTCCTAAAATCCAGAACACTTCACCGGCAAACTCATTTGAATAATTTAAGAAGTTTAAATACAAACATGGCTCCCATCAGGAAGTTGGCGTCGGTTTCTTATTGCGATAAATTATTTGCAAGCTAAAAGCAAAAGTTCGTCCTGCTGTCTGGAACAGTTGCAAGAACCGCGATTGGCCACTTCGATTAGTGTTTCGTCATTGAGACTCACCTGGACACTTTTGGAGAAATAGTTGCTGGTGAACAGATGCAACGAGGAGAAGTTGCGCAACTGATCGAACTCAAACACCAACTCCAAAAAGCCGGTTTCGAATGAGTCGTTCCTCCATCCCACCCATGCATTACCTGAAAGGGTTACCCATCCACTCAAGTGCCTGCTAGTATCGCAAAAAACTCACCCCGATCAAATCCCAGATCGAAATGGAAGTTATCCAGACCGAACTCGCCGTCCACCAATCGGCCCAGGCCGTTGTGCAGGACGCCTTGCGATCTGTAGCCATCGTAGCTGCTGTCATACAGCTCCTGAATGGTGTCGCTTGCCGGTGAGCTGTAGGAAACTACGCCATCTGGAAAGCACCCAACAAAAGATAATCAACCCGAGCTAACTGGGCGCCATTGTTTCAGAGGCTTAGAGCCTCGGGCGACATGTTTGCGTAAATGGCGCTTATCCCCACATCAATCCCAAAGGAAAGTTATTGGCATGTGCCCCCGAATAATCCCAATTTAATAGATTTGCGTGCTGCCAACAAACGGCGCTCCTGTCCTGATAATCGAAGCGCCCCGATTTGATAATCCTCCAATATCACAAGGGCTATGCTTTCAATCACTTCAACGAGGCCCTTTAGCTAAGTGCCTGATGTGGAGTGTTGGGGTTGCAGTAGAAACGTTTCCCTCAAGAGAGCAGGAGGATGTTTGCATGTGAAGTTATGCCAGTGGAATATGAAAAGGTGTAAAAGTGGAGTTGATTTAAGGAGGATTTGCAGAATTAACATCAAGCTGGGATATGAGATCCAAACTAGCTAGTAAACAATGGAAGGTGATGTTGGTAAGTGAGGTTAAAAAACGAAGTTGATAGGTTCGAAGATAAAACGCATGTAATGAAACTGTGCGCATTGATTGATGCAGCTCCTGATGGCGGGTTTGCGACTGAATTTAAACTCCCTTTGCCGATGTTTCGACCCTGATCAGAACCTACTTATTCTTTGTTGAGTAGTAGTAGTAAACATCTTTATTTCTAAAAAAGGCTATCGACCTATCGGTCTTTCTGCCCTTGTTTAATACATGCAGTCTTAATCTAAATAAAAAACAAATATGAAAATTCTCTTATTCTAGGTTAACAATACTATTAAATAAATAAGATTTCAGTGGCAAGAAGAAATTATTTTATTGTCCACTAGTCCGTTGCGTTTGTAAGTGTTCGAGTAGCGTTAATGTAGGGAAACGGAAGCGGGATTGTCTGGTTGGTCTTGTAAGACAAAGGGGATTCAGTATGGTCCAGTTGTAGGGGTTGTTTGTCCATTTTGTCTGTAGCTGTATGAGTCTTTCCGAGATCTTTGTCATGTTTGTGCGTTCGTATATTAGTTGGGTGGGGGGGTTGTGTAGTGGGTTTTGGGGGTGTCTTATTCGTGTTATTAGTCTTAGTGCAATTTGTTCTGTTGTTTGTGTATAACGTTTTGTCCTTTCTGTTCCGTTGGTCATGAGTATATGTCCAAAGTCTAGCAAGGGTCTACAAATAGCTTTATATATTTTGGTGGCGGTGTTTCTGCCAATTCCTCTGTCTTTGTAGGTTAGTGATCGGAAGTGTTTTGTTCTCTTTATTGTTTCTGCCCTGATGTTTCGTATGTGTTTAGTGAATTTAAGTTTGTGGTCAATTGTGATTCCAAGGTATTTTACGTCGTTTTTTGGTTGTGTCGTTTGGCCGTCTGCAGTTATTGTAGGGGAGTCAGCGTTGAGACTGTGGTTTGTGAGCAGAAGTTGGTTTTTTAACGCGTTTGGTGTTAGTCTCCATTTATAAAACCATGTCATTGTGTTGTTTGTTAGTGTTTGGAGTCTTTGCGCTGCTCTCTCAGTAGTTTTGTCATGTACAATAAGTGCCGTGTCGTCTGCGTATTGTAATATGTATGCCGATCTGTCGATTTGATTTTTGTCTGGTAAGTTGTAATTGTATATGTCATGGCAGTATATATTGTAGAGAAACGGTGAGAGCGGGGATCCTTGAGGGAGCCCTTGTTCAGGGGAAAAAGAAAATGACAGTGTTTTGTCAATTCGTACTTGTAGTTGTCTGTTTTCTAGTAAGTTCTTTATGGTGTGTAGTAGATATGTTGGTGTGTGTAGTTTGTATAGTTTGTATAGTAAGCCTCTATGCCAGACACTGTCAAAAGCCTTGTTAATGTCCATAAACAGGCAAGCTGTCTTTCTGTCAGTTAGGTGGGTAGTTTGTACATTGTTGGCCAAAATAAAGAGCGGATGAACAGTCGAGTGATGCTGTTTGAAACCAAATTGGTAGGTAGGTATATATTTTCCAATCACTTTTTCAAGCCGCTGCTTCATTATGCATTCAAAAATCTTGCCCAGTACTGGAAGCAGTGTAATTGGTCTGTAGTTGCTCGGTTGTGTATTGTCCAGTCCATTTTTGGGTATAGGGATTATTAAGCCGTTTTTCCATGTTTCTGGGATTCTGCCATTTGTGATGCAGTTGTTCAATTCAATTAGCATCAGTTTGTGTGTTTCTTGAGTTAGGCTTTTCAAAAGTTTTGCCTTAATTTTATCTTTCCCCGGTGCAGTGTTCTTGATGTGCGCTAGGGCTTCATCGTACTCTGTGTCTGTGATCAGTGTGCAGGCATAGTTTGGTGAGTTGTTAAAATAGTTCAAGTACCAGTCATTGATCAAGTTCCAGTTGTCATTGTCGAAGTTAGGGTTTGTCGATATGCTGAAGGCCCTTTGATAGTGTCTGGCGAATGCGTCCGCTTTCTCTTTGTCTGTGTAGCGTTCTATTCCGTTTTCGTCAATTGTGTCAGTAGTGCCAGTCTTCCTGTATTGCGCCAGTTTCTTAATTTTTCGCCAGTATGTTTTGCCTTTGTCCTTCTGTATTTCTTTACATGTTTCTAGCCATTTGTCTTGTCGGTATTGTCCAATCAGAGTTTTAATGTTTCTGTTAAGTTGGTTCATTGTCTTTTTTAGGTCGTTATTTTGAGTGTTTGTATATAGTCTGTACAGTTCTCTCTTATGTTTTATTAGTCTCAGTATGTATTTGGGTAGTGTATGTCGGTAGAAAGCATTTTTTATTTCCGGGCTAAATTTTCCTATGGCTAGTGAAAGTTGTTGTTGTATGGTTTCTATTGAAATGTGCTGTGCTTGTGATTGAATGTAGTCATGTATATGTTGTTTCACTTTGTCTATGTCAGTCTTTGTTAGGTTTAAGTTTTTCTCTATAGGAGGTGTATTGGAGGTAGGTTGCGTATGTTGTAAGTCTATGTTAAACGTAATAGACAGGTGGTCGGATCCAAGTTCGTTGGTTAAGTTTATGTTGTTGATGGTGTTTGTCAAGTTTCTTGTGTGCAGTAGAACGTCTGGTGTTGAGTCTGGGTTTGCGGGCATCAGAAAAGTTGGTGGGGTGTGCAGTTTTATAAAGTCGGAATTTTGCAAAAATCTTTTAAGTTGTTTCGTTTTGTTTCTATTCAAGTTAAAGTCTGCTTTAAAAAAATGCTCGCTTTAGTCAGTATGTTTTGTTCTAGGTTGGAGTGTGGGTGTATGTATGTCAGAAATGTGTGTATCAGGTCGTTTAAGTAGGGTATGGTAAAATGTAGACGGTCGTTCAAAGGGTTGTTGAGGGAAGGAGGATTTGCTCTTGCAGGTTTCAATGTTGGTTTTAGGAGAGCTGCGACCCCGCCTTCTTTGTTGATTTGCACAATGTTGCCAAATTTCTAATTTGGTTTTTTACAAATATCTCATTGTATTTTCCACTCTCCTTAAACAACACTGACCAACTTTGGCCACGTCTGATTCCGAATTGAAGCCGGAAAGAAAAAAGGCAAATTGAGCTGAGTGAACCGCACCTATGACGAAAATTTTCCGGTGTTTCTTGCCTTCTCTTCCCCACTTGTACAGTCATTTGTTTACTTCTAGAGCCGCTCTAATAATTCCCAACTGGCAAAAGCACAACTCTTCTGAAAAATGAATGGAGTTACATTTGCAAAATGGCCTCACGTTTGCTACTGGTGTTCTCAAGTAATTACGAGCAGTGTTTCATGCAAATTAAGTGAGCTGAACTGTGAGCCGTTTCTTGTATTACACGCCGAAATTAAGCGAGCGACTTTCCGGCGATGTTTTCCCGTGTTTTTCGATTCAAATGTGCCTTATTACGTTCGCAAACTTCTTCTTCTCCGATCAGCTTAAACAAAATGAAATCTCGCCCAGGGCCATTGAGATCACGTTCCTGCAAGATTTAAGTGCTTCAGTCCAGGGGAGTTTTGCGAAACGGCCGGCTCAATGCACTTTGAGCAGCGTTGAGGGCCTCCATTCCCTCCACTGTTAATAGTTCGGGGCCATTTGAAGCTTTTTGCGCCTCAGGGCAGTTGAACTGGCCCCGCCAGTTGATGGGAGGTGGAATTCAATTTTTTTCCAAATCTGTATGACCATGCAGAGCCCGAAAACTCCCTGCATAATAACTGGGGCTTTTTCTCCAGAATTTTCCGGGTTTGGGGCGCATTTTGGCCGAGATTGCAATGCGGCTCGTATTGATAAATCATAGTTGGCAGCGGTCAATTGTTGCAGCCCTGCTCCATATGGACAGACGTGACATGAAGTATCGCTGCCTGTCTTTGTGTAGATCATGTTGCCAAATTTCCCATTTTTCCCCATTTTCCGGCTAGAGTCAGGATCCTAATTAGTTCACACATACACGTTTCGAATTGTGCATTCACAGGCAACCTGAATTACTTATACATGCCGAATGATCGGAAACAACCCCGTCACAATCAGGCCACATTTCAAGCTGCGAATCGTGCCAACAAGGCGATCCTGTTATTCCCCAAGCTGAGATAAAAGTGGCTTTAACATTACGTCTTTTGATATTCAAATCGGGGACCGTGTTTGATATTCCGCATAATTAGTTGCTCTTTGACGAAACGTTTCGATTGCTAATCCAACAGGCCACATCGGGGTCATTGTTTATACAGGGTGACAGAACAGACATTGAAATGCAAGTTAAACTCCTTTTATTTTTAGAGTTTTAGAGAGACTTTTAGAGTTTTTGACCCGGTCGAAAAATAGTATTAGATTTGCGAGGGATTTTTTGTGGAATTGCCAAAATGGACTCAAAACGTTTTTTCGACGTTTCTCAAAAACCATTTGAGCCACAGAGTCCGTTTTGATATCAATGGATAGAGAATTGGAAGCCCGTTTCATTAAGAGAAACGCTGTTGAGAAAACTTTGGCAGTTTTCACACAAAGAGCAAAATTTGCTACAACGTTGCACCAAAATTTTGTGATCCGCCCCCTTTTTGCTCATTCCTGAGAGATTTGCGCTGATTTCCGAGCGACAGATTGAGCTGGATAGCTGTATTCTACACCACTGGATAGAGCACTAAACAGCACGTTTACAAAGTAATCAATTATGGGACATTCAGTATACAGAAGAACCCAATTCCGACAACTCTTTTGCATGCGAAAGCGAAACTGTTCCGAGGCGCTGACTAGACGAAACTTTGTCAAGTCGAAGTTTATCCAAAGAGCCGGCTATATGAAATCAATACACCCAAACTGGATAATGTTATCGCTGGAAAGTGACTTTCAGAAAGTTTCGTGGCAAACTGAGCCATTATAACATAAGCGATCCTAAACTGCTTCTGGCTTCGCTCCAACATCCTTGGCTGCAGAATAGAATAATCTGGAACTATCTGCTTAATCAAAACCGTCGTAAATGCTGCGTCAATGTCACTGTCGCTTAGTTGGGTAGTTGACATGTAGAAGCAAAACGTATTGTTATTGGGCCGCTTTTTAGCACAATTACGTACACTGCCGGCCCACTCTTTGCTCACATTTTAAATATTTAAATTGTCTTTTTCGCCGTCTGCGCTAGATTTATGCATAATTAATTGTTATTTCAGTTACAAAGAGGAGTTTAATTTAAACCGTGACGTCCTAGGGCGGGCTCTATTAATAAAACAAGCCCGTCTACTTATTAATTCAACGTTGCAGTTTGGCCTTCAATTAAGCCATCTTTTTGTCGGAGCGCTTCAATTCATACTCATAATGAAAACTGTTGTGTCCATAATATCGGAAACGCGACAAAATTATGCAAAATCTTGTTTTCTTCAGTAAAACGCTTGTGCTTTTCCCGCATTAGTGACGTGGATTACATCTAAAAGCAACGTTGCGACTTAACAGTTTAGCAGCTGATCACTTTGCACAATTTGTCAATGTTGCCGATCACTTCAATTTGCCAGCAGTCTGTAATGAAGGGCGCAACCAGATGCGTCGCATGCAACAACGTCAAACGACCAAGGAAATATACACTGCTTGAAAATTGAAGTGACGACAAAATTTTCGACAAATACTCGCCACCACTGGTCCAATGCGCTACTGGCCCGGGTTTTTATTGTTTCCTTTAACTTTTTTGGGCCCGATGTTGAATCCCATTGTACAATGGCTGGTGAACTTCAAAGCTAGAACTCAGACACTAATCACATGCACTTTTATTTATTCACTCGTTTATGAAAATTAAAATTTCTATTTGCCGCAAAAGGCCCATTCTAATCACTCAAAGACACTAAACACTTTGCGTGCATTTTGAGCGGCCCCCATCGAACACAATTTGCCATTGCAGAGCGGCCGCCGAGATCTAAATAAACAGACAAGCAACTGAAACCGTCAGCAAGTCAATTAATCAAAAGTCTTGACGGAGTGTTTGACTAGGACTCTTACAGATGAGCTTTGCAACCGCCACTTAAGCGCCGAATTCATTAAGAAAACTTTGTCCGAGGATTAATGTCGGATGAGGAGCGGGCCTTTTAATCTCGATGGAAATGATGTCGTCAGCCACTCACTTACCGGTGTAAGGACAACCCAGCAGCTCCATCCTCAGGCAAACGGTCCTGCGATGGATGCTGTATGGGAGCAGGCGGATTTTGCTTGCAAAAATCGTCGGTCTCAAGCGATGGCTCTCGATTGAAGCTGTGTCGCTGTTACCCCGCAGGATCTGCAAGGAATAGTCAATTTAACACGCTGAAATATACAAAGAAGCAATATCAGACTGATGGGGGAAGCGATTTTTTAATTAAAATTTTAACCAAATTGGTCATTTTTATGCAAACATACGGTATATTCACAGGTGTTCTCCTGGAGGGTTTATTTGGGAGCAAGTAGGAGTATTGACGGTATAAGAACTCCCACAAAAATCTGTGAAATTTGCAAAAGATCAAATTGAAAGTTTGACAGCACTGTATTTCCTCAATTATGAGCATAAGGTAAATATGATATATAAATCAACAAATCGAAAAAATTGGCGCTGTTGCCATCGATCGAAACCCTGTGATCCAACTAATTCGATTTGGTGGCAGGAAAGCCAAAAGGGAGATGCACGCGCGGAATTTTTATCATTGCAGCCACTTTATTTTTAGTGCCCTTTTATCTGTAATTCTCCGGCCATAATGAAGCTGTGCTGGTACAATGCGGCACCAGTTCCAATCACGTCCGTTGCAACACAAACTGCTGCCGGATTCCGAAACAATTTCGCCGGAAAATGCGCTTTTCACAAGCACAAATAAGCTGGCCAAACGATAAGAGCCAGCAAGAAGCAAGCGACCGATTTTAAAAAAAGTTAATTCGGTCGAAACTCGCAGCTGTAATAAGGCAACTTTCGCATTTGGATGATATAAGTATCAGATTTATCATACGCTGTTTGAAACAATCGGGGATTTTCTGGTAATAAATATATTACACTCCAAATGTCTAAAATTGATTTGTTGTTCCGAACCCTTTGGGCACGGCACTGGTCTGAATGGAAAAAAATCTTCCAAACGGTCTAAGGTTTAGTTTGTTGTTCTGCTACCAGTGTCGTGCCCTAAGGGATCGGCACAACAAAAACATTAAACTCCACTAGGTGTCGACGACTACTTGAACATCTATTAGATTATAATGCATTTGTTGTGCTGAGCCGTTCGGACACGACACTGGTATGAATGTGAAAATTAGTTCCAAACTGTCTGATTGCTTGTTTCTTATTCCCATACCAGTAGATAGATAGATAAAAATTTATTGAACATTTCCATTAATAAAATTCACAAACAAAGTTAACAAACCCATACCAGTGTCGTGCCCGAAAGGTTCGGCACAACAAATACATTAAACTCCACTGGATGTCTATGTAGACTTTTACATCTGTTGGAGTTTATTATCTTTGTTGTGCCGAATCTTTCGGGCACGACACTGGTATGGGAATACGAAGCAAGCAATCAGACAGTTTGGAACTAATTTTCGCATTTGAACCAGTGTCGTGTCCGAAGGGCTCGGCACAGCAAACACATTAAACTCCACCAGATGTAAAAATATACGTAGACTTCCAGTGGAGTTTAATGTATTTGTTGTGCCGAACCCTTCGGGCACGACACTGACATGAGAAAACGAAACAAGCAATCATACCGTTAGGAACGAATTTTTGCATTTCGATCAGTGTCGTGCCCGAAGGGCTCGGCACCACAAATACATTAAACTCCACTGCATGTCAACGTCTAATTGAACATCCATTAGATTCTAATGTATTTGATGGCACGACACTGGTTTCAATGCGAAAATTAGTTCCTATCTGTGTGATTGCTTGTTTTGTATTCCTATATCAGTGTCGTTTCCGAAGGGTTCGGCACAACAAATACATTAAACTCCACTGGATGTCTATGTAGACTTTTACATCTGTTGGAGTTTAATGTATTTGTTGTCCCGAGCCCTTCGGGCACGACACTGGTATGAAAATATGAAACAAGCAGTCAGTTAGGAACAAATTTTCGCATTCAAACCAGTGTCGTGTCCGATGGGCTCGGCACAACAAATCCTAAAATCCACTGGATGTCTGCGTAGACTTTTACATCTGGTGGAGTTTAATGTCTTTGCTGTGCCGAGGCGTTCAAGCACGACACTGGTTTAAATGCGAAAATTATGCGTTCCTAACTGTCTGACTGTTTGTTTCATATTTCCATACCAGTGTTGTACACGAAGGGTTCTGCACAACAAATCCTGAACTCCACTGGATGTCTACGTAGACTTTTACATCTGGTGAATAATATTAATGTCTTTGTTGTGCAAAGCTCGTCGGTCACGACACTGGTCTGAATGTAATAACTCTTTCCTAACTGTCTAAGGTCACGTGTGTTGTTCTCCTACCGGTGTTGTGCCCGAAGGTCTCCGCACAACAAATACAATTGAGTCTAATAGATTTTTTCCAAGTAGATTTCGACGTCAGTGGAGTCTAATGTATTTGTTGTGCCGAACCATTCAGGTACGAGACTGATATGGGCATGCGAAACAAGCAATCAGATCAGACAGTTTGGAACTAATTTTCGCATTAAAACCAGTGTCGTGCCCGAACGGCTCGGCACAACAAATACGTTAGATTCTAATGGATGTTCAATTAGACGTGGACATGCAGTGGAAATTAATGTATTTGTTGCGCCGAGCCCTTCGGCCACCGCACTGGTAGAAAGTCAAAGAAGCAAGCAGACAGTTAGAAATATCTTTCCGCACTCAGACCAGTGTCGTGCTCTACGGGCTCGGCACAACAAATACATTAGAATCTATTGGATGTTCAATTAGACGTCGACATCCAGTGGAGTTTAATCTGTTTGTTGTATTGTGTTTGTTTCTACCGGCGCTGGTAGAAAGACAAAGAGGCAAGCAGACAGTTAGAAATATTTTCTCCGCACTCAGACCAGTGTCGTGCAAGAACGGATCGGCACCACAAATACATTAGCATCTAATGGATGTTCAATTAGACGTCGACATCCAGTGTAGTTTAATGTATTTGTTGTGCCGAGCCCGTAGGGCACGACACTGATCGAAATGCAAAAATTCGTTCCTAACTGTATGATTGCTTGTTTCGTATTCCCATACCAGTGTCGTTCCCAAATGGTTCGTCACAACAAATACATTAAACTCCACCAGATGTAAAAGTCTACGTAGGCATCCAGTGGATTTCAGGATTTGTTGTGCCGAACCCTTCGGGCACGACACTGGTATGGGAATGTGAAAGAAGCAATCAGACAGTTAGGAACTAATTTTCGCCTTCAAACCAGTGTCGTGCCCGAAGGGCTCGGCACAGCAAATACATTAAACTCCACCAGATGCAAAAGTCTACGTAGACATCAATTAGGCTCGAATGTATTGGTTATTTATATTCGCATCTGCGGCAAACACACCGCTGAAGCTGTCAGCTATGCGTACTATCGAAACGTCCACACCAAATTCCAATCGGCGGCTCCCCAAGAACCCCAGGAAAATCACCCTGTGTATAAACTCATTTAACAGTCAGATGAATAAAAGGTGGCTGTTTTGAATAGTGTTAGTGTTTGGCTGCCAAGTCCACAATTCAAGCGAAAGAAACCTGCCTTTAGCGTAATTTCTCCAGAGCATTTGAAGTCCAATTTAAAAGAAAAATAATACTTGGAAAGTCAGCAGCGGAGTCTAATTACAATGTTCGTTCTAATTAAAAATTGAGCTACTGGGGCCCTTTTCGCACTGAGAAAACACTGGCTGTTTGTAATCAAGTTGGCAATAATGCAAAAGAAGACAGTGATGTGACTGTTGAACAAAAAATGCCCTGATTCGTTTAAATTGTATTGACCAGCCGTTTCTCTTCCTCATTGAGTTGTTACTCAATTATTCAACTTTCCCGTTCTGGCATCAAAGAAATTTATTCCGCACAACTGGCATCATACACGAATTTGCGCCAGTCAGAAACACACACCCGGTCCGCAATTAGAGGCCTTTGTGGAGGAATTAAATTGTACTCCTTCAGCTAATTGATACTTTCAAAGTCGCTGATACTAATTAGGCTCGGTTGGATGTCGGGCTGGGACTAAGGAATCAAACGTGGTGATTCTCCCGCAGGAAAAGCAGCGAAATAAACAAAACTGCAGGAATGCCACGATTTCACTAGTCGCCCACAAAACGATCCGTCTTCATCAGGCCCAGTTAATTCCGGGACTGTTATAAATCTTCCGTAATCTTTCACGCCAATCGATACCTCGCGTGCTGTTTCAGTTCCGGGGTCGAAGCACATAACAAAATAGTTTTTAGCAAAAGCACTAATATAGAGCCAAAGTCATTCATTCGTGAAATCCTGGATGGTCTGGGTATTGACAATGTTGGTTTTGGTAAGCATCATGCGACATTTCTGCTCATATCTTAGGAACCAAGCCAGTTTGCCGGAGAAGTCTATGGAGGGTCTAAAATCTCAAAAATCATATCCCATTAGCACCTCACTAGTTGTAGACTCAAACACTTTATAAATGCACTTTGAGCAGCTTTCTCGGTCAAAATTGCGTCTATTAAGACAAACACAACAAAAACAGCAAAACTGGTGTTTTCTATTACAGTTGCTCGGCAAAGTTTCCCCAAAAAGGAAACTCAACACTAGTTTCTGCTGTGAAAACAGTTCGTTCTAATGAGTAAGTTTCGTTCGTCTGATAAGGCAGGCGGCGACAAAGTTTTAGTGCGCTCCTCAAAGCGCCTGATGTTGTTGCAAACCTGTCGTCCACTCAGCAACATTAAGGAAATGTGAGTACATCAAAAGGGAATCCAGCAACTGAAAAAAACGCCATCTGCACTTTCCGACAACTCGCGTCCTCGCATCTGAAATCGATCGTTTAGATACCGAAATAAGTGGGTAAATAAAACTTTGACTTCGTCGCCGTCGGTGGAGGAAAGCAGAAAGTTTCCGTTGCAATTCCAAGTGCATGTTTGACTCGAGAGCGATTTAAAAGTTGCATTTCAACAACGCAATCGGACCCGGAGGAAACCATTGGGTGAAGGAAGGCAAGTGTCTTTAGTAGTCAAAAAAATTTCAGATTCAACAAATTTTTCTAAAGGAACAACTAGTATACATATACAGGGTGAGGCTTTTTCGATGATCATGTACAGGGATCTGCGGAACTAGAGCAGTTACGAAGAAGGTCAAATGGACAAAGCATTGTAGTTTCGAATGATCTACTCGAAACCAAATTTATTTTTCTAAAATTTGACGGCTGTCAAGAGATATTTGGGAAAAACTTATTTATGGTACATTTTTAAATTACTCCTAGTTCCGTCGATATTAATTTGACAGGAAAACATTAACTAGAAAACTTGTAGGAAATTGAATTCCAAAGAAAATTACATAAGACATTTCTCCAAAATAACTGTGATTTTTGACATATGACACAAATTTGAGTTTTTTTAAATGGCAACCATACTTGATTATTACTTTACCGAATAGAGCATTTTATTACGATTTCTGTGATATATCACATCGTTAGTTTTTTTCGAAAATAAAGTATCTGCGAACAATTTATACTTTTTCAATCTAGTTGATCGAAGTTAGCCATGGAAAATAGTATAAGACATATCATCGTTTCCATAGCAACAGATAATAACATCACCTTTCAATTTTTGACATCCAAGATGAAATTCAACTTAGAAATTTAAGTTAGTTTTATTGTAAAAATGAATTATTCCAATCAAGAAAAGCGCGACGTGATTGAAACGTACATTAGATGTGATAAAAATGTTGGACGAGCCTCTGATTTTGCCTACTATTTCGAGAGGTATTTGGACCGTCGTCAACCGTCCTTGAAAACATTTAAGCGATTATACGACAGTTTGGGCACTTATGGAAGTTTTACGCAGCCAAGAAATGAAGATAAAGTAATAAATGAGGCTGTGGAGGTTAATGTCTTGGCCATTGTAAGCCAGAATCCACAGACTTCAACCAGAGAGATCGCAGCAGAATCCGGGACTTCCCAAAGCACCGTGATGAGAGTTTAAAAAAACACAAATTCCATCCGTATAAATTATTAGTATCGCAAACCTTACATCCAGGGGATGAGGAGCTGCGTGTGAATTTTTGTACATGGATCCGAAGCAAATGCCAACAAGACATCCAATTCCCTTATAAAATATTGTGGACCGATGAACCTCGATTTACAAATTGTGGTATGTTTAATCGAGACAATGAACATCTTTGGAATCAAACAAATCCTCACCACGTTGAGCAAAGGAGACCACAAATTAAATTTGGGTTTAACGTTTGGAGCGGAATGGTTGGTTCAAAAATTCTTCGACCATTTATTTTTGAAGGCACGTTAAATGGGAGTCCGTATCTTCAATTCCTTCGGAATAACCTCGATTTTATGTGGGACTTAGATTTAGAAACATGGCGTAATGTGCAATGGTTTCAACATGAAGGCGCTCCTCCGCATAATTTTTCCAAGTGCGGAATCACCTGGACGTAACATTTCCCGGGGCTTGGATTGGACGAAACGGCCCTGTTTTATGGCCACCTCGATCACCGGATCTTTCACCTTTGGATTTCTTTTTATGGGGAGCCGTAAAAAAACAATTTACAAAAACAAATATTCCAATTTAAATGCACTTAAACAAGCTGTTGTTAGAGCATTTGAAAATATTGATGGTCGCTCGGCAAGAAAAGCAACTTATTCAGGTTTAAAGCTTTGCAATATTTGCATTGATAATAATGGTGGAAGATCGCTGTACTGGTCATCGAAAAGAACTCACCCTGTATATTCACATTCCTCTAGGGGTGTTTAGGGAGTACAGAAAAAATTGTAAAAAAAATTAATTCTTGGTGGTGTTCGAAGTCTTTCCCCTTTACCTCCAAACATGTTTGTGCATGTGTAATCACGTTATTGTGCACTCTTCGCAGCATTATTAGCGTCATATTCTCAGCAGCTTCTCGTATTCGGTTAATTAACTGCTGCTCAAATTGTAGCGGTGTTCGGTAGACCAGAGATTGTTTCGACTTAAAAAGGGCCTCGCTATGCATATACAGGCTGTGTATAGTTGGAAAAATATTGTCGGTGAATTCACCGTGTATATAAGTTAAGCAATTTGGCGCATTTCATTGCCAACCATCATAATGCTCAGTTTATTAAAACGTGCTAAACTGGATAACCGGGCAAACAATTTCCTGTTATTCCCCCAAGTTTTTATTCAGGACCGTAAAAATTTCCGCTGCAAATGACGTCTCTCATACATGAAGAGTCGCGTACAAAGCAACGAGTTCCTTCTTGGACGGCGTTGTATTCATATCTCGGCAACTACACAAAAGATGCATAAAGATATCTTATCTGGAGCCTTCAAGCAAAACAATGCCTTAAATAGAACAGGACTTGTCGTATTCGCCGGGAATTTCGCGGTATTTTTAATAAAGACAATGGCGGATTTGAGGCGAAATCATAACTCGGGGTGCACGAGCCCGAAAATTTCAATTAAACGTTTTGTTCCACTGTCAAAGTGGAGGAGACGAAGTTTTATTGGATGGCTTTGTGCCCGATGGAAAAACGTTGTGATGTATGCAAGCGGACCAATCTGGGATCGTCCCGGGCTGTTAAATGCACGTTAATTGTACATTTCCATCGGGTTTAAGAGTCAATGAACCAGAGCGGAATTGAAATATCTGTTGCAAATAGTGCGGCGTTGTGCCGCCAACAAGGGCCGTTAATTGATGGCGTGAAGGGCCTTATTTCGCTAAGTATTTACTTATCCCATTTGGAGGGTTCAATTAGCTTACGGGTTACGATTTTGCCTCCTCCCGTCAAAGGAATTTAATTGCCGCTCGGGATTATGGTGTTTCTGACGAGTGTAAATTTAAACATGGGATCGCCCGTCTGGAATAAACAAATTTGTTGTTTGCCCGTTTACGCGTTTTGCGCCTAATTAGGCCGGTTTGCGGTGGTCATAGCCGCCCTTAGATTTGCCCGCAGAAAACAACGGCCTGCGCAAGTTTGTCTTAATTCTCCTCCTCTATACCGGGTGTCCCATCGAGAACCACCGCGATCTATATACAGGGTGAGTTTTTTCCGATGTTTAGAACAGGGATCGTCGAAACTACCGCAGATACGAAGAAGGCTGAATGGACAAATAAATGCAATGCTGAATGCTTTAATCGAAACCAATTATTTTTCACAATTTGAGAGCTGTCAAAATATATTTGAAAAAAAATTGTTTATGGCAGATTTTTAAATAACTCCCAGTTCCGTCAACATTAATCCGACAGGAAAACGTTAAATGGGAAAGTTATGGGGAATCGCATTCCTCACTCGTCATCCTACCAGTGTCGTGCCCGAAGGGCTCGGCACAACAAATACATTTTTAAGCTTAACGGACGTGTAAGTGGAGGGTCGACGATCCAGTAGAGTTTAATGCATTTGTTGTGCCGAACCCTTCTGACTGCATTTAATATCCTTTGCAAAAGGCCATATGAAAACAATAGATTTAGCCTTCTTCGTATCTGCGGTAGTTTCGACTATCCCTGGTCTCACCCTGTATATAGATCGCGGTGGTTCTCGATGGGACACCCGGTTTGGAGGAGGAGAATTAAGACAAACTTGCGCAGGCCGTTGTTTTCTGCGGGCGAATCTTAGGGCGACTGGTTGGTGCTTTCCTGTGGCACACATCTAGTAGGATTACGTGAATGTGGCAACGCTGACTTTGTTGTCATTGTCATTTCCGCCATTCATAAAACACACTGTTTACATCGTTCATCATTTCAAGTCCATTCAAATTTAATGTGCAGCAGGTTTTGTATGAAGATCTTCACCCATGAGAGTAGGAAATCAACGCTGAAGCTCCCCTTTTGGGAATCCACTACAGAGCTCTACTATGCCGGCAATTAATATCCATCCGCCTGGCATTGGGGATATGTAGGTATCTATATATCTATATATACAGATATAAATAAAGGGAACAAATGGTCTCGAAATGTGCGAAGACAAATAGTGGGCGAATGTTAAAAATTTATCAGGAGGCGCAACATTGCATGGATGTCGCCAAACGTGAACGGTATTATTCACACAGGTGAAATAGAGGAGGCAAATGGCAAATTTTAAACGACACGTCACGTTCCACCCTTGAGAAATGCAAAGTGAATACGTGGACTATCTTTCGGGTAATAACCGCTTGGATTTTGCAGTTTCACTGACGTTGGCTGCTTTGAGCGTGCATGCATGCAGTTTAGCTGCCAAGCAAACACTTGATGCCCTGAATAGTAATAATAAATGGTCGACGTTCATCTCCTCTAAAGCCGTAGACTGTGGATTTCCACTTGCATAAAGCGTTTATAAACATTGAAAGGCCGCGCGCTCATTTTAAATGCCAGCTGCCAACTAAATATCAGCCCAAAAAGGGCCTCCAGCATTCAAAAGGTTTATAGTTCCCGACTTCAGCTCTTTCCACTGGGTTTCAAACTTCAAATTTTCCGACCCAAAAAATAATTTCTCAGACCCAAGAGCATTTTGCACACTATACATTCTGTTCAGGAACGTCGGGAAAGTACCGGCGTGCGTGGGCACCTTTATGCGTAGTCGGATGGTTTTTTGAGGAAAATGTCTGTGAACTTCGTTGGTCTCTTGTTGGGGCATTTTAAAGTTGTTTAGACTTTGAGCCCAACATCAACTTTTCACAGGTGCACTGTGGATATACAGGGTGTTTGAGTATACATATGATAAGGATGATATTAACGGTTAAAGATCGCGATTGCTCCAAAATGGTCGATGGAACTGCAAGCGAGCTGAATGGCCAAAGTTTTCCTTCGACCTTGATAAGTGCCTAGGGTGGATACCGCCCACCAGCGGAAACTGCGGAAGATTCATTGGCGTAGTAATAAATACCGCCAAAAAGCACATACCCAGAGGGTGCCGCAAAGAGTATGTTCCTGGATGGTTCCTCTCTACCAAAGCTTCCTTGAAACCGGAGACTAGGAAATAGCGGATGAACTAGTCCACAGCCTGAATGCTGTACGCCAAGAAAAGTGGACTGAAACTGTCGAAAGCCTCAACTTTCAAACATCGAGCAGGCAGGCATGGTCACTGCTGAGGAAGCTGGGAGGCGAAACACTAAAGCATCGACAAACAACAGGCGTAAGCCCAAATAAAGTAGCCTCACACATAGTAGTGTAGTAGTAGTAAACGGTACACTGTCGCCCCTTCTTCACCGAGGAAGTTTCAAAGGCCCTAGATGATGACACGGCGGGAAAGGCTTCAGGATTAGACAACATACACTCCGAGTTTCTAATCAATTGCGGCAAGTTCACCAAATATTGGTTGGCCAAGTTCTTTACGGACATTATGCAATCTGGCAACGTCCCACCAGAATTCAAACGCTCTAAGGTAATAGCCTAACTGAAACCTAGTAAACTTGCCGACAGCCCAAAAAGCTACAGGCCAATCGATCTACTGTCCGTATCTTATAAACTACTGGAGAGACTTATCCACAACAGAATCAGCTCAGAGATCCTGGAGTCAATACCAGCTAAGGCAGGGCTTGCTGCCAAGACGAAGCTGCGCAGACCAGGTCCTGTCACTTACCACCTGTATCGAAGCGGGATTCCAGCGAAAACTTAAAACCTCAGCTGCATTCATCGACCTCTCGGCAGCCTATGACACCGTATGGAACGTGGGAATACACTACAAGCTTTTCAGAAGTATACCCTGCAAACGAATAACCCAACTGATATCGAACATGCTTGGTGATCGGACGTTTCAGGTTATAATGGGCACCAACATCAGCTCACCAAAGAAACTTAACAACGGCTTGCCACAGGGATCACTGCTCCCTCCGCTCCTCTTCAGTCTGTATATAGCGGATATGCCGGAAACAAGGTCAACTAAGTTCGATTGCGCCGACGATTGGGTGCTTACAACAAGACGTAACTCAATTAAACTATCTGAGGAAATCCTAACAGCAGACCTGGAGACAATGGGTAGATACTTCCGCAAATGAAGACTCCAACAAATGCTTCCAAGAGGTCAGCTGCTTCCACCTGAACAACAAAGTAGCCAGAGAAGAGCTTAACATACGATTTGATGGTACCAAACTAACCCATAACGAAACACTGAAATACCTGGCAGTGACACTGGACAGAACACTTTCATTCAACGACCACCCAGCCAAGCCCGCCGAGAAGCTAAAAGCAGGATTAACATAATCCAGAAGCTATGTGGTACCACCTGGGGAGCATCGGCTTCCACACTAAGCTGCTTCGCACTGGGACTTGTCTACTCGACAGCCGAATTCTGTGCCCCAGTTTGACTTAACAGTCCGCACGTAAAGAAGGTGGACGCCCAACTGAATAACACCATGAGGATGATCGCTGGCGTCATTAAATCGATTCCCGCGCAGTGGCTCCCAGTATTAAGCCTTATCCAACCCCCAAAGCTACGTCCGATAAACGCCCTTACACGAGAGTACAAAAAGATCATGGAAAATAGAAATCTGCCACCGTCATGGAGTCCTTAGAGGACCAGGATTAGGTTTAAGTTATCCGTCATGGAGTCCCTAGAGGACCAGGATTAGATTTAAGTTAAAATAAGTTTAGTTATCCGCCACGGAGACCGTAGAGGATCACGACTAGCTTTAGGTTAGATTTAGGAAGCCAGAGAGGATGTAGTAGGCTCAGGTTAGGCATGTGCCTATGCTAGGTTTAAGTAGAATAAGGTAGAACAAACTACATTTACTATGTTAGTATATTATTATTGTTAGTTCATAAGTATTTGTCATGGAGTCCCTAGAGGACCAGGATTAGGTTCAAGTTAAAATAAGTTTAGTTATCCGCCACGGAGATAGTAGAGGACCACGACTATGTTTAGGTTTAAGTTAAAATAAGTTTAGTTATCCGCAATGGAGTCCCTAGAGGACCAGGATTAGTTTTAAGTTATCCGCCATGGTGTCCGTAGAGGATCAGGACTAGCTGTATGTTAGTTTAGGTAGTAAGAGAGGTTGTATTAGATTTAGGTCTAAAATTAGGGGTAATGTGCCCATGTTAGGTTAAGGTAGATTAAGTCAGTGATGTCAGCATACATAGAGTGTAAAACATAATAAATAATAAACTCTAAAGATGATAGATTTAAGTACCCGTAGATAAGTTGGCAGTAAGAAATTTTATAAAATTTGGCTGAAGTGAATTATGTTCAAAGAGAAATCTGCCAATACACCAAAACATTGAGGACGCTAACCACAATCGCCTCCGCTCCAGAAATTCACCGACTAAAATAGCAGGTGCAGCAATGCAAGAAGAGTTCAACCTGACCAATACATGGACTCATGATGGATCCCTCAACAAGGCAATAATATGCCCTGCATTACCCAAAACCCCCCCTGGGTTTCACCTACCACGCAGAACTTGGTCCACACTAAATAGAATTAGAACGCAACATGGCAGATGCGCATACCTTCTGCACAAATGGGGCAAACAACCATTACCATACTGCCACTGCGGAGAATACCAAACATCACGGAGGAATGTCCCACAAGATCCTACAAAGGCAGACCTGAAGACTTCCTGCTGGCAACCGCCGGGTCGATAGATTACATTAACCGACTTGATATTTGTGAAAGCCTAAAGTTTGTTCTATTAACTTATATGTGTAAATTATCGCTTTTAACTTTTCTGTGTCTGAATTGCCATACGATAAATAAATAAATTAAAAACATTATACAAACACAAGAGCAGGGCTTGCAGGAACACTTGAGATTTTGGCTTCAAATAGGCAAAACTCTACTCTATTCGACCTGTAAATAAACACTATCTAGCAAAATCAGGCGATTTAATAGAAATATAAATACCTACCCTTTTTCCATCCCAGCGCTTGTATTCCCTCCATTCAAGTAATCCTGGCCGCCAGTACTCTAACAAGTACTCTTCAACATACTCCTGTCCGCGTCCTCGATCGTACCGTCCTTGCGTCTGGACGCCCGTCACCACGTGAACGACGCCCAAATCGATCTCAATATACTCGCGGACGCCCTTTTCGATCTGCAACTTTGGACACCAGCCGCCGCCCGCTTTTTCCACCCGCAACCTGAAACATCACAAAGGGCGGTTAAATGCATTGTTTCCGCTCAAATTCCCAATAGTGCATGTTTTCAGGCCCGCATACAAAGTGTTACAAAAACGGTCATTTTCAAACTTTCCGAATGGCAAAAGTAAACTGTCTCTTAAAAATGAAGAAAATTTCAAATTACCATTGGCTTTAGTGTAGAAGATTGAAAACATCAATTTTAAAACCGATTTTTGCTAATTTTGAGACCCTGTTTCTTTGAGAATTTGCAAAGCAATAAAATCAGTTTTCTAATTGATGATGCTCGCACAACCACCCGAAACTATACGTTGCCGCATCAACCAAATTGTCTTAAAGAATTCAGAAAATTTTTGGAAATCGCAAGACGAAAAATCGAAAACCTTTTTCCACGCGCCTATAAAACTCCAGCAACCAAAGACACAAATCCCGGGTGAAACCAAAAGCGAAACCAATTCAAAAGTCGGCTGCAAGGATTTATTTATGGCATTAGCGGAAGGTGTAAATGAGTGTGGGAAACTTTGGGGCAAATAAGTGAAACTTTCGGCTAACAAGGTTCCCCCGGTCGCGTATAAGAGTGAGAGTAAAATTGAGAATAATTCAGTTAGGCGGATATGGTTGCTAATTTATTTGCCCGAACTTTTTGTTTGCGTTCAACTGTTTGCCTCAGCCCAGACAGATTCGAATTTGTTTCGCCCGTTAAACTCAACTCGACTCATCATTTCAAATAGCCGAAAATCATTTTAAGAATCCCAATCTGCTTGTACTTGAGCGCCCGGAAAAGCCCTTAAAACCCTCCGTTATAAATTTGTGCTTTTAGGACCGTTAAACAACTTATAGACTAATTTAGGAACTTCCGAAAAGAAGTAATCGTCTTTTTCAATGTCGAGCCCGATATCGTGCCCCCCTCTTTTAACTGACTTTTAATTACCCGTTTATAAGGTTCGGAGGGGGGCGACAGCAACTTGTCTTTGCCGCCCCAACCAATAATTATATCACTTTGCACTTTCCCCATAATAAACGTGGCTATAACTGATCACTTCGATCGACGAGCAGTGTTTGATGAGTAGCGCTAGCCCGATGCGTACATGTAACTGACGTCAAAACGCATCGCAAATATACACTGCTCGAAAATTGAAGTGCGTCCGAAATTGCCCTTTTTTGCAGGAATTTTGTAAATGTTTTAAATCAGCAACTACACAGTGGTAACTTGACCATCTGCCTTAAACATAAGTTTTAGTCTATTTACTTTAAGTGTTTAATTAAAATCAGCTCTTAGTCGATAAAGTTTAAGTTTCACAATGTATTTGATGGCTCAATTGGACTTGATAATTTAAAATTACTTCAAGCTCATTTTGGAGTCGCCTAGAAGTACTCGTACCGATAGGACGTGTTTTGTGCGCATACAGTGATTCTTATCATATAATTTTTTTGTACCAAAACAACATATTAATCTACAAAACTCCAAGACTACCTGACAGCCCTCCAGATACAAATGAAAAGCCAAATTATATAATGGAACACATTAATCGCTTCCAAGCATTATCCACACAAGATGATATTACCGAAACAACATCAGCAAACAACTCTAAACCACCACCAATCTTCATACCAGACATAACGAATATTAATCTACTTTTTACAAATCTACGACAGTTAAATTTACTTTCCCACGTCACCTATAAAACGGTCAACAATAACCAAGTAAAGCTAAATCCTAGTACAATCGAAAGCTATAGGAATCTTGTTAGATACCTAAACGATACTAACGCTGCTTTTTACACGTATCTACTTAAACAAGACCGTGCATGCACAGTAGTCATACGCAATCTCCACCCAACTACCTTCATCGAAGATCTTAAAACTAATATCGAAGAAAACAACTACAAAGTGAGAAACTTAATAAATGCGCGACACAGAACCACGAAGAGGGGCATCCCATTGCTTTTTGTGGATTTAGAACCGAAGGAAAACAACCACGACCTTTATAAATTAACAAATCTAGCAGGAGCCACAGTAATTATTGAGCCACCTAAAAAAACAAAGCAAATCGTCCAATGCACAAGATGTCAAAGATATGGGCACACAAAAGGGTTCTGCAACAGACGACACCGATGTGTAAAATGCTCAGGAGAGCATGATACAACCACCTGCAAGAAGAGCAGAGACACACCAGCAACATGTGTCCTTTGTAGCGGGAAACACCCAGCAAACTACAAATGATGTACAGTCTATAAAGAGATACAGAAACGCAAAAATGACACAACAAAAGACGGCAATCCAAGAATTAACATTAAAGAAACTCGAACCATGAACCCAGAACCAAACGATCATCAACTACCATCCCAGAACCCCACTAATAGAATACTTTCAACAACCGGAAACGAGCCTCGAAAGTATGTACAAGTGATAAAGGGAACCCCTCCAGACAACAATACTACAAATGCAGACAACATTGCCCAGGTATTCCACAGACTCGAAAACCTACTAATCAAACAAGCTGAAGAACTATCCACGCTATTAACAAAAATCTCCAAGGGACCGTAATACCCTACACATAGCACTTTGGAATGCCAACATCGAAAAGAAGTAGAAGTCTTCCTAAAGACCAACAATATTGATATTCTTCTTGTGTCCGAATCACACTTGACAAACAAATCGTACTTCAAAGTATCCGGTTACATCACATACGACACAAAACATCCAGACGAAACTGCTCATGGAATAACAGTAATTATAATAAAACATACCATTAAGCATTACGAATCTGAAAAGCTTCAACATGATTATCTACAAGCGACTGCTGTTACTGTTGAAACAACAATGGGACAAATCACTATATCAGCAATCTACTGCCCTCCGAGACACATCTTCAACCACGATATTCTGGGCAACTTCTTCAAAATACTAGGACCGAAATTCATGGTCGAAGGCGTCTACAATGCTAAACATACTTCATGGGATAGGTGGGTTTTTCGCGTTTTCTACCGTGGTTCGGTAGAATTTCTTCTTGACGTTTCGCAAGCACGTGCGGCTTGCATCTTCAGAAGTGGTTTGCTTGAACGCTTACACTGTTCTGATGCGATTCCTCGGGCGCAGTCCGTATTTATGCACCGGTTGCGATTACGTGGTTTGTGATGACGTGGCCTGTGTCATCGGAGCCTGCGCATTCTGTTGGCTGTTGCTATCCTCCGGTGTACTGGATTCTCTCTCCTGTCCTGAGCTGTTGCTTTTTCTTGCTGTTTTTGCGTTGGTGAGTGCTGGAAACCATATCCTGTTCAGCGCTATTGTCTCTTCTTTTCTGTTGAAATTGTCGTCGTGTTTGTAGATTTCAATGGCTTCTCGTATTAGTCGGGGGCGATACCCTGTTGTCGTGGCCAGGACCTGTGCCTCTCCGAAATAGATGTTGTGTGTTCCATCGCTGAGGGCATGTTCCGCCACTGCCTACTCCTCCACATGTCCCAGTTTACAATTCCGTCGGTGTTCTTCTAATCTTGTCGCAATCTTACAAGGAGAAGTACAGGCAGCTCTGAAAAATGCTAAAGATCAAAAGGCTTTGGGTCCCGATGGAGGTCCGGCTGAGATATTAAAGTTGATCGAGGGGAAGAATCTAGAGTGGCTTAAAAGAGTGTTCAATGTGCAATCTACTGAAGATATTCCTGAAGATAATTCACAGTGGAATATTTAAACTGTGTGAGGAACAGATGTCTGAGAACCAATTCGGCTTTAGAAGGACTGTGGGGACTAGAGAGGCTCTATTTTCGATCCAGGTGCTGTTTCAGCGCTGCAGGGATGTAAACTGCGATGTATACGCATGTTTCGTGGATTCCAGGAATGCGTTTGACCAAGTGCGACACACGAAAATGACGGAAGTTCTGCAAAAAGCTGGCCTGGATGCGAAGGACCTCAAAATCATCAGAAATCTCTACTGGAATCAGAGGGCTTGTGTCAGGGTAGACAGAGAGACAACGGAGGAGATACAAAAATTGCGTGGTGTGAGACAGGGATGCATACTGTCTCCTGTAACTTTCAATCTGTACTCAGAAAGCATCTTACGAAAAGCCTTCAGGATACTGAAGCCGGACTCCTGCTAAATGGAGAACGATTGAATAACATAAGGTATGCGGATGATACCGTTATTTTTGCGGACAACCTAGCTTCCTTGCAACTCCTAATGGACAGTGTTACATCATACAGTCGACAATTTGGTTTGGAAATAGACATCAACAAAACAAAGTTCATGATAATCAGTAAAAACCAAAACACCCGCGGTACTTTATTGGTAGACGGAGCTCCTTTAGAGAAAGTCAACAAATACACATACTTGGGCACGAACGTAAATGATAACTGGGACCATTCTGTAGAAATCAGAACGCGTATTGAAAAAGCCAGAACCGCATTTATCACGATGAAAAAAGTCTTTACAGTTCTACAGTTGCCATTACAGCTGGCAACGAAAATTCGCCTATTGCGATGCTACGTGTTTTCCTCCCTTTTTTATGGGGTCGAATCCTGTACGCTTACGGAGTCCTCCTCCAAAAAACTCGAGGTATATGAAATGTGGCTGTACCGAATAATCCAACGAATACCGTGGACAGAGAGAATGACCAATACGGAGGTGCTGAGAAGGATGGGAAAGGAAAAAGAAGTCCTGAATACAGCTATGACTAGAAAGTTACAATATCTGAGCTGAATAGAACGTTACACAGACAAAGAGAAAGCGGACGCGTTCGTCAGACACTATCAAAGGGCCTTCAGCATATCGACAAACCCTAACTTCGACAATGGCAACTGGAACTTGATCAACGACTGGTACTTGAACTATTTTAACAGCTCACCGGACTACACCTGCAAACTGATCACAGACACAGAGTACGATAAAGCCCTAGCGCATGTCAAAGACGCTGCACCGGGAGGGGATAAAATTAAGGCAAAACTCTTGAAAAGCCTAACTCAAGAAACACACAAACTGATCCTAACTGAATTGAACAACTGCATCACAAATGACAAAATCCCAGAAACATGGAAGAACGGCTTAATAATCCCTATACCCAAAAACGGACTCGACAATATGCAACCGAGCAACTACAGACCAATTACACTACTTCCAGTACTAAGCAAAATTTTTGAATACATAATAAAGCAGCGGCTTGAAAAAGTGATTGGAAAATATATACCTACCTACCAATTTGGTTTCAAACAACATCACTCGACTGTTCATCCGCTCTTTATTTGGCCAACAATATACAAACTACCCACCTAACTGACAGAAAGACAGCTTGCCTGTTTATGGACATTAACAAGGCTTTTGATAGTGTCTGGCATAGAGGCTTACTATACAAACTATCCAAACTACACACACCAACATATCTACTACACACCATAAAGAACTTACTAGAAAACAGACAACTACAAGTACGAATTGACAAAACACTGTTATTTTCTTTTTCCCCTGAATAAGGGCTCCCTCAAGGATCCCCGCTCTCACCGTTTCTCTACAATATGTACTGCCATGACATATACAATTACAACTTACCAGACAAAAATCAAATCGACAGATCGGCATACATATTACAATACGCAGACGACACGGCACTTATTGAACATGACAAAACTACTGAGAGAGCAGCTCAAAGACTCCAAACACTAACAAACAACACAATGACATGGTTTTATAAATGGAGACTAACACCGAAACGCGTCAAAAAACCAACTTCTGCTCACAAACCACAGACTCAACGCTGACTCCCCTACAATAACTGCAGACGGCCAAACGACACAACCAAAAAACGACGTAAAATACCTTGGAATCACAATTGACCACAAACTTAAATTCACTAAACACATACGAAACATCAGGACAGAAACAATAAAGAGAACAAAACACTTCCGATCAATAACCTACAAAGATAGAGGAATTAGCACAAACACCGCCACCAAAATATATAAAGCTATTTGTAGACCCTTGCTAGACTATGGACATATACTCATGACCAACGGAACAGAAAGGACAAAACGTTATATACAAAGAACAGAACAAATTGCACTAAGACTAATAACACGAATAAGACACCCCCAAAACCCACTACACAACCCCTCCACCCAACTACTATACGAACGCACAAACATGACAAATATTTCGGAAAGACTCATACATCTACAGACAAAATGGACAAACAAGCCCTACAACTGGACCATACTGAATCCCCTTTGTCTTACAAGACCAACTAGACAATCCCGCTTCCGTTTCCCTACATCAACGCTACTCGAACACTTACAAACGCAACTGACTACTGGACAATAAAATAATTTTTTCTTGTCATTAGAATTGGAAAGTTTATTTAATAAGATTGTTAACCTAGAATAAGATAATTTTCATATTTGTTTTTTATTTAGATTAAGACTACATGTATTAAACAAGGGCAGAAAGACCGATAGGTTGATAGCTTTTTTTTGGAAATAAGATGTTTACTGCTACTGCTGAAATGATAAAAGCAATTAAATCCCTGTATAAGGATGCAAGAACGCAAATAAAAATAGTAAATAACTGAACAACCGGGTTTACAGTAACAAAGGGACTCAGAAAAGGTTGCTGTATATCGCCAACACTATTCAACAATGGGTATACCAGTGGATGATACATCAACAATCTACACTTTGGCATTGGCGGATGATCAAGTGGTGATTGCCTCGGTCATTGATGACATTGAACACATGACACGTAAACTAATTGAAGAATATGATAGGTGGGGTCTAGAGGTTAACTTGTAGAAAACAGAATACCCATGTGTATAGGAGGAGATCAACAAGATCTGTCCTGTCTCAGACCATCAGAATATCAAACACTGCAGCACATACAAATACTTGGGCGTAATAATATCGAAAGAAGGAAGTCTGGACGAAGCAATAGCTGGACGAAATCTTCAAGGCAGGAAGGCTGTGTCCATGTTAAACGGCATACTACAGAATAAACACATTACAAAGGAAAACAAACACAGAATATACAACAGAATAATTAAAAGTATAGTAACCTAAAGTAGTAAAGTGTGGGCTATAAAGGATAGAGCTAAGAAAGCACTAAAAGCTACAGAGATGGACTACTGGAGAAGAGCGGCAGGAACTTCTATCTTGGAAAGGATCAGAAGTGAAAGGAAAAGGGAAATAATGGAAGTGAAGCAGGACACTGTAGATGATATAAAGACTGGACAACTCAGATGGTACGGACATGTGCAGAGGATGGGCCAGAACCGACTCCCGAAGAAAGTACTACACTGGACACCACCGGGAAGAAGAAGGAGCGGAAGATCACGGAAAAGCTGGGTAGATGTTGAAAGACGGAGAGGTTCAGAAAAGAGGACTGGAGGAAGAGACCTGGAGAAACCGAGACGGTTGAAGATTGGGTATCGGAAGACGGACTACGATGTAATTCTATGGATATATATACATACCATCATCAATCAAATGGTACTATTGAAAGTTTTTGAAATTTTGATTTCCAATTCCCCTATTAGTCAAAAAATGACTTAACCAATATTGTCATATAATAAATCCATACATTCTGCAACAAACTTGAAACCAATCTAATGCACATGGTCACATTACAGAAAAACTAACCCATTTGATATCAATCTGAATCAATTGCTATTAAATGACTACGTATCTGATTATAAGAACAAAAGCAACATTTTGTATCAACAAATAAATCAAAAGCTCGTTACTTCTAAAACAAAAATTATGAACAAGCTCAACGAAACTAGAGAAACACCGGATCTATTCAATATTAACGAACAAGACCATGCGAAAAGGCACGTACGGCAGAAAACCGCTGACAAATTCTCAAAACCGAGCAAATTAATTTCTATTAACACAAAACGTAAAACCGGAAAAATTTATTCCCGCGAAAAAATATACCTCAGCAATCTAAAACGTCCTCTTAGAAAACGATACAGTTTTACTAAAGATTTTGAATAGAATTTATTTTGTTTAAGACTTCTTCAACTAGCAATGGGAAAATAATGCAGGCGTAATTCCCTTGAAATTAGGATTTGCAAAATTGCCCCAATCTACTTATACAGTGGTATAGTACGACCAGGATAGCTGAGCGGGTCTAACTTGGTCGAAGATGCGCGGGTGTAAATAGAGCAAGCATTCGGAGATGGCTTTTGGCTGGCTCCGCCCAATTTTGCCAACGCGCACAAATATAATATGATGACCGTCACACACAGCTATCCTGGTCGTACTATACCTCGATATACGAGTGCCTTAATATTCGAGTGTTTTGAGATTTAGACAAGCCGCCCGCGAGCAATATATTTTGCTTTGAGATGAAAGCAAGATTTGAGATACGAGGAATCGGACACTACACCGCTGCACATGACCACAACATGCGGGCGAATCTTGGTGTTGTGTGCAGCGTCTAACAGCGCACATCAATGATATGTACTGTACTTAAACAGAAGGAATTGATAAAGGGTATAAGGCCAGCTAAGGGCGTTGCAATAATTTCTAAGCTCCGGACCTCTATCCATGAAAATATGGACTAACTACTGATGATGTGGGTGACAGAGAAGCAGCTTCAAGGAGGAACTATAACACAAAACATCATATGTGAGAACGCACGATTGATTTACGGTGATTTGCTAAAGCAGGCCCCACATACTTCCACAAACATTGGAATCGGAAGACTCGTTTAAAGCCAGTCGGGGCTCGTTTGACAACTTCAGGAAAAGGACCGGCATTCACTCCGTCGTCAGGCATGGTAAGGCAACAAGTTCGGATGTGAAGGCAGCTGAGGTTTACATCAAAACGTTTTCCGAACTGATAGAAGCCAAAGGATACATCCCCCAGCAAGTATTCAACTGTGACGAGACAGGGCTTTGATGAAAAAGGATGCCGAATAGGACTTACATAACCGCAGAGGAGAAGACGATGCCGGGTCACAAACCCATGAAGGATAGATTAACTCTAGCACTTTGCGCCAATGCGAGTGGCGACTGCAAAATCAAGCCTCTGCTAGTATACCATTCGGAAAATCCCAGAGCCTTTAAGTCATATAAGATTTTACAAGAAAAACTGCAAGTTATGTGGAGGGCAAATCCGAAGACGTGGGTCACTAGGAAATTCTTGGTGGAGTGGATGAACCTGGTGGTTGGCCCTTCTGTTAAAAATATCAACAGGAAAACAACCTACCCATGCGAGCCATTCTCCTCCTCGACAATGCCCCTGCTCACCCACCAAATCTCGAAGATGATTTACTAGAAGAGTTCAAGTTTATAAAGGTTCTCTACCTACCACCCAACACCACTCCTATCCTGCAGCCCATGGATCCGTAGGTGATTTCTAATTTTAAGAAGTTGTACACTAAGCACATTTTTCGGCGCTGCTTTCAGGTGACGGAGAACACAATCCTTACCCTTCGAGAGTTCTGGAAGGACCAATTTAACATCGTAGTATGCCTAAGAACTATAGATCAGGCCTGGCTGGGTGTTACAATGAGGACCTTAACCTCTGCATGGAAAAAGCTGTGGCCAGAGGCTGTAGATGAAAGGGCCATCGAAGGCTTGGAACCCTAAGTGACACTGGTAGAGGAGATTGCTCTGGGAATATCCATGGGTCTGAATGTGGATGAGAGAGATGTGAACGAACTCGTCGAGGAACAGTCTCAGGAGCTGACAACCGAGGAGTTACACGACCTACATTCGCAGCAGTATATGGTGGTTCAACGAAAAATTCGTTTTGAGGAGGAGCCAGAGATGGAGGAGGTTATCTTTACAAGTGATATAAAGGAGATCTTTTGAATGTGGGAGAAAGTTGTAGAGTTCGTGGATGAAAATCACCCCGAAAAAGTTGGAACTGGTCGTGCATCGGAGTTGTTCAACGAAACTTGCCTAATTCATTTCCGCAACATCCTGAAAGGAAGGAAGAAACAAACCTCCTTTGGACAGTTTTTTTAAACGATCTGCAGGTGAAAATGAGCAAAGCGTGACGAAGAAGCGAACCAGTGACGAAAATTAAGAGCTTCCGTAAGCACTTCACTTTTTCTTTTATTATGTTTTTATAAAATATGTATTTGTTATTTATAAATAAATGTTTCTTCTTGTAAATACATTTTTCTTATTGAAAAACACGTAACAAAAACTAGTGAGGTGGTTTTTTTGGGAGCTGGATCGAATTAATGACATTTCAATGGGGAAAATAGCTTTGAGATACGAACGAATTAAACTTGTATGTCGAGGTACCACTGGTTGATGCACTGTTACGATTTAAACCCAATATTTGCTGAAATTAATAAGTTTCACACAAACGCAGCAAAACTATCCCATTTGCTAATCAGTCACGAACAATATTAGTGTTTTTATTAGTCCATTTCCTTTCTGCTTGCTGAAGAAAACGTGCTTTTTTGTGTGTGTTTAATCATAACCAGCTCTTAGTCGATAAAGTCGCCCTCGTCTCTAAACAATATCATTCAGCCACTAGTGGCCGTCATTGTAGAATCCATAGTCCCGCGTCGCCTAATTCGGCATTACAAATGATTATTGAGCCGCCCTTCGAGCCCTTATCAATTATTCATACTCGTTAGTATTATGACGGCAACATAACATTCAATGTAGGCCTATTATGTTACATCTCAAAACACATTCGTATGCGGGCCGGGGTGGCGAACAAAGCAGGCGCTTTGGGCGACTATTGCCCGCCCATCGTCCTGCAGCCAGGGCAACAGGATGATTCTTTGCCAGATGAATATCGGGTTCAAAGGCGAGGGCGGCCTCATTAAATGGGCCAGTAATGGTCATGTGATGGTCATTACTGAACGCGATGTCAACATTGTCAAGACATTAAAGATTCATCAGCTGCATTATTTGGCCCCAGTAATGGGGCTTTGACACTAAATGACTTATTCAAGCTGGTTTATTAATGATGCCAATCAATAGTGGACGGTTTCAAGAACAAACCGTAATCGGCAGTTAAACACTTTTGATAAAGACAGCAGAATACTGTTTTTTAATAGCTTGGAACCGTTACACTTTACTGACAAAGTTGTAGGATTTTTTGATGATTTTTCGCGTTTTGGAGCGAAGTTGATAGGAATTTGGTCTGAACGTTTGGCAGGCACGCATGGCTACCATCTCTACCATAAAAAATCAGTCTTCAGGAGGATTTTGATAATACTTTCAGCACCTTTAATTTCAAACCAACAATGCGGCCATTATGCTTTATCCGGCTCCGATTTCAATACTAAACAGTTTATTACCTGTGCCAGAACCGTTCCAAACAAAGCTCCATGTTAATCAACATTGTCTAAAGCTAATTAATTTATTAAACAAATTCGATTGGACCGTTTTAATCGTTTAGGCAAATATTCCGATTTGAAAACAATACAGTATTTTGGCTTCCGGACAAGGGGCCGCTATTGGTTGAACAAAATTAGCTGAAAATCGCCTTTCCGCCGCTATTTCCGGTCTGAATTGGCCCATATGGCAAGAACACCATTTCCTGATAATTAATCGTGATTGGTGTCAATAACACAACATGCAGGCATATTGAGGGAACAATTGAAATCAAAGCGGTTTTTTTTCGGGCGTTATTTTGATAAATTTACCCGAAAAGTATTTGTATGTATACGGCCCAGATAGGGAATGTTCTCTGCAACAAGTAGATATGTTCTGAAAAAGTGATAACGGCCCAAATAATCAGCTTAATTGGATTTTCATAAAGGAAAGCGCGCTGTTAAGCAAAGCCCGAGAGCGGAAACCTTCGCAACAGAACGACTCAATTAAATTGAAAAAGTCTATGCAACAAAACGTGCTGGAATTGGAAAATCGACTACGGAATGAAAATGTTTTGCCTTTTGCCCGAACTGATTTAAATGAAACTAGTTTCGCGCTCCTACTGTTACTCACTGCCAGTTTTCCTGTTTATTATATTTATCTCGAATGTGCTTGCAGTCTTGCCAAATCAATAAATAACTCGTTTCGACGGATTAATCAACATCGCAGACTCTGGAAACAACCTACCGGGTGGTAATCATTAATTAGTAAAATCATTCTGTTTGAGAATCATTCGGGCCGGCATCAAAGCGTTTTTTTGGGTGCATTGAAAAACTCCGGTAAATATCCCGTGAGCATACGGAAAAACAAAGAGAATTACATGCTGTCAGAAATGGCAGGAAAATTAGGCGCCCAGTTGCGGGATTAGGGCGCACGAAATTGGACGTGTGTAATGCAGGCAACGTGGCAGGATTGTTTCATCCTGAACTGTCCAGAGCCGATTAGAGCAATTTTGGGCGCATCTGAGTGCGGAAATTGCAAGAAAAAACCATCCATTACCAGAGTATAGATGGAACGGTTCATTTATGAACGCCTGAAATCTTTTCTATTTTTCCTCCACTTTGAAGCACCTGGAAACAAGTCAGAACGATGCCATTCGAATAGTTGTTGTTAGTTGGTTTATTCGGCTCTATATTACATATAGAAATGTTTTTCGGGCTTTGCTTTGAAGCCGTGGTCCATGGGTATTTTTGGTCCACAGTTGTTGACGTTTCGTCCACAACTGCAGTGGACATTATCAAAGGCGATGAGGCAGTGGGCGAAGTGACATCCCGTGCTTTCCGACTAAGACTGGTTCAACTACTGGATTCCTTGTCGTATTTATGCGGTCCGGCCGTGTGAGCTCATGCGTGCGGAGTGGAAGGCGCTTCAACGGTTTTGGCGTACACGCTGTTTGCCGCAAAATGCGTTTCCAATCTGGATTAAGGACCGTGACTTCTTCTTTCCTGTTAAAATTGTTGTCATGTTTGAAGATCTCAATGGCCTCTCTGGTTAGTCTCGGATAATACAGTTGAGATTGGTGCAAAATGTCCACTTCATCGAAACTTATTTGGTGGCCGTCTAGAAGTGCGTGTTCCGCTACTGCCGATTTTTCTGCTTGTCCTAATCTGCAACTTCTTTTATGCTCAGTGATCCTCGTGTTTACACTACGTTTTGTGGTGCCGATATATGCTCTGCCACCAGTGCATGGAACCCTGTAGACTCCTGGTGCCGATAAAGGATCCCGTTTGTCCTTGGCCGATCTCAAAGTCTGTTGGATTGTTCGAGTTGGTTTAGAGACTGATTTCATGTTCTGTTCTCTGTATCTGCTTCTCCAGTATCCTGCCGATCCTGTCCGTGACTCCATGTATATATGGGAGGCAAGCCCAACCCTTACGCTCGTCATGCGTATCTGTTTCCTCAGGACGACCTCCACTGTTTCTTGGTCGAATTGCTCTATTAAACTCGTTCTTGTTGTATCCATTCCTTTATGGAGAAATTTGAGATGGACGCTCTGGACACAGCCGCGAGGAAACCTAAGTGTTGGTTTCGATATGTTGATGACATTTTCGTTGTTTGGGGCCATGGTTTGGTTGAACTTAAAGACTTGACTCAAAGAGACTTGAACTTAAAGACAACTCAAAAATACAGTTCACTATGGAAATGGAGAAGGATGGGCGACTGCCATTTTTAGATGTCTTGGTAACCAGAAAAACCAACGGAAAGCTGGCCCACACGGTGTAGAGAAAACCGACACAAACCGACCGGTACCTGCACAGTGGATCAAACCATCATCCCAGTCAAAAGAGAGGAGTCATTAAAACCCTCACCGAAAGAGCCAGAAGAATTTGCGAACATATGAGTTAGAAAGAGAATTGAAACACCTAGAAAGAGCCTTTGGTTGGAATGGATACAGCAAGAACGAGTTTATTAGAGCAATTCGACCAAGAAACAGTGGAGGTCGTCCTGACGAAACGGATACGCATGACGAGCGTAAGGGTTGGGCTTGCCTCCCATATATACATGGAGTCACGGACAGGATCGGCAGGATACTGGAGAAACACAGAGTGAAAACAGTCTTTAAACCAACTCAAACAATCCAACAGACTTTGAGATCGGCCAAGGACAAACGGGATCCTTTATCGGCACCAGGAGTCTACAGGGTTCCATGCAGTTGTGGCAGAGCATATATCGGTACCACAAAACCGAGTATAAACACGAGGATCACTGAGCATAAAAGAAGTTGCTGTTTAGGACAAACAGAAAAATCGGCAGTAGCGGAACACGGACTTCTAGACGGCCACCAAATACGTTTCGATGAAGTGGACATTTTGCACCAATCTCAACGGTATTATCCGAGACTAATCAGAGAGGCCATTGAGATCTTCAAACATGACAACAATTTTAGCAGGAAAGAAGAAGTCACGGTCCTTAATCCAGATTGGAAACGCGTTTTGCGGCAAACAGCGTGTACGCCAAAACCATTAAAGCGCCTCCCACTCCTCACGCATGAGCTCACACGGCCGGACCGCATAAATACGACAAAGAATCCAGTAGTTGAACCAGTCTTAGTCGGAAAGCACGGGAGATCACTTCGCCCACTGCCTCATCGCCTTTGATAATGTCCACCGCAGTTGTGGACGAAACGTCAGGAAGAAATTCCCATGGACCACGGCTTCAAAGCCCGAAAAACATTTCTATATGTGATTTTACCGGCCGTGAAAGCCTTCATACGGCTCTATATTGTCTTACAAACATGTTTTTATCCCAACGTTTCGGTTGGTAGGATCTCCAACCATTTTCAGCATAGCGTTTTAACTTTATTGGATGTTGAAGTCTTCTAAGTTATCCAGTAGACTCTAATGTATTTGTTGTGCTGAGCCCTTTGGGCACGGTACTGGCCGGAATGCCAAAAATATTCCTAACTGTCTGATTGCTTGTTTGTTGTTCTTCTACTAGTGTCGTGCCCGAAGGGCTCGGCACAAATCCATTAATCTCCCTTGGATGTCGAATTCTAGTTAGACATTCATTAGAGAATGCAGGGTTTCCCAAGATGTGATACGCGGAACACCAGTGTTCCACTGAACCTGAACTGGTGTGCCGCGATAATTTGGAAAGGTTAATTCTCTGTAACACATTTGAACTTCGACTTCGAACTTTACTAGAAGATAATTTTAATATGGAAGTTGACATGTTGTTAATTTTGGGAGAGTGCAGAAAGAATCACAGAGAAGCTGCGCTATTGTGGGCGCAAAGATTTCCTAACAATCCAAAACCCCACAGGTCGTTTAAAACGTTAGAAACCAGAGGTTGCACTACTGGTAGTTTAAGGGAAAAAAAAATGTGAATACGGAAATGCACTGCAACAAACGAAAATCTAGCAGTAGAAGTTTTAGGAGAGGTCGTTCTTGACCCGCAAGTGGGGACTCGACGTCTTGCTAGAGATGCTGGACTAAGCCAAAAATCGGTCCGAACCATATTGAACAGGTATAAATTGCATCCATACCATATCACACTCCACCAAGAACTGTATGGACAAGACTTTCAAAATCGCGTTCCGTTTTGCAGTTGGGTCACGGGGCACATGGAGGATAATGTTTTTTTATGGACGCTGGATGTGGTTTTTATCCAGCATACCAACAGAGTGGCACAAAAGTATCACCAAACCAATTTTTAAAAAGGCACAAAAAACCAATCCGGAGAATTACAAAGGCATAACCCTGCTTTGCACCACTATGAAACTGCCCACCAGCATTGCCAAAAGCATCTTAGAGCACACCATCGAAAACAAAGATTAACAACAAGGATTTCGGAAGAACAGATCGACAAATGATGCCCTGTTTATTGTGAGACAGGAAAAAGAGAAGGCGATCGAATTCAGCTGCCCTGCTTATGTGTGTTTTATTGACCTAATAAAAGCGTTCGACAAAGTACAGCTGCCGGATTTTCTGGACATATTGAGAAAGAAACAAATCCCAACATGAATCATAAACATAATCAGAAATCTGAACAGAGGCAACACTACACGAATAAAAGTGACCATGAAGAAGACCATCAAACAACAAAAGACATACCGACACTAACAGGAATAAGACAGGGTGATAGTCTCAGCCCATTCCTTTTTAACCTCGTCATGGTCGAGATTATACACAGTGTGACAACAATGAACAGGACATACAGACTGAACAACAAACCAATCAGCATGGCGTGCTATGCGGATGATGCGGTAATCCTGGCAGAAACGGAAAACGATCTGCAAAGGCAAACACTTGAGTTTTATCAGAGTAGTAAAAAAAACAACATGGCATTCTGCATTGATTACACAAAATGTATGACCTTCTCCACGGAACCAGTAAGGTGTAAAATGGTAATAACCCAATAGAAGAGGTAATGAGCTTCCAATACTTAGGAGCGGACATATCAAGCAGCAACAATCCGAAAAACGACATAAAATCACAGGTCAACAAAGCCTCAACCATTTCAAGATGTCTGTGAGCTATTATCTGGAAAAACAACCACAGGCGCATTAATAGTAAGGTGCGGATAAATAAGTCCTAGAGCTGACACGAATAAAACAAAGAGCATCCTCAGAACAGCGGAGATGAAAACCTTAAGAACCATCGCACGGAAGACACGTAGAAGCAAAGTGAGAAATAGTGATATAAGAGAGGTATGCAAGGTGGAGGACATAGTGAGATGGGGGAAGAAAAGAAGAAGATATTGGCGTGACCACATAGACAGAATGGACCAAGAGGGACTAGCATACATCGCTAAAGATGGAAAACCAGCAGGCCAACGACCGCTAGGAAGACCACCTAAGAGATGGAAATATAGCTGGAACTCTACCTTACAGGATAACCAACCGACTTGAGCATTTCCAATTAACAGACCTTAAGGTCCTCTTGAACTAGAAGAAGAAGAAGACGACGTTTTTTCTGATGAAGCCAACATTTACTATCTTGAAAGGAGTTTTTAGAATGTTTATTTTTTAATGGTAAACAGACATAACTTGCACTATTGGGCGCAGGAAAATCCTTACCGGATCAGAACTGTGTCCGATCAACATCTCTTAATGTTTGGTGTGGTATAATTGGGGATAGAATTATTGGTCCCCATTTTTTCGAAAGACATTTATATGGAAAACTCCGCTTGGGGCAGCTGATGGGTGGATTGAGTAGCTCAACAGCTGTCAGTGCCGGTCCCAAGCCCGGGTAAAGGAGGAGGGTTAAGCGTAGGGCTAACAACCCTATCTTATAAAAGACAGAATGTTACGAAACGAAACGACCAGCCTCGGAAAAGGACGGATACCCGGAGAAGACTCAAGCAACGAACAAGGAATATGAATATCGGATCCTGGAATGTGCTTAGCTGGTTCAGACCAGGAGCAGCAAAGAGAGCCATAAAATAGATAGAGAAATATAACATCGACATCACGGCACTACAAGAAATCCGATGGCCCGATAACGGGACTCTCAGCATCAGTCAATCAGTGATATTCTATAGCGGCAACCAAGACGGGCGACATGAATTCGGGACAGGCTTCGCAGTAAGAGAACGGTTAATGGGACAGATAAGATCATTCAAGCCAATAAGTGAACGAATCTGCAATCTTAGGGTAAAAGGAAAATGGCACAACTGCTCACTAGTATCAGCACATGCCCCGGCAGAGGAAAGAGGTGAGACCGACAAAGACTCCTTCTACGACTAGCTGGAAGATACGATTAGTACCACACCGAGACAAGATATGCTCATTTTACTAGGGGATTTCAACGCCAAATTGGGCAAAGAACCTGCACTCAGACCGCACATCGGAAACCACAGCCTCCACGATATTTCAAATGACAACGGCCAACGACTGGCAGGGCTGGCAGCGACCAATAATCTAATGGTGGTATCAACGATGTTCGAACATAAAAGCATTCATAAAGAGACGTGGGTATCGAGTGACCATAAAACACGAAACCATATAGACCATGTGCCGGTCAACGCTAGATATGCAAAAAATGTCATGGATGTTAGAAGCCGAAGGGGTGCAGACGCGGACTCCGACAATTTCCTGGTACAGACAAAAATACGCCTAAGGATCAAGATCACAAAAACCAAAGACCACCAAGTACACAAGTACAACAAGATGGGAAGTAAACACACTTGGAAACGCCGAAACACGAACCAGGTAGCAAACCGAAATGGAAAACCAACTACTACAGAACACGCACGAAATTGAGGAAATGGAGGACATCGAAACAGCCTGGGGCACCCTTAGTTCTACTATCTTGACAGTCACGAAGTAAACACTGGGGAAGAAAAACAGGACAAAAGAGAAAGAATGGTATGATGCGGAATGCGAACAAATCCAGGACACTAAGAATAAAGCCAGATTGCGCATGTTACAAGACATAGAAAAACATAGAAAAATTCCAAACATGCGCATGGAAAGGAGGCAAGGAAACTTATGAGGAACAAGAAAAGAGCGGCCCAGAACAAAGTACTACAACAACTAGAGGAGGATGCCAAAAGCAATAATAGTACAAGATTCTTTCAAGAAATATCGCAGATGAAAAAAGGGTATAAACCCAGAACAAGCAGTATCCTAAAATGTGATGGGGACGAACTAATAACTGACAATAATAACGACGGAAAGACTTAAAACGTGTAAAGAATACTTCAGAAACGTCCTCAATGCAGATAACGACATAACAACAGGGACCAAAACATACCAGACTGCGGAAATAGATGTAGAGGAGCCAAGCCTCCAAGAAATAATAAGGGCAATCAACAAAGTCAAAAATAATAAAGCCCCTGGATGCGATACAATACCAGCATAGTGCCTAAAATATGGAGGAATACAACTCCATAAAGATCTACATAAACTAATACTAGCCATATGGAAACGGGAAGCCCTGCCAGGCGAATGGAACGAAGGCATCATCATCCCCATCCATAAGAAAGGGGACCGCATGAAATGTACCAACTACAGGGGAATATCCCTACTGAACGCAGCATACAAGATACTCTCCAATGTGCTATTGAACCGTATATCACCGTATGCGGAGGAACAGATTGGGAACTATCAGTGTGGATTCAGACCAAGGAGGTCAACAGTGGACCAGATATTCACAATCCGGCAACTAATAGAGAAACACTGGGAATTCAATAAAGACGTACACCAGCTGTTTATGGACTTCAGACAAGCCTACGACACATCATACGCGACAGTGTCTGGATAGCCATGGCAAGTATAGGGATACCAAAGAAAATCATCACTCTCCGATACTATGCGTAAACAACACCAGGTGTCGCGTAAAAGTAGGAAACCAGATAACAGAAAAATTCTCGGTCATGAGTGGATTGAGACAGGGAGATGCACTGTCGCCCATACTCTTCAATATAGTCCTAGATATGGCTATCAAAAAGACGAACATCACCACGGAAGTATATACTAACCAGGGGCCACAGATGATCGTGGCCTTCGCGGACGACATAGACGTGGTCGGAGGAAGTACTAACGGAGTCAAGCAAAGCTTCCTTAAAATCGAGAAGGAATGTAAGAAAATGGGCCTCAACATCAACGAGGAAAAAACCAAATACATGCATATTACCCGCCGACCCACCCGGGACAGAATCGGTCAGAACGTAACGATGGACACCTATAACTTCGAATGTGTCAGACAGTTTAAATACCTTGGAGCCACGATATGCTCAGACAATGACAGCAACGAACAGATTAAAATACGAATACACAGTGGCAAAAGATGTTTCTTTGCTATGCGAACCCTCGTGCAATCCAAAAGGTATCAAGAGTGTCAGAGCTGAGGTTGTATCAGGCTGTAATCAAACCGATTATCTGTTACGGCTGTGAGACGTGGACCCTTACGAAACACAACGAGCTTCTACTAAAGCGGTTTGAAAGGAAGATCTTGAGAAGAATATTTGGCGCCGTAAAGGATCCAAACACGGAGCAATATCGCATAAGGACGAATGCAGAAGTCCAGGACCTATACCAAAAGCCAGATATAGTCAAAACAATAAAATCCCAATGTCTGAGGTGGGCCGGACATGTTCAAAGAACGTCTGACGATCGACTGATCAAGATAGTATGGGAAGGAAACCCAGCAAGGAAGAGACCGCTGGGGCGGCCGAAACTTAGATGGAGAGACAACATCTTGAATGACATACAGACTATGCAGGTAGATGACTGGAGGGAGGCCATGATGGACCGGGACCGATGGAGGCAAATCGTTAACGCAGCCAAGACCCACCAAGGGTTGTAGTGCTACCCAGAGAGAGATTTAAATGGAAATATGTACATCAACTCTTTTTAAGAAACAGTTTACCCCAGTTATTGAACCAGAACATGAATGTGTGGTTTCAGCAAGAACGGGCTTCACCCCATTATGCCGTGGAGGCCCGTAGTCATTTAGATGAAATATTTCCAAACAGATGGATTGGTCGCGGAAGTCCGGTCAACTGGCCTGTGCGATCTAAAGATCTGACTCCGCTTGATTCTTTTTGTGGGGTTTTATAAAAGATAAAGTGATGGCCACTGCACCCACCACCTCAGATGATATGAAGCAGAGAATTAACCTGCTTGTTAGTGACATCTGATATGTTAGAGCGAGTGCAAAATTTTTAAAGAAAAGAGTAGTAAAGTGTTGATCTGCTGAAAGTTTCCCCAATAAACCCCAACATAGTCCACCACTGTTAAACAAAGAAAGTCCAAAATTTCAGCCCCTTCTTTGGACTGCACCTCAATCAATTCCCCATTGAAATACTTGATAAATATTACATTTCGAGCGAATAAAAACTGTTTTTGCTGGGCATTGCGAACAAAAGCGAACTGAATTTAGTGGAACACGGTATGATTTAATTTAACAGCAAAATATGGCTCGATTATAAACGGCAAATAATAGCGAAACATTCCGAGCAATGGGGCCGCGTTTTGGGTTATTGTTATTTCCGAACATTTCCAATTTTTCGCGTCCAATGCATACGGAGGTTTGACCTCAAGAGATGCACTCACCTGCCACTCTTCGGTCCCACATTTGACACGTACGACGAACTGGCTGTGATCGCTTCATCTGGAATGTTGCCCGATTCCATGCCTAAGGGCTCGTTGCATTGGGCTGCAACACAAAAACGTAAAATTGAATATAAATGTAACAAACAGCATGTTCTAGAATGTTTATGCTGGACAATATTTAATATCCGCTCTGGAATATTCGGAATTTAATATGCCGACATTATGCCAAATTGGCCAATCAACAACGGTTCGTGTAAACCGGATTTATGTGCCGGCAAAACATTTATTATTAACTATTTTGAAATGCTGGAAAACTCACCTTTTCAATATTAATCGAGGCTTAATTTAATTATTGCAAAAAAACTGCCCATATTGCCGGCTTGGGCTCATTTTCAGTAGTGCGATACTTATTTGGCAAACTGTTAGTAAAGCTAAACAGTGCCTATTAGCGGGACACCGTATTTGTGGTTAGTTCTCGAATTGTGCTCTTCAGAGCTTGGAATGTATAACAATGTCAAACATGCATAAGCATTAATACAAGCAAATTGTTTCTTCTGAGAAAATCAAAGTGAAAGTGGCCGCAAGTTGATAGAAACAAGCACAAGAGCCACCCATGGAAAACCATTGGAGGTTCCGCGCTGCTTTTCCTTGATCTGAAACTTTTGAGGAAACTGCGTTTTTCATTAGTGTGAAGAAGAGCTACTTTTCTTCGGTTCCAAGAAGAATTAAAACTCAACGCTCTTGTAAACAATGAAAACTGATGTTGTGAAATGAGGGTAAGAACTGATTTGTACAACTGTCTTTCTTGCCAACTCTAATTCAATCCATTCAAGTGTTTTAATCGAAAATGTGAAAATGTCTTCAAAAGTTAGTCGATTTGCTTTTGGCAAAACAGATCCGTTCCACTTGTTACACTTTAATGGGGAAAATTGGGTCGACAATGTTCCCGAAAATATTCCCCATTTTTCATTCGATTTAAAGCGACGCTTGAAAACTGAAGCTTGACAGAGGGCAATTTATTCAATTATCTAACCGTTCTCCCCAATGTGGAAAATTGAAAATGAAAACATCGCCCCCTCGCGCCCTCATAAATATTAATTTACTTAATTCCCTCCAGTTATAGTAAAATTTTAAACCACATAATCAAAGCGGGGGGACGGGGAAAATGGGTCGGTTAATGTGTTATTCAGTGGGTCTACGTGTGACGCCACTGGCGCAAACAATCCTTGCGTGTCGCCCCCCGAAAAGGAAACTTTATAAAGTGTAAATACGTTTACGTAAACGTCTAATCTTTTAAGTGAAACTACAAAACTTAAAGTGATTACACGGTCTTATTTCATTCAGCCTGGAGATGGAAGTCGGCTTCTCGCTGCCATGAAGTCTAATGGAAAATGTTGCAATCGATTTGCTTATTAAAAACGTCCCCCCGATGGCTCTCCTGAGGGCGTTTGGAAGCCCTGAAATAAAACCGGTCAGAAATATTCAATTTAAACCCACCGCCAAATTCTGTCATTTCGCTTAACATCGGTCGTTTATTACAGTTTTCCATAACAGTTCGGTTTAATCCTGAAATGGCCAATTGTGGTGCTTTGGACGGACAGTGACGTGTTTTTTTTTGGAAATTACTAAACTGAAACCACACATTGCGATGATGCCGGTTGCGCAGCATTTGCATAAATCAAACGAAAATTAGTCTATTGATTGCTTTTTAGCAAGTGTAGTGTGCACACTTTAAATGTAAAGCAAATCGGTAAAAGACAGTACTTTAGATACTCTTGGAAAAAACCTTTACGACAGTTAAGTGACTTTTTTAGAACCGGTTAGGCGATATGCGGTTTTTAACTGGAACAATGATGAATTGCTTGCATTTGGCTTGTAACTTTTTAAAGGTTAGGGATTTGAGATAAAACCCAGCAGATAAAATACAGTGCTTGATACGTCTATTTTAAAAAGATGCTTATGACTACTAAGCGATTTTCAACAGTTTTGGAGATAAGTGCTCTTAAACGATCGGTTTTCAAAATTTTTTGCTCCTAACTTTTAAATATTAGGAACTTGTATCAAAACCAAATCAGTACAAAGCACTTCTAGAGACGCTCTTTAAGAAACATACGTGTGATTACTGAGCTGTCTTCACCCGTTTTGGAGATACGCGCTCTTGAACGCAACAGTTTTCCAAATTTTCCAACTTTTTGCTCCTAACTTTTTAAAGGCCAGGAATTTATCACCAGACTTCATACATGAAAGATAGTTCTCGAGAGGCTCTTTAAAAAGATACCTTTGACTACTGTGTGAGTTTCAACTGTTTTGGAGATACGCGCTCCTGAAAGCAACACTTCTATAAATTTTCCAATTTTTCGCTCCTCACTTTTTAAAGGTCAGGAATTTATCACCAAACTTAATACAGAGAAGATAGTTTTCGAGACGCTGTTTAAAAAAGAAACCTTCAACTACTGACTTCAACTGTTTTGGAGATGGTTCCTTTCAACTGTTTTGGAGATACGCGCTCTTGAACGCAACAGTTCTTCAAATTTTCCAATTTTTCGCTCCTAACGTTTTAAAGGTCAGGGATTGATCACCAAACTTAATACATGAAAGATAGGTCCCGAGACGCTCTTTAAAAAAGATACCTATTGCTACTGTGTTAGTTTCAACTCTTTTGGAGATACACGCTCCTGAACGCGAAACTTCTATAAATTTTCCAATTTTTCGCTCCTAACTTTTTAAAGGCCAGGAATTTATCATCAAACTTAATACATGAAAGATAGTTCTCGAGACGCTCTTTAAAAAAGATACCTTTGACTACTGAGTTAGTTCCAAATTGTTTTGGAGATACGCGCTCTTGAACGCAACAGTTCTATAAATTTTCCAATTTTTCGCTCCTCACTTTTTAAAGGTCAGGAATTTATCACAATCCCCATAAATGAAAGATAGTTCTCGAGACTCTCTTTAAAAAGACACCTTCTACTACTGAACTAGTTTAAACTGTTTTCGAGATACGCGCTCTTGAACGCAACACTTCTATAAATTTTCCAATTTTTCGCTCCTCACTTTTTAAAGATCAGGAATTTATCACAAATCCCAATAAATGAAAGATAGTTCTCGAGACTCTCTTTAAAAAAGACACCTTCGACTACTCAGCTATTTTCAACCGTTTTGGAGATACCCGCTATTGAACGCAACACTTCTATAAATTTTCCAATTTTTCGCTCCTCACTTTTTAAAGATCAGGAATTTATCACCAAATCCTAATACATGAAAGATAGTTCTCGAGACGCTCTTTAAAAAGATGCCTTCTGACTACTGAGCTAGTTCCAACTGTTTTGGAGATACGCGCTCTTGAACGCAACACTTCTATAAACTTTCCAATTTTTCGCTCCTCACTTTTTAAAGGTCAGGAATTTATCACAAATCCTAATAAATAAAAATAGTTCTCGAGACTATCTTTAAAAAGAAACCTTCGACTACTGAGCTAGTTTCAACTGTTTTGGATATACGCGCTCTTGAACGCAACACGTCTATAAATTTTCCAATTTTTCGCTCCTCACTTTTTAAAGATCAGGAATTTATCACAAATCCTAATAAATGAAAGTTAGTTCTCGAGACGCTTTTTAAAAAAGATATATTTGACTACTGAGCTAGTTTCAACTGTTTTGGAGATAGTTGCTCTTGAACGCAACACTTCTATAAATTTTCCAATTTTTCGCTCCTCACTTTTTAAAGATCAGGAATTTATCACAAATCCTAATAAATGAAATATAGTTCTCGAGACTCTCTTTAAAAAAGACACCTTCGACTACTGAGCTATTTTCAACTGTTTTGGAGATACGCGCTCTTGAACGCAACAGTTCTATAAATTTTCCAATTTTCGCTCCTAACTTTTTAAAGGCCAGGAATTTATCACCAAACTTAATACATGAAAGTTAGTTCTCGAGACGCTCTTTAAAAAAGACACCTTCGACTACTGAGCTAGTTTCAACTGTTTTGGAGATACGCGCTCTTGAACGCAACAGTTCTATACATTTTCCATTTTTTCGCTCCCAACTTTTTAAATGCCGGGAATTTATCACAAATCCTAATGAACGAAAAATAGTTCTCGAGACTCTCTTTAAAAAGACACCTTCGACTACTGAGCTATTTTCAACTGTTTTGGAGATACGCGCTCTTGAACGCAACACTTCTATAAATTTTCCAATTTTTCGCTCCTCACTTTTTAAAGGTCAGGAATTTATCACAAATCCTAATAAATGAAAGATAGTTCTCGAGACTCTCTTTAAAAAAGACACCTTCGACTACTGAGCTATTTTCAACTGTTTTGGAGATACGCGCTCTTGAACGCAACACTTCTATAAATTTTCCAATTTTTCGCTCCTCACTTTTTAAAGGTCAGGAATTTATCACAAATCCTAATAAATGAAAGATAGTTCTCGAGACTCTCTTTAAAAAAGACACATTCGACTACTGAGCTAGTTTCAACTGTTTGGAGATACTGCGCTCTTGAACGCAACAGTTCTATAATTTTCCAATTTTTCGCTCCTCACTTTTAAAGATCAGGAATTTATCACAAATCCTAATAAATGAAATATAGTTCTCGAGACTCTCTTTAAAAAAGACACCTTCGACTACTGAGCTAGTTTCAACTGTTTTGGAGATACGCGCTCTTGAACGCAACAGTTCTATAAATTTTCCAATTTTTCGCTCCTAACTTTTTAAAGGCCACGAATTTATCACAAATCCTAATAAATTAAAATTATTTTTCGATACTCTCTTTAAAAAAGACACCTTCGACTATTGAGCTATTTTCAACCGTTTTGGAGATACCCGCTCTTGAACGCAACACTTCTATAAATTTTCCAATGTTTCCTTCCTAACTTTTTAAAGGCCACGAATTTATCACAAATCCTAATAAATTAAAATTATTTTTCGATACTCTCTTTAAAAAAGACACCTTCGACTACTGAGCTATTTTCAACCGTTCTGGAGATACGAGCCCTTGAACGCAACACTTCTATAAATTTTCCAATTTTTCGCTCCTAATTTTTTAAAGGCCAGGAATTTATCACGAAACTTCTTCAAATTTTCAAATTTTTTGATCTTAACTTTTTACAGGCCTGAAATTTGTGATAAAACCTAATAAGTAAAAGACAGTTCTTAAGATGCTCTTTTTTTTCTACTTAGCAATTTTACGCGCTCTTGAACACAACAGATTCTCAAATCAAAAGAGATAGACTTTCGAGGCCATTCCTTGAAACAAGTGGGTTTTTCGGGTTTTTAGGCCGTCGTTCGGTAGAATTTCTTCTTGACGTTTCGCAAGCACGTGTGGCTTGCATCTTCAGAAGTGGTTTGCTTGAACGCTTACACTGTTCTGATGCGATTCCTCGGGCACAGCCCGTATTTATGCACCGGTGGCGATAACGTGGTTTGTGATGACGTGGCCTGTGTCTTCGGAGCTTGCGCATTCTGTTGGCTGTTGCTATCCTCCGATGTACAGGATTCTCTCTCCTGTCCTGAGCTGTTGCTTTTTCTTGCTGTTTTTGCGTTGGTGAGTGCTGGAAACCATATCCTGTTCAGCGCCATTGTCTCTTCTTTTCTGTTGAAATTGTCGTCGTGTTTGTAAATTTCAATGGCTTCTCGTATTAGTCGGGGGCGATACCCTGTTGTCGTGGCCAGGACCTGTGCCTCTCCGAAATAGATGTTGTGTGTTCCATCGCTGAGGGCATGTTCCGCCACTGCCGACTTCTCCACATGTCCAAGTTTGCAATTCCGTCGATGTTCTTCTAATCTTGTCGCAACCGATCTCTTAGTAGTTCCTATGTAGACGCTTCCACAGGAGTATGGAATCCGGTAGATTCCCGCAGTTGCTAGGTGAGGTCTTTTGTCTTTAACTGACCCTAGATATTCTCGGATCTTTGTTGTGGGCTTGTAGACCGTTCTTATGTTGTGTTTCCTCAAGAGCCTCCCAATTCTGTCCGTAACCCTGGGAACATAGGGCAGGAAAGCTTTCCGAGTGGACTCACTTTTTTCAGCACGTCCCACTCCTACAGCTTTTTTGATGTCCAACTGGGAATATCCGTTCTGAAGAAAAGCTTTTTCCAAGTGCTGTAGTTCCGTTGTTAGATGTTGTGGTCCACATATTTTTCTGGCTCTATCCGTGAGAGTCTTAATGATTCCCTGCTTCTGACTCGGATGGTGGTTAGATAGCTTGTGAAGATATCTGTCTGTGTGGGTGGCTTTTCGATATACCTTGTGGTCCAAACGATTCCCCTGCCTAGACACCAAAACATCCAGGAAGGCCAGTTGGTGGTTTTGTTCAACTTCCATGATGAATTGGATGTCTGGGTGCTGTTTGTTTAGATGGGCGAGGAACATGTCCAGGTTTTTGCGTCCATGCCTCCATAGCACGAACGTGGGAAGCCCACTCAGTTCGGTGGTCGCGAATCTATTCATGGAGAAGTTTGAGGAAGCAGCGTTGAGCACCGCAGCCCTTAAACCAACGATCTGGTACCGATATGTCGATGACACGTTCGTGCTATGGAGGCATGGACGCAAAAACCTGGACATGTTCCTCGACCATCTAAACAAACAGCACCCAGACATCCAATTCATCATGGAAGTTGAACAAAACCACCAACTGGCCTTCCTGGATGTTTTGGTGTCTAGGCAGGGGAATCGTTTGGACCACAAGGTATATCGAAAAGCCACCCACACAGACAGATATCTTCACAAGCTATCTAACCACCATCCGAGTCAGAAGCAGGGAATCATTAAGACTCTCACGGATAGAGCCAGAAAAATATGTGGACCACAACATCTAACAACGGAACTACAGCACTTGGAAAAAGCTTTTCTTCAGAACGGATATTCCCAGTTGGACATCAAAAAAGCTGCAGGAGTGGGCCGTGCTGAAAAAAGTGAGTCCACTCGGAAAGCTTTCCTGCCCTATGTTCCCAGGGTTACGGACAGAATTGGGAGGCTCTTGAGGAAACACAACATAAGAACGGTCTACAAGCCCACAACAAAGATCCGAGAATATCTAGGGTCAGTTAAAGACAAAAGACCTCACCTAGCAACTGCGGGAATCTACCGGATTCCATACTCCTGTGGAAGCGTCTACATAGGAACTACTAAGAGATCAGTTGCGACAAGATTAGAAGAACATCGACGGAATTGCAAACTTGGACATGTGGAGAAGTCGGCAGTGGCGGAACATGCCCTCAGCGATGGAACACACAACATCTATTTCGGAGAGGCACAGGTCCTGGCCACGACAACAGGTTATCGCCCCCGACTAATACGAGAAGCCATTGAAATTTACAAACACGACGACAATTTCAACAGAAAAGAAGAGACAATGACGCTGAACAGGATATGGTTTCCAGCACTCACCAACGCAAAAACAGCAAGAAAAAGCAACAGCTCAGGACAGGAGAGAGAATCCTGTACACCGGAGGATAGTAACAGCCAACAGAATGCGCAAGCTCCGATGACACAGGCCACGTCATCAAGACCGGTGCATAAATACGGACTGCGCCCGAGGAATCGCATCAGAACAGTGTAAGCGTTCAAGCAAACCACTTCTGAAGATGCAAGCCACACGTGCTTGCGAAACGTCAAGAAGAAATTCTACCGAACGACGGCCTAAAACCCGAAAAAACCACTTGTTTCAGTTTCTCAAATGTTCCAATTTTGACTGCTAACTTTTTAAAGAATAAGAATTTTTCAAAAAATTTACGAAACCAAAGGCAGCTCTTGAAATGTTCTTTAAAAAAGATGCTTACGCCTACCGAGCGATTTCCAACCGTTTCGAAGATATCGGCTCTTGAACTTCCAAAGTTTCTCGTCCAACTTTCTCCTTTATGGTACTTAAGCTTTATAAAGGTTAGTAACTCCTAAGATAATTAGTATTAAACGTGAAAACCCTTGTTTTTATTGACTGGGATGCGATCCCAAAAACCTACCCCAATAAAAATCGATTACGCCTCCATTGGAGTTCATACAGTTTCTTTTTATTTTATTTCGGGCCAATTTTCGTGACCGTTTTCGCAACTTTATAAAAGCGATTTTCCTCCGATTGTGACGTGGAAATTCGGGTTTTCTTAACTAGAATTGGACAAGTGGTAAAACGTTTTTACTTGTCGTCCACCGGGGGGAGTTTCAACGGTTTCAACGGTCTCAACTCGCTAAGTCCCCGATTAAATCAGCGTCACCGTTTAAGGGACACGGTCTTCCGAACGATAATGCGCCGCAAAACCACCCCAAAGATATTTGTTAACGATCTTGATCCATTGGCATTGTTTGGGATGGACTAACACACTGTTTTCTACAATTAAACTGTCAGAAAAATTGCTGAAAGCACCAAAGCAGGTAAAAAAGCGGATGTTAACAGTCAGTGAGGTGGAAAATCCATTTCGCTTGCAAAGTCCGCACCAATAACAGAGCCAATCGCGATCAAACATTCGAAAATTGAAAAAAGCTGCATGCAAATGGATTTGCAACATTTGGGCGTGCAGCTGAAAACAATGCATAGTTTTTTCTTTAAAAAAAATCGAATTTGCAAGCAATTTTTCGAGAGCCAAGTGAATCTAGGCCAATAAATCCGGCGTAAAATGTAAATCAAGACTCGATACATAGACATCTAATCTTTTAAGTGAAACTGCCAAACGGAAAATGAAGAGGGGGCTTTATTTGAGTTTCGTGAAGCTGAAAGATTAGTCTGACGATGTTACATTCTCACCGGGTTTAATATGGAAGTTGTTTGTGCGTCTTAAGCCGTTTAATCGAAGACGCGCGCTGTTTTCTGCGAATTTACATACAAATTACTTCGGTTTTAATGGGTCGCCTCTCACTCTGTCTCCTCATAGAGAGTAGACTGAATTGAGCGATTGAAAATCGCTCTCACATTCAATTAATTAAAAAACGCCAAACCAAGTAAATAATTCATTATCAATTTTCCTGATGTGTTCGAATTGTGTGTCGTTACACGTACAAATGATGTGATGGGGTCGCACCAAATATGTCTATTGATAAAGCACAATTGAGCAATCGAGTTAATGTAGCTTTAGTGGATTAAATTTGAGTTATGGCGCTCCGGTAATGACAGTCATTATCAAGCATTAAAAGCCTTGATTTATTCCGATTCTAATGGACACTTCTCCAATATTGAACGCACAAATAACAGATCGCAAGTGAAAATCAACAGATTAGAGGCGCCTTTCTCATTTTTGGTACTTGCGATTTAGAGGTTAGGAATAGCTGAAACCACAGAAATCCCCTGGTGAAGTTTAATAGGTTTTAAAGGCTAGGAAAGCAAATCTACTGGTTGATTTTCATCCACCATCAGTTTTGCGACATTTTTCAGCACAAATCGAGTAAAATTGAAGAAAACTCGTCAATCCTCAAGACAATTAAACGAAAACTAACCAAGTCGCCAGCCAGTTTTGGCATTCAGCGCGTTCCAGAGCTTATTTTTTGGGGGATTTAGCGTGTCAATATCGTGACATCGAGCCCTTCCAAGTAGCGAAATAAGAAAATAAACGAAATTTCTGACTGGGGTATCAAATAGAAATTTTTGGGATTCAGATTCCATTTGCCACCGATGCTGCCGAATATATTTGTCAGGCAGCATTTTCCGATGCGGGAAAATGCTATAAATATTGTCTGATGGGAAATGTCATTGGGTTAGCACCATTTTCCTATGGAATGAAATGAAATGTTGGCCTTTGTTCTAGTGAGACTTTGAGAACTTAGCAAAGACGCCGTGACCTGCGCCTAGTCCAGACTTGCCACCACTTGACTCTATTTTATCATTGTTACTTACAGTCTAGTTAAAAGGATATTTAAGCCGGAGTTTGATAAAAATGCATGATTTAACCCAAAAATGGACTGGACTACACAACCGAGCAACTACAGACCAATTACACTACTTCCAGTACTAAGCAAAATTTTTGAATACATAATAAAGCAGCGGCTTGAAAAAGGGATTGGAAAATATATACCTACCTACCAATTTGGTTTCAAACAACATCACTCGACTGTCCATCCGCTCTTTATTTTGGCCAACAATATACAAACTACCCACCTAACTGACAGAAAGACAGCTTGCCTGTTTATGGACATTAACAGGCTTTTCGATAGTGTCTGGCATAGAGGCTTACTATACAAACTATACAAACTACACACACCAACATATCTACTACACACCATAAAGAACTTACTAGAAAACAGACAACTACAAGTACGAATTGACAAAACACTGTCATTTTCTTCTTCTCCCTGAACAAGGGCTCCCTCAAGGATCCCCGCTCTCACCGTTTCTCTACAATATATACTGCCATGACATATACAATTACAACTTACCAGACAAAAATCAAATCGACAGATCGGCATACATATTACAATACGCAGACGACACGGCACTTATTGTACATGACAAAACTACTGAGAGAGCAGCTCAAAGACTCCAAACACTAACAAACAACACAATGACATGGTTTTATAAATGGAGACTAACACCAAACGCGTCAAAAAACCAACTTCTGCTCACAAACCACAGACTCAACGCTGACTCCCCTACGATAACTGCAGACGGCCAAACGACACAACCAAAAAACGGACGTAAAATACCTTGGAATTACAATTGACCACAAACTTAAATTCACTAAACACATACGAAACATCAGGGCAGAAACAATAAAGAGAACAAAATACTTCCGATCACTAACCTACAAAGACAGAGGAATTAGCACAAACACCGCCACCAAAATATATAAAGCGATTTGTAGACCCTTGCTAGACTTTGGACTATATACTCATGACCAACGGAACAGAAAGGACAAAACGTTATACACAAACAACAGAACAAATTGCACTAAGACTAATAACACGAATAAGACACCCCCAAAACCCACTGCACAACCCCCCCACCCAACTACTATACGAACGCACAAACATGACAAAGATCTCGGAAAGACTCATACATCTACAGACAAAATGGACAAACAACCCCTACAATTGGACCATACTGAATCCCCTTTGTCTTACAAGACCAACCAGACAATCCCGCTTCCGTTTCCCTACATCAACGCTACTCGAACACTTACAAACGCAACTGACTAGTGGACAATAAAGTAATTTTTTCTTGTCATTGGAATTTTATTTAATAATATTGTTAACCTAGAATAAGAGAATTTTCATATTTGTTTTTTATTTAGATTAAGACTACATGTATTAAACAAGGGCAGAAAGACCGATAGGTCGATAGCCTTTTTTTTAGAAATAAAGATGTTTACTACTACTGCATGATTTACTCCAAAGTACTGGCCAGGAAATTGAGTTTGCAGACGACAGTGCCATTGCACATCCATCCGAAGATGGGGAGGAAGAAGAAGGAACTCTTTAAAAGATGGTTGTAAAATTTCCAAAAAGTTCAAAAATGGGACAAGTAAAACCTGGCAGCTCTGGCCACAATTCTGCACTAGAAACAAATGGCAGGAGGAAAGTTTAAACACCCAATTCCCTGATCATTTATGAAACTGATACATAACACATGGACGATGGGCAAGTATATGATTTGAGAAACTAGAGGAGACTATGAGGCATTTAGCCGACAAAACGGCATTTTGCTGACCTAAATTGAAATGTTGTTGGTGCAATTTCTGCAACTTTACCCGCCCAGCCTCATATCTCATGGCTTTCTGTGGAAATTCCGTTGATTTCCACCCAAACGAGCCCGTTTGCATTTCTTTCTCTATCTTATTTGGCTGCAGATTTATAATGCACTCAGTCCCTCGGTTTTCCATATCTTTGCCTGGGTTTTTTCGTCGCCCCGAACACTATTTGTTGCAATCCGCGGGTAGAACGAGATAAATTTTAAACCGTTGGCTGCTGTTCTGTATGTGTTTGTGTGTAAATATATCTGGTACCGGGGAAACTTTTGCCAGTGAAATACGAGCGTACGTGCGAAAAATGGATTTCATTTTAAATGAGAATAAACGGGCAGTTTTATGTTTTGTTGCAAATCCCAGAAAACGATTTTTGCGCGCATTGTGCACTTTGTGGACAAGGCGATAATTACGTTTGCACACTTAAATGTGCTGGAATTTACAGATTTTATCCCTAAAAGTCGTTAGTTATCAACAGTGAAACGTTGGTTTTATACAGAATGAGTTATTATTTTTGTTTCCTATGTAGAGTAAAAGTGTTATATTTTCCTTGGATGAGTTTAAGACTTTATATAAGGGTCTTCAGTGTCTAATAGCTGGGTCGCAAACATTTCGATAAAAAACGGCGGAAAAAGTGGTTGCAAGTGCCACTTTCGGTAATTGTCAAAATTCAGCCCAAAACCTGCAGGAAAACTAACATTTCGAGGAAACATAGAAGCCTTCTTCATGTTTGCCGAAAAAATCGGTCTTCAATCTCTACTTGTTTGGAATAGCCATGGGTAACACTGGGTTGAATCTGCTTCAGTGGCGCTTTCACAGCGCATTCCCTTTAGAACTGTAACCGAAATTCAGTCCAAACCTCCAGGAAAATCAAATTTTGCGGAAACATGGAGTCAAGTTTGCTCTATTTACTGCGAAAAGGCGCGCTTTAATCCAAACCGGTTTGATGATGAAAAAATTTTGAAAAACGGCGGGTATATTTAGTCGCTAGTCAATGCAGGTCTCAATTTGGGAAATTCGTCAAATTCGGTCTAAAGCTGCAAGGCCATAAAATTGAGTGGAATCATAGAGTGAAGCTTCCTCAATTTTTGACCGAAAAAAACGCTCTTCAATCTCTACTGGTTTTGTCGCAAACAATTTTTGAAGAACAGCGGCAAAAGATAGTGGTAAAAGTCGTTGCAACTCTCAATTTGAATAATTGTCAATATTCAGCACGAATATCCAGAAAAACAATTTTTTTCAGGTACGTAGAGTGAATTTGTTTGATTTGAATGTCGGAAAACCCGTTTTTCAATTTGTACTGCTTTGATCCCAACAATGTTTGAAAAACGGCGGGAGAAGTTAGTCGCAAAAGTCGTCGGAAGTTTCACTTTTAAAAATTGTGTAAATTCAGTGCAAATATTCAAGAAAATTAAACTCTTTGCAGAAATAGAGAATGAAGTTTTGAAGCAGTTTTTATCTCTAGTCGAAAGGTCAGTATTTTCAAGACATCCTGTATAATTTGGCACAAATTGCTGTACGCCGGGCTCAAGCATGGGGTTTTCCTAACCCAGTATCAACATTTTTAATTTCCAGGGATCGAAATCGCGTTGTAATACCTATAGTAATAATATAAAGATTCCTTGGGGCTACGTTTTGACTAAAAATAATGAATTTTATTTAATATTTCGGAAACCGCTTTAGATAGACATAGGAATCGTTATGCAAAAATAATCAGATCTATATAGCCCATCTAACCGTGGAATAATATACAGGGTGTCTCATTTAAAATAGTAAAGTTGTAAGTACTTTTCGATATAAGCGGCAATCTCGCATTCCTGAAAATATTTTAGGCCGATAGAGCATATCCGATGACTTCGTTGTACAAATTTGCAGATAGATCGGGCGTCGCGTTACTCCTTAAACGTCTAATACGCCATCGACCGTGAATCACCCGGTATACAATATATATCTGGGGTCATAGCGTCTTGCGCCTTCCGGTTCCTCGCTTCCATCCCCTTCTGTCTTCCTGGTTGTAGGTTTCGTTCCGACATGGGTTTTTTCATTCCATCTATCCATGTCGTCTTGGGTCTCCTCTTTTCCTTCTCTCTGTTGGTGTCCATCTGAGGATTTGTTTGGGAATTCTTGTGTCATCCATCCGCTCAACATGCCGTACCATAGCAACTGTCTTCGTTGGATTTCTTCTATTATGTCTGTATTGACGTTCATGATAACTCTGATTTCATCATTAGTTATCCTCTCCAACCTTGATTTCCCTGCTGCTCTACGCCAGCAGTCCATCTCCAGAGAATGCAACCCCCTCCTTAGATGGGTAGTAAGTTGCCAATTTTCGCATCCATACAGCACTATACTCTTAAATATGGAGTTGCATAGGAGGTGTTTCCTTTCTCGGGATATACATGTTGACCACAAGATGGAATTTAGGCAGCCGATTACTTCTTCTTCCCTTTTTGACGCGTTGTTCTATTTCTTTCTCTGTACAGCCTCCAGTCTCAATTTTTGTTCCAAGATATACGTATTCGGTGCATGCTCCTATTGCTTCGTCTTCTTCTGGGTGTAGGGCACCTCTGTCGTTTCCGATGCACAAATATTTTGTTTTCGATCGATTCGCCGACAGTCCCCATTCTTCGTACTCTTTAAATAGTATTCTTGTCATGAATTCCAGGTCCTCCTTGTCTTGCGCTATAAGAACCTGGTCATCTGCAAAATATAAAGAATACAAGGTTGAATCTTCATTAATGGTTATTCCCATTCCGCTGCATGCTCGTCTCCACTTCCTTAGTGCTTCATTGAGGTATATCTGAACCAATGTGGGGGACATGAATGTTTTGCCTTACGGCCACCTACCTAGCTTGCGCCTTTAGGTCCATTAATCTCCACCCGTTAGGACACTACTGTCTCAAAAAAACCACTATCACGGAAGCCCATCTCCGTTCCTTGGACCATCCACCCAACCAATTAGCGGGGAGGATGGGGAGCACCAGTCAGCCCTGAGTTTTCCCATCTACGATCTTTCTACCTTCTGGCTTTTACATCTCCGACAATTCCTATCAATATGGGGGCGGCGGCAGGCGCGCTCGAGGTCAGACAAATCCTTGCTCTCACATCACCCCAAAATCCAAATCACTTGACTCTCAAACAGCCCATTTACGTTACTCCCCTTAATCCTCACCTTTCCATCTTGTCCCTCTATACCATTTCCAATCGGTCCCTTAATTCTCTATCCCGTCATGCAAAACCCCTTACTATCCGTCGGAGATGAGCGGTACCTTACTCATCCCCTCTCGTCCCAAACTACTCCCATCTCTCACTCCCAACCGTTTCTGCGGATGTGGCCGACACCCTTCCTGGCTCATTCCACTACCGCAATCCCGTCGGACTTGTCAGCCGCTTAGCCGACCATGCTGCTCGTGAGTCTTACGCACAGTCTCCCAGGGAATACCACGAGGAGGTTTCTATTATTATATACTTATTCTCTTTTTGTCACTGGAAAACTTTCTGATAATTCACGATTTAGTTTGACTTTTGATGTTGTTTGATCATAAAGTTGTTTTACAGCTGTTATGAATGTATAACTTATCCTGGATCTCTCCATTAGTTGCCATAGTTTTTGTACGGGAACGGTGTCATATGCGTTCGTAAGATCCATAAACAGAAGGTACACCTCTCCGTTTCTTGCTACTTTCTGCTCGGTTAGTTGGGTCAGACTGAAGATATGATCTATGCATGAGCGACCCGCTCGAAAACCTGCCTGTTCTTCAAATTCTTGATGTTCGTATTCTTCTTCTATTAAATTTTGGATGACATTTCCATAGAGACGGCTCATTGTGCTGGCAACGGAGATACACCTATAGTTGGACATTCATCTCTCCTTCCCTTCTTGTGGATGGAAGTAATCCAGGCTTCTTTCCACACCAGAGGTACTCTTTCTCCATTCATATATCTAGTAAAGAGTTCTTGAATGTGTTTGATGAGTTTTGCGTCCCCCATTTAATCAGTTCTGCGGGTATTCCTTCTGGTCCGCTGGCCTTATTATTCTTCATTGAATTAACTTCTTTCCACATCCTTTCCTCGTTAATTTCTACTCGTGGGCCCTCTACTCGGTATGTTTTTGGAGATGCTGCCAGATATGGTGCTCTATCTTCTTTAAGGTCTTGTGAGTAGTATTGGTGCCATTTATTCATCTGTATAGGCTGGAAGGTTATTCTATTTACGGTGTCAGTATTTAATCTTCTGATTAGTTTCCAGGCTAGAGACGATCTAGCCTGGAAACTTCTGATTAGTTTCCATGCTAGATGTGTAGTTTTTATTCTCCTTTATCATGTTTTTAAACTTTACCTGTTCTCCTTTGTAAGTGATTTTATCATCTGTATTTTGTGTATTAAGCCGTTTATGATATTCTTGCTGCTTTGTGTCTCTCTGGTGCTGTAGGTCTTCATTCCAGGTCAAGTTGTTTTTATGGTTTTTATACCGGCGGGTATTGTCCATGCCTAGCGCTTCGTTGGCTGCTGATTTTAAGGCTTCCATAACATCTGCATATAGGCGACGACCTGTCCTACGTGTTAGATATTCATTATCCAGCTTTTGATCCAAGCGGCTTTGGTATAGGTGTCTAACCTTATGTTCGTGAAGGCCTTTGATGTTGAATTTAACCTCAACCAGTTTATCCCGATTCACACTTTCCTGGTTTTGTGTGTTATTGGATATGTTAGTCTACATGCACTCTGGAGACCAAGAGATAATGATCCGTACCACATTCTATTCCTCTATACGCCCTTGTGTCCAGTACTTGCCATTTTGTATTTTTTTTCACTATTACATAACCAATGAATGGTTTTAGACCTTTGGTGTGTCGGTGGCAAGTGTATTTGTCGATATTCTAGTGTTCAAAGAACCCATTTAGTATTTTTAAATTGTGTTGTTCGCATATTTCAATTAATGTTCGGCCATTGTCATTTAGGACCTCTTCACCAAATTTCCCAATGATGTTACTGTCTGTTCTGCTCCCGACTCGTGCGTTCAGATCTCCGAGCACAATATATTCGCGTTGGTCTCCTAGGTTAGAAAGTTTCTCGTCCAGCTGGTCATAAAACTAATCTTTCTCTGGTTGAAGCGCATCTTCATTTGGACCATACGCCGCTTTTATAGCTACTCTGTATCCATAGATATTTAGATTTGCAGTTATGATTCTTTCATTGAATGTGTCCCAGATAGTCAGGTTCTTATAGTATTTCTTATTTATCAGCAGTGACACGCCCTTATACGCTCTTTGGTCTCTTTGAACTCCACTGTATATGTGCATGTAATCCGCAATCTGTTCCACTCCGTTTCCCTTCCTCTTTCTTTCTGTAAGTGCAACTATGTCTATATTCATCTGTTGCATTCCCTTCACAACATCTTCTGATTTTCCTCTTAATCCCTGTACGTTCCAGGTTCCAATAATAATTTCCTTATTCCGTTGCCGTGGTTGTTTCCGATATGGTCCGCTTAATCCGAGGCGGTCTGAGTGTCTGCGAGGTTTTTTAGCATCGTATGTGTTTCAAATGTAATGAGGAGCTAGCCCATTGCCACAACCCCCAACCTGGAGGGCCAGGAATTTGTCTTCTGGGTTTTCTTCCCCTAGCCTTTGATGATACAACATCCGTCCTACAAGGCAGTAGCTTCGCCGTACCCTGGCAGGGTGCTAATATCCAGGCCAGATGAACCCTGGTTTTTTTACAAGATTGTTACTCCTCCCCTTCACCCTTTTTCAACCTGGCTTAGGACAGGCTTTGGCAGGCTTGAAAAGCATCTTTACCTCTCCAAATTATCATCAAAGACTGTCTCAAAACCCGACTAGCAAAAAAAAGAGCCAAAACAAGAAACGGAATGTTCAGAATGAGGTCAGCCAGCCAGCAAGGAACCTCTTCGGTTATTGTAAGTTATTCCATTCGTTCCATATCCAAATAGCTTATCGACTTTTCATAATAAAAAGCGCTGAAGGATATTAATGGTGCAAGTGCACGCCACCAGACGACGACAAAGACCGGGGGGTGAGTTTTTTGCGTGTAAAATTGATTTAAACAACGCAACTTGCCTCCGGTGTTTTAACTAATTAATAGCGGCCGAAAAGTTAATTAGAGTCTCCGTATTAACAATCCGGGTTTTCTGGAATTTCCGGTCGCATTTGCGTTGAAAATTCCGTGCAAGTAACCACCCTAATACATTCAGTTTGGACCCAACTGAACGACAGATCCTCCAGTAAATTTAGGGAGGAAAACCAACGTCTGGAACGCAGTAGTCTTGTCTAGGCCAGAAGTTCTTGACATCGCCGAAACCGCATTATAACATTTATAATTGAAATCGTGCAGGCGTGATTAATTGTCGCAGATAATGCCATTTTCCAGTGTCAAACTCGCCAACTTATTAACGCCCATGGGTGGAAAGTGATCATTTACTCGTTGAGACTTTGGCAACCATTAAACGGCTGACCTTTTCGTGGAAACCAGATGCAAATTTCGGTGCAACCTTAATGGGCATATGGAACGCGAACCTTTCAGGCCTTTGTTGAGTGAATTCGGCCAGTCCATTTTGAGGAGCGGCTAAAAGTAAACGTGGCCAATGTGCCGTTAATTGAGGGAAACTGAACGTGTTGTCTTTAATTATACGGCGCCCAGTTTCAAATCGCATTTTCTCAATGTCGTTTCGAATGAAGTTCAATTCAATCCGCAGGCAAATAGGTGGGAATCCGATTTGGCAAATCTTGCAAACTAGCCGAGAAAATATTTATCATTCTCACCTGCACACTTTGCCCCCTTTTAAGTGGATCCGCGTTCTTCGACGAACTAGTTCCATGAGCATTTCCGTGCCGAAGCGCAGCATATAAAATTTGATTTACCTCCGAACCCTTGCAAACTCAATTTAACCCGAACTTAAATCGATTTTATAAGTACCTTTTTAGTCAATTCGGTCCGATCTAGGTAGAGTTGGCTCAGTATTTGCCATCGCAAAAGGAACTAGTGCGGAAGACAAAAACGATATCTGGATCTCTTTACTTCTTTGCTTCGTTCAATGTGTTTTTTTCCCGATGGCGTCGTTTTCAATAAAACCGGCTCCAGTTACTCAATAAAGGCGCCTCACCTGTTCGGTATTGCGGCCGTTACACCGCCATCAATATCGCCTCTATATGAGGATCATTCCGCAGGACAAATAAAAAAATCACTGATACTTTATATCGAATTTAGACGGGCGGGTTTTATGGCCGAGCCCAAAATCCGAAACAAATCGGAATAAAGATATAGTCGTAAATACAAAACTACCACTCGGAAACTTTATATATTGCTTCGTGACATTTCTATAGCCGATATTGGCTCTAACATGTGCTACGTTTACCGCTTCGCCAGGGAAATCTCGTTTGATTTATGTTTTTACGATTCTAAAATTACTTTGGTTTTGCCTGGCAGGGGTGCGCCAATATCTGCACAGCCAACATCAGACTGTGTGTGTCTTATCAAACACTAGTCATCGGCATATCGAACAAACTGAAATTGTGATCTATGTATAAAGTGTTGCGTGAATGGTGGGGGTTTTCGGTCAACGGTTTGCGAAAAACAGACACTCTTTCTCTTGGGCCAAGGTTTCGGAGCTGTCCAAGGCGTAGAGTTTGTCCCGCCGTTTTTTAAAAAAAAATTATTAGCCAATCGGTTGAGATTGCACAGTGATATTTTTGCGGTTTTAAATAGAGCAAACTTCACTCTATTTAGGTTCAAAATTTAGTTTTCATGCCGAATTGGGTTGAATTTTGAAAATTATTCCAAATGAGACTTGCGACCACTTTTGTAACTAACTTTTCCCGCCGTTCTTCAAAAATTATTTGCGACCAAACTGGTCAAGATTTATGGGCGCATTTTCGGAAATCTATACAGCACATTTTAATAAATGTTTTTTCAGAATATATTGAGCTGCATTTTGAGAATTACTCAAACTCAGACTTGCACCGACCTTTGCGACTAAATGTATCCGTGATTCTTCAAAAATTATTTGCTACCAAACTGGCAAAGATTTAAGGGCGCTTTTTGATGCAGTATATACAACACATTTTACTGGATGTTTTCTGATAACTTAATTTTTATAGAAATTTGAGTTTAATTTTGAGAATTACTCAAAGTGAGACTTGCAACGACTTTTGCCACTAACTTTACCGCCGTTCTTCAAAAATTAGTTGCGACCAAACTGGTCAAGATTTATGGGCGCATTTTCGGAAATCTATACAGCACATTTTAATAAATGTTTTCTCAGAATATATTGAGCTGCATTTTGAGAATTACTCAAACTCAGACTTGCACCGAGCTTTGCGACTAAATGTACCCGCCGTTCTTCAAAAATTATTTGCGACCAAACTGGTCAAGATTTATGGGCGCAGTTTTCGGAAATCTATACAGCACATTTCACTAGATATTTATTCGGAATATTTTGTTTCTAAAGAATTGAGCTGAATTTTGAGAATTACTCAAACTCAGACTTGCACCAACTTTTGTGACTAAATGTACCCGCCGTTCTTCAAAAATTATTTGCTACCAAACTGGTCTTAGATTGTTGTGCGGTTTTTTCAGCAATAAATACAGCACATTTAACTAGATTTTTTCACAGAATATTATATTTCTCAGGAATTGAGCAGAATTTTGAGAATTACTCGAAATCGGACTTGCAACCACTTTTGTGACTAACGTTACCCGCCATTCTTCAAAAATTATTTGCGACCAGACTGGTCACGATTAATGTGCGGTTTTCTCAGAAATATATATAGAACATTTTAATAAATGCTTTCTCAGAATATATTGATCTGCATTTTGAGAATTATTCAAACTCAGAGTCGCACCGACCTTTGCTACTAAATGTAACCGCCGTCTTTCAAAAATAATTTGCGACCGAACTGGTCAAGATTTATGGGCGCTTTTTTTATGAAGTATATACAACATATTTTACTAGATGTTTGCTGATAATTTTATTTTTCTAGGGATTTGAGTTGAATTTTGAGAATTATTCAAAGTGAGTCTTGCAACGACTTTTGCCACTAAGACTAACTCTTCCGCCTTTCTTCAAAAATTATTTGCCACCAAACTGGTCAATATTAATGGGCACATTTTTCGGTAATATATAGAGCATATTTCACTAAATATTTGCGCAGAATATTATGTTTCTAGCAATTGAGCTGAATTTTGAGAATTCCTCAAACTCAGACTTGCAACGATCTTTGCGATTAATTTTATCCGCCGTTCTTCAAAAATTATTTGCGACCAAACTGGTCAATATTAATGGGCACATTTTTCGGCAATATATACAGCACATTTCACAAGATGTTTTCTCAGAATATTGTGGTTTTAGAGAATTGCGCTGAATTTTGAGAAGTATGCAAACTCAGACTTGCAACTACTTTTGTGACTACCTTTACCCGCCGTTCTTAAAAATTATTTCCGACCAAACTGATCAATATTTATGGGCGCATTTCACTAGATAGTAGTAGTAGTAAACATCTTTATTAGTAATAAAAGGCTATCGACCTATCGGTCTTTCTGCCCTGGGTAAATTAAAATAACATTTATATGGAAAACTAAAAACTAATGTATATAATGCAATTAACAAACATGTACATGATTTACGTCTGGAGATGCTCCAATAGGGTTGAAGTTGGGAAGAGGAAACGCGTTTGTCTGGTCGGTCTTGTTAAACAGAGGGGGTCCAGGAAGGTGAGATTGTGAGGGTTGTGTTTCCATCTTGATTGCAAGACGAGTAGTCTTTCCGAGATCCTTGTCAAGTTTGTGCGTTCGTAGAGTAGTCGGTTTGGTGGATTGTGTAATGGGTTTGCTGGGTGTCGGATCTTCGTTATCAGTCTCAGTGCTATCTGTTCTGTTGTCTGTAAATGCCGTTTAGTTTTGTCAGTAGCGTTGGCGAATAAAATATGAGCGTAGTCTATTAGAGGTCTGCAGATCGCTTTATATATGATAGTTGCTGTCTTGGTGCTGATACCCTTGTTTTTGTAAGTAAGTTTGCGGAAGTGTTTTGCTCTCTTGGTTAGATCTGTTCTGGCGTTTTGTACGTGTTTTGTGAATTTTAGTTTATTGTCCATTGTTATTCCTAGGTATTTGATATTGTTGGTGGGTTTGATTATTTGACCGTCCGTGGTGATGTTTGGAGAGTCTGGCTTAGTTCGGTGGTTTGAGAGGAGCAGCCGGTTTTTTGATGTTTTTGGTGTGAGTCTCTATTTGTAGAACCATGCTGTTATTGTGTCTGTTAGTGTCTGGAGTTTGTCCACTGCTCTGGCGGTCCTTCTGTGATGCGCGATAAGGGTAGTGTCGTCAGCGTATTGCAGCAGGTAAGCGTTTTGGTCTATACCTTCTTTGTCTTGTCTGTTGTGGTTGTATATGTCATTGCAATATATGTTGTAAAGCAGGGGTAAGAGTGGTGAAGTCCTGAGGTAAGCCTTGCTCAGGTGAAAAGGGGATAGAGTAGTCGTCGTTGATTCGTACCTCCAGTTGTCTGTCTTCGAGTAGTTGTTTAATAATATGTATTAAGTAGTTTGGAGTGCCAAGTTTGTGTAGTTTTTACAGTAAGCCCTCAATCCACACACTGTCAAAGGCCTTATTTATGTCTAAAAACAGTCTGGCAGTTTTTCTTCCGGTCAGGTGTGTGGTTTGTATGTTATTAGTAAGAACAAAAAGTGGATGTATAGTTGAGTTTTTAGTCTTGAAGCCAAACTGGTATTTTGGAAAATGATATCCTATTAAATTATGTAATCTGTTTTTTATTATGTGTGCAAACAGTTTGCTCAACCTCGGGAGTAGCGTGATGGGTTTGTAATTTTTTGTTAGTGTGTCATCTAGTCCATTCTTTAAAATAGGGATTATTATACCGTTCTCCCATGACTTGGGTATTTTGTTAGTCGTGATGCATTCGTTAAGTTTTCTTAATATGAAGTCGTGTGTCTCCTGTGCTAGATGCTTAAGTACCTTGCTTTTAATATTGTCTTTCCCGGGTGTCGTTTTTTCAGTTGTGCTAAGGCTTCGAGATATTCGGTCTCTGTAATGAGTTCGTGATTTAGACCCGTCGTGTTTCTTGAGAATTGGTCGTACCATTTGTTCACCCGTTCCCAGTTGTTGGTGTCAAAGTTTATATTTGTTGATCTTTTGAAGGCCCTCTGAAAGTGGCCGGCGAAGGCGTCCGCTTTGTCTTTGTCCGAGTATCGTTGTGTTCCCTGCTCATTGATAATACCTATCGGATTTGTTTTTTTGTATTTAGATATTTTTTTATTTTCCGCCAATATGTTCTTCCTTTGCCTTTTTCGATTTCTTGGCATATTTCAATCCATGTGTGTTGTCGGTATTGAAATATCATAGCTTTAATGTTTCTGTTTAAGTTGTTATTTGTTCTTTTGATAGAGTCGTCCTGTGTAATTCGGTATTGTCTGTATAAATCTCTTTTATGTTTTATTTGTCTTAGTACAAACCTGGGTAGAGTATGCTGATAAAAGGCAATTTTTAATTTGTGGTGAGAATTTTTCTATGCTATGTGAAAGGTGCTCTTGCAGATCTTCGATGGAGATAAGTCCGGGGTTTGCCTTTACGTAGTCCAGTGTGTGTGATTTAACTTTGTCCAAGTCGGTCTTGTTTAAGTTGAGTTTTTTGGAGCTGGGTTTTGCTGTGGGGATAGTAGGTACAGTTTGTTGTGAGTTGAAGTTAAAAGTCATAGCCAAATGGTCTGATCCGAGTTCGTTGGTCAATCTTATCGTGTCGATGTTGTTTGTAAGGTTTCTTGTATGTAGTAAAACGTCTGGTGTTGAGTCTTGGTTGTCAGGCATCAAAAATGTCGGTGGAGTGTGTCGTCTTATAAAATCTGAGTTTTGTAAGAATATGTTTAATTGTCTCTTTTTCATTTTGTTCATGTTAAGGTCTCCAATAATTATGGCATATTTGTATAGACTTGCTTTCGTTGGAATGTTTTGCTCTATGTTGGAGCGAGGGTGGATATACACTAAGAAAATGTGCACTTTGTCGTCTCAAAGTGAGACTTGCAATCATTTTTACGGCTGGCTTTTTCCTCTGTTTTTCAAAAATTCTCTTCGACCAAACCAGGTTAGATTAAATAGCGCTCTTCTCGCCAATGAATAGAGTAGACTTCACTCTTTGTTTCCTTAAAATCAGATCTTCCTGGAGACTTCGTGTTGAATTTTGACAATTCCTCAAAATGAGACTTTTGCGACTAAATTACACTTCAACAATGCCTGGAATATGCACAATTTTGCTCCTAACTGTTTAAAGTTTAGAAATTATTTATAAAGCCCAATGAGTGAAAGACGTGCTTTCAATTCAACCGTTTCAAAGATACACGCGTTTGAAGTTCAACAGTGTTTTAATACTTTTGTTCATCCAGAGAGTTTGGCTCCAAATCTTGAAAATTGCGTTCGCTAATCGAAATCGGGGTTGCCGGCTTTATATTATAAAGTGAACTAACCGTTTTGAGTACCAGAGAGTGTCGTACAATCTCCACCCCGAATTACTCATCAATAACTTGTTGAAACTGGAAAATTGGGTCGTTTTCCCACCCCGCACGCAATACGTAAATTCGATTGAATCGGGCCCGGTTGATTTAAGGCCCATTATTTAGGCAAAATCGTGTTTAGTAAACAAAAGACATTACAGTGGCACAAAAGCTTTTAAAAGGTACAAGAAACGAGCGAAAATATATTCAAGAAAATAAATATGATAAACCTCCCCCGGGGCCACTTTTCATCCCCGTCCATTATGAAGGGCATTATCGGGCCTTGCCATCTAAAACGCTTTGTTTGGAAATTGTTCGATTAAATAGAGAAAAAATTAAGGGTGGAAACAATGCGAGAAAGGAAAAATGTCTTAATCTTTTCGCTTTTCAGTTATTAATTCACAGTGACATTCAATTACGTGCCTGATTCCGCTCGCGGTCCATCTGGGTAATTTATTGGCCCATCCAGGAAACACGCAACTGCATGCCACCCATCGGGCCATTCTTAATTTAATTACGCGATGAGCTGGCTGTTGGTCAATCTAATCATTGTTTTATGTAATCATTTCAGGCTAGATTAATTCCAGAGAATGTGTCGCGGCTGCAGCAGGAAGCTGCCGATTTTTTCCTTCCACCGCTGGTTATTAATGATGATTTTGCAAATGAAATGACTGTGTTTAAGCCCGCGTTTGGGAATCAATTTGGGGCAGCCGAAAAAACACTTAAAACCCCTATTAGCTTATCAATATCCAATCGCTGTTTGTTTGGTCGCATTGTGGGGCCGGATTGCATGTTTCCAAACGACCCATCTGACTGCCAAAATGGCGGTTTCATCACGATACGACGACAATGACCCGTCATTAGCCAACCGAAAGGAAGCCACAGTCATTTTTAATGTTCCCGATAAGTACATGGATAGTTTGCGATAAAAACTGTTACGATTTATCTCATCCATCATTCCAAACGCTGAAAACATTCCCATAATCATATTACAAATTGGTTGCCTCTATTCAACGGCTGCTCACAGTTTTAAAGGTTGGTTTTTTCTTCTTCCAGTTACAGGAGTTTGTTATTGAAGTTAACACTGGGATTAGCAGCCGCTAGTCATCGGCATATCGGATACTCAGAACTTGGCATCCATGTATAATATAAGATGCTACGGGAATGGTCGGGGATTTTGGTCTACGATTTGTCAAAAAAATACTGTTTTTTTCGGACAATGTTTTGGCTATGTTTTTGAGTCGGTGGAGGGCTAAAAAATGGAGACATACTCTCTGTCTAATCCGCCGTTTTTCAAAAAAAAATGAGCAAACCGGTGGAGGCTGAAAAGCGCTTTCTGCGGCAATATTTAGAGCAAAGCTTAGACGAAGTTCTCTCAAAGTTTGATTTATTTGCAAGTTTAAGCTGGATTTTGAGAATTTCTTAAAACAGACTTTCAACTTTTGCCAAAATTTTTGCCAAAAGTTGATTGCGGCTAAACTGGAAGAAGTTTCACATCGCTTTTTCCGAACGTGAACATAAAAAATTTCACTCTATGTTTTCTTAAATTTGATTTACCTGCCGGTTTGGGCTGAATTTTTAGAATTTATGAAAGTGAGACTTGCAACCACTTTTGCTACTGACTTTTTCGTCGTTTTTGAACAATTCTTTGCAACCAAAAGAACAAAACACTTCCGATCACTAACCTACAAAGACAGAGGAATTAGCACAAACACCGCCACCAAAATATATAAAGCTATTTGTAGACCCTTGCTAGACTACGGACATATACTCATGACCAACGGAACAGAAAGGACAAAACGTTATATACAAACAACAGAACAAATTGCACTAAGACTAATAACACGAATAAGACACCCCCAAAACCCACTACACAACCCCTCCACCCAACTACTATACGAACGCACAAAAATGACAAAGATTCGGAAAGACTCATACATCTAAAGACAAAATGGACAAACAACCCCTACAACTGGACCATACTGAATCCCCTTTGTCTTACAAGACCAACCAGACAATCCCGCTTCCGTTTCCCTACATCAACGCTACTCGAACACTTACAAACGCAACTGACTACTGGACAATAAAATAATTTTTTCTTGTCATTAGAATTGGAAAGTTTATTTAATAAGATTATTAACCTAGAATAATAAAACTACATGTATTAAACAAGGGCAGAAAGACCGATAGGTGGATAGCCTTTTTTATAAATAAAGATGTTTACTACTACTACTACTACTGTTTGCAACCAAACTAGTAGAGACCGAAGACCGCTTTTTTTAGCACTAAATAGAGAAATTTTTGTACTACGAGGTTTACGCTGAATTTTAAGAACTATTGAAACATACTAAGAACGGCTTTTGCTATGCGATTTCCGGGCTGTTATTAAAAAAAATTTCGACCAAGCCCTGTGAGATTCAAGAGCGCCTTTCTTGGAAGTAAATATAGCGCAAGTGACTCTATGCTTTGTCAAACATTTTTTTTCTGTTGCGGGTTTGGTTTCAATTAAGAAAATAATTTAATGTGAGGCTTTCAATTTCGAGAATTATTAAAAGCGAGATTTTCAAACACTTTTGCGACTAACTGTTGTCCGTTTTACAAAAATTCAAGAAAAGAAACTAACCGAAGCTGTCGTTCTATGTTTTAGCAAAATTTCACTTTCCTGCAGTTTTGGGCTGAATTATAAGAACTATTCAAACTGAGACTTGCAACAACTTTTGCAACTCAATTTAACCTCCGTTATTCAAATTTTTTTTACCACCAAACCCTGTGAGAGAGCGCTTTTCTAAACAATAAATAGAGCGAACGTGGCTCTCAGTAATTCTCAAAATTGAGCCTCTATGCTTTGTCAAAATTTGTTTTTCCGTTGCGGGTTTGGGGTCAATTAAATTTTTTTTTAAAGTGAGACTTTCAATTTTGAGAATTATTGAAAGTGAGACTTGCAACCACTTTTGTGAAGAACTTTTTTGTTGTTTTTGAATAATTGCTAGCAACCAAACCAGGAGAGACCAGAACAGAGAGAAGACCGCTTTCTTCAGGAATAAATAGAGACAATTTTGTCTTACGAGGTTTACGCTATTTTTTAAGAACAATTGAAACAGACTTACAGCGAGTTTTGCTATGCGATATACCCGCCGTTATTCAAAAATTATTTTCGGCCAAACCCTCTGAGGTTGATGAGCGCTTTACTCTGCAATAAATAGAGCAAAAGTGCCTCTAAGGATTTGCCAAATTTTATTTTTCTGTTGCGGGTTTGGGCTCAATTTAAAAAAAATTGAAAGTGAGACTTTCAATTTTGAGAATTATTGAAAGTGAGATATGCAACCACTTTTGCGAAGCGAACTTTTTCGTCATTTTTGAAAAATTGTTTGCCACCAAACCAGTAGAGACTGAAGACCGTTGTTTTCAGGAATAAATAGAGAAAGTTTTATGTTACGAGGTTTACGCGGAATTTTAAGAACTATTGAAACATACTTAGAATGAAGTTTGCTAAGCGATTTACTCGCCGTTTTTCAAAAATTCTTTTCGGTCAAACCCTGTGAGATTGAAAAGCGCTTTACTCTGCAGTAAATAGAGCAAAAGTGCATCTAGGATTTGCCAACATTTGTTTTTCTGTTGCGGATTTTGGGCTCAATTAAAAAAAATTGAAAGTGAGACTTTCAATTTTGAGAATTATTGAAAGTGAGACTTGCAACCACTTTTGCGACTAACTTTTTCGTCGTTTTTGAAAAATTATTTGCCACCAAATTAGTATAAACTGAAGACCGCTTTTTTCAGGAATAAATAAAAAAAGTTTTGTGTTACGAGGTTTACGCTGAATTTTAAGAACTATTGAAACAGACTTAGAACGACGTTTGCTACGCGATTTACTCGCCGTTTTTCAAAAATTCTTTTCGGCCAAACCCTGTGAGATTGAAGAGCTCTTAACCCTGCAATAAATAGATCGAAAGTGTCTCTATGCTTTGTCAAAATTTGTTTTTCTGCTGCGGATTTGGCATCAATTTAAAAAAAAATTTTAAGTGACACTTTCAATTCTGAGAATTATTGAAAGTGACATTTGCAAACACTTTTGCGACTAACTCTTTCGTCGTTTTTGAAAAATTGTTTCCACCAAACTAGTAGAAACTGAAGACAGGTTTTTTCAGGAATAAATGGAGAAAGTTTTGTGTTGCGCAGTTACGCTGATTTTTAAGAACAATTGAAACAGACTTACAGCCAGTTTTGTTACGCGATATACCCGCCATTACTCAAAAATTCTTTTCGGCCAAACCCTGTGAGATTGAAGAGCGCTTGACCCTGCAATAAATAGAGCGAAAGTGCCTCTATGCTTTGTCAAAATTTGTTTTTCTGTTGCGGGTTTTGGGCTCAATTTGAGAATTATTGAAAGTGAGACTTGCAAAGACTTTTGCGACTAACTTTTCGTCGTTTTTGAGAAATTGTTTCCACCAAACTAGTAGACACTGAAGACCGTTTTCTTCACAAATAAATAGAGAAAGGTTTGTGTTAGGAGGTTTACGCTGAATTTCAAGAACTATTGAAACAGACTTACAGCGACTTTTGTTACCCGATATACCCGCCGTTATTCAAAAATTCTTTTCGGCCAAATCCTGTGAGATTGAAGAGCGCTTTACTCTGCAATATATAGAGCGAAAGCGCCTTTCTGCTTGGTCAAAAATTGTTTTTTTGTTGCGGGTTTGATCACAATTTTAAAAAAAATTTAGAGTGAGACTTTCAATTTTGAGAATTATTGAAAGTGAGATTTGCAAACATTTTTGCGACTAACTTATTCGTCGTTTTTGAAAAATTGTTTGCCACCAAACTAGTAGAAACTGAAGACGACTTTTTTCAAGAATAAATAGATAAAGTTATGTGTTACGAGGTTTACGCTGAATTTGAAGAACTATTGAAACAAACTTAGAACGACGTTTGCTACGCGATTTACTCGCCGTTTTTCAAAAATCCTTTTCGGTCAAAACCTGTGAGATTGATGAGCGCTTTACTCTGCAATAAATAGAGCGAAAGTGTTTCTATGCTTTGTCAAAATTTGTTTTTCTGTTGCGGGTTTTAGGCTGAATTTAAAAAATTTGAAATTGAGACGCTCAATTTTGAGAATTATTGAAAGTGAGACTTGCAACCACTTTTGCGACTAACTTTTTCGTCGTTTTTGAAAACTTGTATGCCACCAAAGTAGTAGAAAATCAAGACAGCTTTTTTTAGGAATAAATATAGAAAGTTTTGTGTTACAAGTTTTACGCTGAACTTTAAGAACTATTGAATCATACTTAGAACGACGTTTGCTACGCGATTTACTCGCCGTTTCTCAAAAATTCTCTTCGGCCAAACCCTGTGAGATTGAAGTGCGCTATACTCGGCAATAAATAGAGCCAAAGTGCCTCTATGCTTCGTTAAAATTTGCTCTTCTGTTGCGGGTTTGGGCTCGGTTAAAAAAAATTGAAAGTGAGACATGCAATCACTTTTGCGACTAACTTTTTCGTCGTTTTTGAAACATTGTTTGCCACCAAACTAGTAGAGACTGAAGACCGCTTTTTTCAGGAATAAATAGAGAAAGTTTTGTGTTACGCAGAATTTTAAGAACTATTGAAACAGGCTTGCAGCATCTTTTACTACGCGATACACCCGCCGTTATTCAAAAATTCGTTTCGGCAAAACCCTGTAAGATTGAAGAGCGCTTTACTCTGCAATGAATAGAGCGAAAGTGCTTCTATCCTATGTCAAAATTTGTTTGTCTGTCGCGGGTTTTGGGCTCAATTAAAAAAAAATTGAAAGTGAGACTTTCAATTTTGAGAGTTCTTGAAAGTGAGATTTGTAACCACTTCTGCGACTAACTTTTTCGTCGTTTTTGAAAAATTGTCAGCCACCAAACCAGGAGAGACTGAAGACTGCTTTTTTCAGGAATAAATAGAGAAATTTTTGTGTTACGCAGAATTTTAAGAACTATTGAAACAGACTTGCAGCAACTTTTGCTACGCGATATACCCGCCGTTATTCAAAAAGTCGTTTCGGCAAAACCCTGTAAGATTGAAGAGCGCGTTACTCTGCAATATATCAAGCGAAAGTGCCTCTATGCTTTGTCAACATTTGTTTTTTTGAAGCGGGTTTGCGCTCAATTAAAAAAAAATTGAAAGTGAGACTTTCAATTTCGAGAATTATTGAAGGTGAGGCTTGCAACAACTTTTGCGACTAACTTTTTCGTCGTTTTTGGAAAATTGTTTGCCTCCAAACTAGGAGAGACTGAAGACCGTTGTTTTCACGAATAAATAGAGAAAGTTTTGTGTTACGAGATTTACGCTGAATTTTAAGAACTATTGAAACAGACTTAGAACGACGTTTGCCACGCGATTTACTCGCCGTATTTCAAAAATTCTTTTCGGCCAAACCCTATGAGATTGAGAAAGCTCTTGACTCTGCAATAAATAGAGCGAAAGTGCCTCTATGCTTTGTAAAAATTTGTTTTTCTGTTGCGGGTTTTGCGTTCAATTTTTAAAAATTTGAAAGTGAGACTTTCAATTTTGAGAATTATTGAAAGTGAGACTTGCAAACACTTTTGCGACTAACTTTTTCGTCGTTTTTGAAAAATTGTTTCCACCAAACTAGTAGAAAGAAAGAAAGTCGAAAGAGACCGAAAAAGAAATACCGTTTTTTCAGAAATAAATAGAGAAAGTTTTGTGTTACGAGGTTTACGCTGAATTCTAAGAACTATTGAAACAGACTTTCAGCGACTTTTGCTACGCGATATACCGGCCATTTTTCAAAAATTCTTTTCGGCCAAACCCTGTGTGATTGAAGAGGGTATTACTCTGCAATACATAGAGCGAAAGTGCTTTTATGCTTTGTAAAAATTTGTTTTTCTCTTGCGGGTTTGGCCTCAATTTTAAAAAACATTTACAGTGACACTTTCAATTCTGCGAATTATTGAAAATGATTTGCAACAACTTTTGCGACTAACTTTTTCGTCGTTTTTGAAAAATTGGCAGCCACCAAACCAGGAGAGACCGAAGACCGCTTTCTTCTGGAATAAATAGAGAAAGTTTCGTCTTACCCAGTTTACGCTGAATTTTAAGAACTATTGAAACAGACTTGCAGCAACTTTTGCTATGCGATATACCCGCCGTTATTCAAAAATTCTTTTCGGCCAAACCCTGTAAGTTTGAAGAGCGCTTTACTCTGCAATAAATATATCGGAAGTGCTTCTATCCTATGTCAAAATTTGCTTTTCCGTTGCGGGTTTATGCTCAATTAAAAAAAATTGAAAGTGAGACTTTCAATTTTGAGAATTACTGAAAGTGAGACTTGCAACCACTTTTGCGACTAACTTTTTCGTCGTTTTTGAAAAATTGTCAGCCACCAAACCAGGAGAGACTGAAGACCGCTTTCTTCAAAAATAAATAGAGAAAGTTTTGTGTAACGAGGTTTACGCTGAATTTTAAGAACTATTGAAACAGACTTACAGCGACTTTTGCTACGCGATATACCCGCCGTTATTCAAAAATTATTTTCGGCCAAACCCTGTGAAATTGAAGAGCGCTTTACTCTGCGATAGAAGTAGTAATAGTAAACATCTTTATTTCTAAAAAAGGCTATCGACCTATCGGTCTTTCTGCCCGTGTTTAATACATGTAGTCTTAATCTAAATAAAAAACAAATATGAAAATTCTCTTATTCTAGGTTAACAATCTTATTAAATAAACTTTCCAATTCTAATGACAGAAACAATTATTTTATTGTCCAGTAGTCAGTTGCGTTTGTAAGTGTTCGAGTAGCGTTGATGTAGGGAAACGGAAGCGGGATTGTCTGGTTGGTCTTGTAAGACAACGGGGATTCAGTATGGTCCAGTTGTAGGGGTTCTTTGTCCCTTTTGTCTGTAGATGTATGAGTCTTTCCGAAATCTTTATCATGTTTGTGCGTTCGTATAGTAGTTGGGTGGAGGGGTTGTGTAGTGGGTTTTGGGGGTGTCTTATTCAGAATTGGTTTTTAGTTTTTCAAAAATTTATTGTGACCAAACTGGTGGAGGCTGAAGTGCGTGGCTCCCAAAACTGGATAGAGAAAATATCATTCTATGTTTTAGCAAACATAGAATGATAGTACATAGTTTTTTAATTTTCCTGCAGGTTTGGGCTGAATTGTAAGAACTATTCAAACTGAGACTTGCAACAACTTTTGCAACTCAATTTAACCGCCGTTATTGAAAAATTCTATACGACCAAACCCTGTGAGAGAGCGCTTTTCTAAACAATAAATAGGCCGACCGTGGCTCTATGTTTTGTAAAAATTTTATTTTTTGCGGGTTTGGGCTGAATTTTGAGAATTATTGAAAGTGAGACTTGCACCTAACTTTTCTCGCCGTTATTTAAAAATTGCTTGCTATCAAACTAGTAGAGACTGAAGAGCGCCTTTTTCGAAACCAAATAGAGAAAACTTTACTCCATGCTTCGTCAAAATCTGATTTTTCTGCAGGATTTGCAGAATTTTGAGAATTCCTCAAAGTGAGATATGCAACCAACTTCTCGCGCCGTTTTTCAGAAATTGTTTGCAAGCAAACCACACGAGGTTCAAAAGCGAGTTTTTTGGCATTAAACAGAACGCAATTCACTCTATGTTTCTGCAGACTAAAAAATGTAGCCGAAACGTTGGCCCAAGAAAAACATGTTTTTTGCAAACCGTTGATTGGGAGCTCTCACCACACACTCTCGTGATGGCTGTGCACTTAGTTGGGCACCCTGCTTAAGTAAAACTAAGTTACCAGTAAAAATGAGAAAATGTAAAGACTAGAAGGTTGAAGTTTAAAGGCGCATACCTGCGAAATGTCTAAGAAAACCTGAGTCACCGTGATGACATTTTTTAAAGGGAGTCTTAAGTACTTCCTTTTATATATTGGGTTTTACGAGCAGTTCCAGTTAGAAGTCAAAATGGGCCACAAGCCTACACATTTTCACAAGATTCTCCTGGAAACTTTTACGGACGCGATTAGCATTGTTTCTAATACTCCAATCAAGTGGAAACAATCCAGCTAAACACTGACCATAAAAATGGAAAAACCTACTCAAACATGGATACTGTTTGGAGGAAAACCTCACTCCAAGTATCCAATATATCACGTGCGCCGGTTCTCATCACGTAATGCGGCAGGGCCTCCGGCATATTAATTTAGGACTTTGCGAAGGGCACACAGACATTCCAGAATTGGAGAAATCTTATTGCTGAGCCCATTCAATTATCCACAGGTAGAATTTAATGTGGCCCCGTAATTGGCCGTGGAACAATTTGAAATAACAATGGAGGGACAATTGTTTGGTTCCGCTAAAAGCCAAACAACCGAAAGATAAGTGGCTTATCAAAGCGGCCAATTGGGAGCCAAGTTTTTATTGCCATTATCTCATCGGTAGCGCCTAATCTGGCTCGGATTATCAGAGCCATGGAGAAAGTCGCCTCCATCGGCTAATCCACATGGAAACCTTTAAAACGTCACAGTTTGCTCAATGATTACCAATTTTTTGCGCCTCTTCTCCAACCTCCCGGTCCATGATCTCCTATCAATCATGCGATCCCGGCGGCCCGCTCAAGATATGTTTTGACAAGCATAGATTGATTATAATGCTTGCGCATATTTATTCGATGTAAGCAAACCATTATGCGGGGTCTTGTTCTTTTTAAATATTACGAATTGAGTCGAATCGGTGACGGTTCAAAAGCGGCTGATGGATGATTGGCACGTGCGTGCTCAAAGGCGCTATTTATCTGTTGTTTTCATTTGCAAGCTTTCAGCATTCACTGTGAGAAATTTCTAATCTTTGAGAAATTGGTCGTTAAAACGGGAAATTTTCAGATACTGATGAAGTTTTAGAGCGTGTAAGTCCGAAACGAGGGAAAATAGCGCGGTTGCCTTAACATCTTTTTGATAGAGCGTTTGAAGAACTTTCCTTTACTGATTGCTCTTTGACAGCAATTCCTAAAGTTAAAAAAAACTATTGGCGAAGTTCAAGAGTAGTTCAAGTTCAATGACGGTTAAAAACCCGAAAAATCACCGATTTTACACCAATAAAGTGTTGGAACTTTGTCTGCAAACCAGTTCAAGATCCGAAATCCTTCGCCGATCAATTTCCATGGGAAATTAATTGGAAATGGTGCTCGGAGGCGACGGAAAATATTGTCCTAATATTCGGGCGCTTTCAGGCATGCATAATACACAATACACTGTACATGTACTTCTATTCATAAACCACAATCTCGTGGAAAGTGCAAGATATTTATACCGCAAGTGGAATTTGTGACAAGAACACGGCGCTCAAGGCAAATGTTTGCGAATAAATTTTAAGAATTTTCCACGGCTGTTTCATAGAAGCTCTTCTCATCATCTCAGCATGGCCGCTAAAATCCCCAGGCTGAAGTGGATCGGTTCAGAAGCTTCTAATGTTTTCAGGCCATAAACCACGTGAAAAAGACTCTAGATTCGTCCTTGTTTTCTATAAATTAACCTGAAGCAGAAGAAATGTTTGGCTGTTTTTCTTCCTCGGTTGCCAAACCCGCATGAACTCCTAGGCCACAATTGAGTTGCAATAATTGCATTGTCAAAGGGGGATGAAACCGCATTGGCACCTACGATATCTGAATCGATAATCCGACCTTTTGGCCCGGGCTGGGTTTTGGGGGGGTGGGAACCCTGATTTATTAAGCAAGTTACATCGTATCGCTCTCCACGTCAACGTTTGCTCGAGCGCCCCCCAACAGACATTTTCCGAATGCGAAATTCAGACGTTCCAAATCCAGACAAAAGAACATCGCATGCTTATTAGCATTATCGGGCCTATCCGAAACGGAACGACCTGTCTACCACCTGACAGTTGACGATCGATATCCAGTTATAAATTTAATTTTGGCGTGCCATGAAACGACATAATTGTTTTCTTTGCCGTTTTGTTTTGTGTTCGAGACTCTTGTTCTTATTGTGTTAAGCGCTTTCGATTGTTTGCTGGTCTGTTTTTGTTTGCCGTCAAAGTGTCTTTAACCATTGCCTGCTTTTAGTAGTAATTATTTCTCATTTACAAGATATCTTCACTAGGAAAATTGTAAATGTTTGATGAAAACTCACAACGGCAACCATGCATCCAAGCAGAGATTTGTTGATACAGCGTCATAACATTTTTGTGGTTAGTTTTTGAATTGCGTTCTTCAACAGTTAAAATGGATAATAATGCTAAACATGCATCAAATCTACTTTTCTTGAGGAAAGATTACGAGAACATTCATTAGAGTCTTAAGGTCCTTCGGGCACGACACTTGGTAGGAGAACAACAAACTAGAAATCAGACACTTAGGAAGGTTATTTTGCATTCGGACCAGTGTCGTGCCCGAAGGGATGTCAAGGAATGTCAAGGTAGACATGGAGAATTCAGACACTTGAAAATCCAGTGGAGTTTAATTTATTTGTTGTGCCGAGCCCTTCGGGCACGACGCTGGTAGGAGAACAACAAAGTACAAATAAGACGCTTAGGAAGGTTGAATTGGACCAAACAACGTCAACAGTTCCACTGTGACTAGAAGGATCACCTACTGACAGGCTTTCCAGAGAATATTGGAAAGCACAGGGATAACAATAACACCCTGGCAGCCTCAACAAGTCTATCCGTAGTTCCGATAGCCCAAATGAACAAAATTCCTACCTGGTGAAAAGCCAAAATCAGGGAGAAAAACCGGATAAGACTCAGAACCATACGAACGCAAGACCCACATCTGAAGAGACAAACCAACCGCCTCCAGAATGCGATCAAGGAAGACACGCATATCCTTCTATCGCAACTCTGGGAAGATCGCATGGACGAAATAGAGGCTGATGAGTCAAGAAGAGAACTCTGGAAGCTGGCCAGGTGACTCACAGCAGGACCAAGGTAGCCAAACCCCTAATTCAAGAAAACGACATCACCACTGTGGATCCCAAGGAAAAAGCTGAGCTCTTTGCCACCCACCTAGAGCTCCAATTCCGGAAAAACCTGGTTGATCACCCAGAACAAGAGAGGAAAGTCAATGAGCTGGTAGCCGCTGATCTCCAAAACTGGCAGCCCACCAAACCTAGAAGAATGACCAAAGAAATCATCCAGGACATCATCAAGGGGGCCAAGAGAAAAAAGGCCCTTGGACACGATGCAATGACAAACGGTCCTCAAAAAGCTATCGCAAACAGCTATTGAGGACCTTACCACAGTGGCAAATGGAATCTTGGACCTTCAATATTTTCCGACCACCTGGAAGAAGGCAATAATGGTATTGGTACTCAAAGAAGGCAAGAACAGGAAGCTGCTCACGTCCTAGAGGCCCATCAGTCTACTGCCTACACTGAGCAAGGTCATGGAGAGGTGTATCCTGAACCACCTACAGGATACAATAGAGGACAAGCAAGTGCTGCTGGATGAGCAACATGGATTCAGGCCGGGACACGGTGCAAACACTCTCAGCGCCCGGCTAACTGCAAGAATCCTGCAGCAGTTAAACCGCCGACGTAATCTATAAGCCGTCTTCCTGGATATGGCAAAGGCGTTTGACAAGGTTTGGCATTAGGGCATAATTGGGGTTTCCTGAGTACCAAATCCAGCTAATCCGCAGCTACTTGTCTGGATGCAGCTTTCAAGTCAAAGCCGAAGATCAGATGTCAACGATCAGAACGATAATGTCAGGAGTACCGCAGGGGTCCGTGCTGGGTTCCCTGCTATTCAACATCTATATGGCAGACATTCCAACGACCAAAGAAACGGAGTGCTACGTCTATGCAGGAGATGTAGCATTCACTGCGATTGGAAAAGGTCCTGGAATCAAAGCCAAACTCCAAAGACATCTCGTCATGATCCAGAAACAGAGCAGGGATTGGAAAATGGAATTCAGCCCGGACAAGACGCAAGCCATAGTCCTCTCAGCCGGAAGGAAACCACTTGCAAGCCTACTAGAACTCGGAGGAGAAAGGCTACCATGGAGGTCAAAGATCACATATCTTGGGCTTATCTATGATAAACGTCTAGTATGGCACGACCAGATGGCAGCCACAATTGCCAAAATAAGATACCTGCTCCATGCCTACTATCCAATGCTGACAGGTAAGCGCCCCCTGCGACCCAAGGTGAGAGCTTACAAACAGCTGATACGCCCGGTGCTGACCTATGGATCGCATGCCTGATCCACGGCCTGCACCACGCAGAAACAGAAGTTGGCAGCTCGGCAAAACAAGATGTTGATGATAGCCGCAAAAGCTCTCTACTATGTCAGAAACACCACACTTAGGCGAGACCTGCAGATAGGACACCTGCTGGGCCACATCAGGAACTTAACGTCAAAGTTTATGGACAAGGCCCGGAAAAGCAAGAACTCCTCCGTCAGGATTTCTGGCTTCAAAAATTTCCGGGGTGACTGCAGACCTCTCCCTGTGGACACCGCTTAAGAAGAAGACGTGGACCAAAAGCAATGACCAGTTCCTCCACCACATCGGGGACCATGGACTAGATATAAGTTAGTTTCGGAAGCTAACGGAATAAGGAGAGGATGTATTAGGTTAAGTTAGGATTAGGATGAAGTTAAGGTAGATTAAGTACATTGATGTTCAATATTAAAATGATGTTAGTTTTTAAGGTACCCGTAGATTAAGTATTTGGCAAAGCATTTAGCCTCTTTATAGCCACATAAGTTTCACATTTTCCGAGCTCAATGCATAGCTTACGACCGAAGAAGCGCCTCTATATGCACAAATAAGAGATCTTTGTGTCATTAATAAGACTTAAATTGTCGCTTTTCCGGCTTCTTATGAGACGCATGGAAATTCCGCGCGGAAATGAAAAACGAAGTCCAATCGGGCAAAAATGCGATTTGAAATTGCATTTTTGCCGTAATTAAAAACTCATCTTGTCCGTAACTGGACGCGATATTATTTTCTGAAAGAAAAAAACCCGAAATTGCCAATTTTTCTGCTTTTCGATCATGATGCCCCAATGACCCACTGGCGCTCAATTTTCTTCCTCTTTTCCTTTTTCGTCCGAGTTTTTTTTCGTCTATTAATCCGGATTTTAATAGCGCAGCGCTTTGCCCCCGATGCACTCACTCTATGGAGCTTGATTGCATGTTAGTGGGGATTTTATTGCCAACAAATCAATTTTCATCCACTTTTCCCCCAGAAACTGTTTCATTTATTCAAGGACCCAACACATTTGCGCATTTTAAAAGCTTTTCGCTGTTTATGTTTCAGATTTACATTTGTATGCAAATACATTTAATTATTCACATATTTCGAGTGCCGGCAGGTAAAACATGTCAATCGGATTAATTTAAATATTCTCATTGTTTTGTCGTTCGATGAAATTCATTTCGAGGGGGGGTTTTTGAACAATTTTACAATTTTCAATACGAGCAGGATCGAAAAAACAACAATAACGAGAAAAGGGGAAAAAGAAACCGGCATCATTTAGAACGCAGATAATGCCCTTCACTTTGCCGAAATGGCATTCGAGAAATATTGCCTTCCATCGTATATTAGACTAAGCGAGCCGGCATTCTTTGTGCATGGAAAATTCCCGTTTTCATCTTTAAAATCGCTATCATTTTTGAAAGGAGGAAAAGAATGTATTTGTTTAGCTAATTTTATTTGCCTGCCGCTTTCAGGATGTCGGAGCGAACAAGGCAGGGAAAAGGCTTCTTCGAATCATGGGCAAATAAGGCGGCCGAGAGAAAAAACACCAAAAAAACTGGCCTCAATTTTCAAAGTTCCTCCAACACGACAAATTGCATGTCGCACCTGAAAAGACGAATAGGACAACAAGGAATTTCAACTAGGTTGGGAAACGGGGGAGAATTCAAATTACTCCTGCAAGCCGAAATCTTGCCCGTGCTCAACTCGATAGGCGAAAACTTGCGAAGAAATGCATAATTAGAAATACTTGAGCAGTTCTTTTAGCCCACCGCGCTTAATAGGTCGAATTCCTCTTTGTCCTGGTTTTTTCGCCCTTCGGGCCCTCCTAAGGGCGAGTTGAAACAGATTCCACGTTGGGCTATTCGTCTTGCGGAAGTGACACGCAATTTAACCGACTTTCCATGCTGGATTTAGGCGGCTCTTCCTCCACGGCCGCCATCAATGTGAGCCTGTTGAAAAAAATGGCCTGTTCGACCCTGAAAACTATTTCTTTTCATTGCCGATCTTTTTTTATAAATGCCCAGTTGCTGAGCAGTTATGACTCTACCAAGCTACAAGACTTGCAGATGTTTGCTAAGCTGGAAAAAATTCTGATTTCATCGAGTTGTTTTGAAACTTTCGGTCAATTTAGGGTCAAGTATCTTCTAAACATGGTGAATAGATTAAATTGCTCTTTGCATTAGCTTGCAAGATGCGAGTGTTTAGAGGAGAGAGCACAGTTGAGTGAAAACTTGCATTTTGAGACCGATGTTTACTAAACTGGCAACAATCAGGATTTCCAGAGATTTCTTTGAAACATTCAGCTGTTAAAGAGTCAACTGTCTTCTAAAAATGGTGAATTTTTCAAAGTGGTGCTAGCCTTCGTTTGGAAGATGGGAATTTTTAAAAGAGAATGCGCAATTGGGTCGACCATCCTCAATTGGGATGTAATTGTTGTGCCGAGCGTTTTGGGCACGACACTGGTAGGAGAACAACAAAATTCAAATCAGACAGTTAGGATTATTTTTGGCATTCAGACCAGTGTCGCGCCCGAAGGTCTCGTCACAACAAATACAATAAAATCAATTGGATGTCGAAGTTCACTTAGTTTCAACCACTGAGTTTTAATGTAAATGTTGTGCCGAGAGTTTTAATGTAAATGTTGTGCCGAGCCCTTCGGGTACGACAGTGTTATGAGAACAACAAAATAAAAATCAAACAATTACGGACGGTTTTTGCATTGAGACCAGTGTCGTGCCCGAAGGGCTCGGCGCAACAAATACAATAAACGCTACTGGATGACGAGGTTCACTTAGTTTCAACCATTGAGTTTTAATGTAATTATGGTGCCGAGCCCATCGGACACGACACTGTTAGGAGAACAACAAAATACAAATCAAACAGTTACGAAGGTTTTTTGCATTGAAACAGTGTCGTGCCCGAAGAGCTCGGCACAACAAATATAATAAGCTCTTCTGGATGTCGAGGTTCACTTAGTTTCAACCATTGAATTTTAATGTAAATGTTGTGCCCAGCCCATCGGACACGACACTGTTAGGAGAACAACAAAATACAAATCAAACAGTTACGAAGGTTTTTTGCATTGAAACCAGTGTCGTGCCCGAAGAGCTCGGCAAAACAAATATAATAAACTCTACTGGATGTCGAGGTTCTCTTAGTTTCAACCATTGAGTTTTAATATAAATGTTGTGTGGAGCCCTTCGGGCACGACACTGTTAGGAGAACAACAAAATACAAATCAAACAGTTACGGACGGTATTTGCATTCAGACCAGTGTCGTGCCCGAAAAGCTCGGCACAACAAATATAATAAACTCTACTGGATGTCGAAGTTCACTTAGTTTCAATCATTGAGTTTTAATGTAAATGTTGTGCCGAGCCCTTCGGGCACGGCACTGTTAGGAAAACAACAAAATAAAAATCAGGCACCCGCAGGGTTCGGCACAACCATTATAATAAACTTTACTGGATGTCGAAGTTCACTTAGTTTCAACCATTTGGTTTTAATGTAAATGTTGTGCCGAATCCTTCGGGCACGCCACTAACAGGAAAACAAAAAAATACAAATCAAATAGTTACGAATGTTTTTTGCATTGAGACCACTGTAGTGCCCGAGGGGCTTGGCACAACATTTACATAAAACGCCACTGACGTCGAAGGCAACTTGGATGGGATCTACTAGACTCAATTGTATTTGTTGTGGCGAGGCCTTCGGGCACAACATTGTTAGGAGAACAACAAAATACAAATCAAACAGTTGCGGACGGTATTTGCATTGAGACCACTGTCGTGCCCGAAGGGCTCGGCACAACAAATACAGTAAATTTTACTGGATGTCGAGGTTCATTTAGTTTCAACCATTGAGTTTTAATGTAATTGTTGTGCCGAGGCCTTCGGGCACGACACTGTTAGAAGAACAACAAAATACAAATCAAACAGTTACGGACGGTATTTGCATTGAGACTAGTGTCGTGCCCGAAGCGCTCGGCACAACAAATATAATAAACTCTACTGGATGTCGAGGTTCACTTAGTTTCAACCATTGAGTTTTAATGTAAATGTTGTGCGGAACCCTTTGGGCACGACACTGTTCGGAGAACAACAAAATACAAATCACACAGTTACGGACGGTTTTGCATTGAGACCAGTATCGTGCCCGAAGGTCTCGGCGCAACAAATCCAATAAACTCTACTGGATGTCGAAGTTCACTTAGTTTCAACCATTGAGTTGTAATGTAATTGTTGTGCCGAGCCCTTCGGGAACGACACTGTTAGGGGTACAACAGAATACAAATCACACAGTTACGAAGGTTTTTTGCATTAAAACCAGTGTCGTGCCCGAAGGCATAACTAAAAAAAATCGCATCTTACGTGTGAAAGCAAGTAGCAACTTGAAATTTTCATCATCGTTAGATGACACATGATTCTACAGATGCTGAAAGTTTCATAAAAGTGACCGAAAGTTCTGATTTTTTTCAGTTTAGTAAATGTTGATCTCAAAATGAATGTTTTCAGTCTACTGCGCTCTCCTTTTTAAACATTCGAGTCTTCTAAACTAAAGCAAGCAGCGATTTCAAATTTTTACCATCTTTAGGCGAGATTTGTTTTAAAAGATCTGAAAAATTTGATTAAATTTTCGTGAAATTCTGAGTTTTACCAGCTTCGTAAACATTAGTCTCAATCTTGGCGGTTTTTCGACCAAAAATTACGCACTTTTGGATCTTTAGTTCCGTTAATCATATCACGTCCACTTGCGGACAAAATAAACCTTCAATTGCATCAGCGCATTGCTGCAAGCGCATTTTGTCCCGATTGGAAGTAATTTTTCATTTTCAAGCGACTTTTCCACGCGACTCATGAAAAGCCAGAAAACCCCTATTGGTGCTTGTTTGGAAAAGCGCAAAAAACGCTCGAATTTAAGAATGGCCTATGAACATTCCGAATTAACAGGAAATTTTTTCGAAAATGCCAAACAATCGGGAAATTTTAATAAAAATTCCAATTCTGCCCTGAGTGAAATCGATCGAATCGGCACACCGAACATGTTATCAGTGTAAATGTTCGATGCAAAAACAGCCTGCAGTACACGGTTGCGCTAAAAACACGAACCCGATCTGATTTATTAATATTATGGAATAAAATTATATATTGTTAGGCTTTCGTGCCCCCGATCTAGCTGCGGATACTTCCATTACTGAGGCTGTAAAATATTCATGGCATTTTATAAATTTAACGACAAAGTGTTTCAGTTCACAACGAGCTAATAAAGCGCCACGTAATGCATTCACAATCAACTTGAGGAACATTGAGGTGAAAATACACACTGAACAATCGTCTCAATTTTCACTTACCGATATCAAAACACGCGCCCAAATCGGTCCAGAGGCTCCAACTGAGCACGGTTGTTATCAGATGAAGTCCCACAATCCGCATGTTGGACACATTGACCTGAAACAACGCATTTTAGAGATCATTTTAAAATCCTGCCCCATATTTTTCAGTCACACAAGTTTTAATTATTACTTTTATCATTTACACGAGAATGCTTTTGAAGCAGCCCTAAATAGCGGTTTGGGGTAGTTTAGAAGAAACTTTGCCACAATATCGCTCCTGGCAATGACACGCCCCCACAACTAAAGCTAATTAAACTGACTTTTTGAGTGCAAAACTCCAAACCTTTTTGACTCTTTGAATCTCTCACAACTGGTACTTAAAGGGATTAATGCACAATCGCTAATCCATCACACGGTGCCAAGCTGGCAACTTGTTCCAGACATAAATGGCATAGTTTCCCATTTGGACAGGCAAGTTCTAGTTGAAATTACGCTAATACAGGGCGCAAAACAAGCCGGTAAACGGCTGCTGTATGACTGTTTACTTAAGTTAGTAGTTGCTTCCATTTTCCAGAGCCGGTAATTAGGAAAGCATTTTCCAGCTGCCAGCAACAACAGGCCAAACCAATCAGATTAATTGCTTCAATTAATAAAACTGTCTTGCCAGCACTTTGCGAATAAAATAAAACTCTGGATCTGGAGCTCTGGAAATTTTCGCGAGTGGTTTTGGTCACTCTTATAGTTTCGCGAAAGACCAACACCACCAAATCCAGCCAGATCCGATCCCAGCAAGGAAAGGATGGCATAATTAAACGGCACACTTAATTCCAAACAGTCGACGGGCTTCATTAGCCACTTCTCGAAATCTAGGGCGAACTTTTAAGTAGGATCTTTAATAAATTCAGTAGCGCACGGAAAACGGGTTACAAATGAACTAATTTGGGTTACAAATGGGCCGGGGGGTGGTTTCATCAGCAGCGCGATTCCAGCACGCGAATCTGAAAAGTTTCCGCCAACGAGCGATTGCGGTATCGGTTGCGAATGATTTAATATGTCCGATTAACTACGCGAACCTTTGGGATGCACAAATTGTCTCTGGAAATTTGCCATTTTTGCCCATCGGTGCATGCAACGTAACCTCAAATTGACCGAGTTTTGTTCATCTGGGGATTTTCGAAAATTTTAGCACAAGTTCCACATCAGCCACTTTACGAGTACTGAGCAATGAGTAGGTACTGCGTACAGGGTGATTTGAAATTGGCGTCATTCTTTTTAAGGGGTTAAAAAGTGTGGCAGCACTGACGGCAAAGTGACAACGTTATCATAACCTCAAAATATTTCCTTTACTTTCCGTTTCTTTGTTCTGTGGTTACCCTTGGTTACTACAGTTTTCAATAATTAAGTTAATGAGGCAGGTCTCATTGCAAAACATTGTTGCCATCCTTCTGATCTAGTTTTTTGCAAATATCTCAGTTTCTAATAACAATTAATTTTTCTAACTATTTTTCCTGTACTCGTAAAACACCCCCCCCGACAACACCCCCAGGGGAATTACGTCTATTTTGAATCACCCTGTATAAAAATGCGTAAAGTTTCAATATCGGTGAGTTTAGGTTCTGTTTCAGCCTTCAACAAGCAACGTTTTGTAAAAGGGCAAAACGCCGCAAAAAATCTGGATTGTTTAGTTAATGTGACCGGAATGGCGAAGCCATTGCTCCGCCTGTTCCAGTTCATCACTTTCAAATGGGTGGAGATTTGTCATTGAGCACATTCAGCTGGTTTCACATGGTGTTTAGGTAGTAGTGAATATCCAAGTAAATTTCACTTTGTCCCTCCTTTCGCCAGAACTCTTCATCCTATGAAAAGTTGCAGAGTTTCTCGCGCTTCCTCTCTGGCTTCCACAATCTTCCGCCTTGCTTCACTCCCTAATGTATAGGAGCAAAAAGGTCTGTACCGTGTCTAACTCCGCTTCTGAAGCTTCAGCTGCTTGCCAATTGGCTATCCACTCAGATGCTTCCATTTTTACGCCCAACTCATGTACAAGCGAGGAAACAACCATTTCTCTTGGAGAAAAAAACTGGATGGTTTAGGGCGGGTGATCGAGGAGGCCCAATCGTTTCTCCTCTGATTCCAGTTGATCGATTTTCAACCATTTTAGGCAATCTTTTGCTGAAAGGGGTGGAGTTTCGTCATGAGCATCAATCAGCTGTTTAGGAACGATGTTTACTAAATAAATTCCAGATAAACTTCGCGTTTAAACTATGGTGGCGGCACAAATCAGGGCTAATATTAATAATAATAGTGATTCTGCTAATGCGGTGTCCACACCTAACGCGACAAGGCGGCTCTGCTTGTTAAAGGCCAAAAATACACAACAAGTATCGGTGATCCTCGTGGTCGAGCCGTTGCTCTTCTGCTTCCGATCCCAGTCGAGTTTTCAGTTGTCAGTCCTATACCAGTCCAGATATACACCGAACACTTCGATTAATTCCACATGAATCCTCAGTCAGTCCTTTAGTGGCTTTATCATAAAATACACCCAGTTAGCTGGAAATTTGCAACTTAAACCATCAAAACTCCTCAGCAACTCCAGATTCGACAAAGTCCTCCTCGCTTTGTATGCAGGCCCTTTGCTGCCACCCAGGAGGTAAAGGCGAGTAGGTTTCAGTCAATTGTAGCCCTAATTCAGCTTGTTTGCAATACTCTAGCAAATTTACGCCGGTTTAGCCTTTCGCAATGCTTTTATTGCAAATCTATTTATGAAAACGTCATGAATCCTTATTAGCCTGGCTGAAGTCCGTGACCCAGACAACGAACGGGACTCGACCTGGAACCGTTTTATGCAATTGTAAATTCCTCGAGCAAAATTAGTTTTGCCCTCCCTCGGCAAATGCAAAGGCTTTCGCCCCATTGTCGGCCGTTTATTAAAACTTGTTTACCCACTTCCCTTTTGTTCGATAAAAATTGTTATTTGCGCGCGAATATTTCCCTGTTTATTAATTAGGGTGTTGACGCCTCCTCCTTATTCTGCTCCTCCACCTCCTCCCACTGTATTAACCTTGAGGTGTTAATTGGGAAATTTGCCATACCTGCTGAAGTTTGACGGTATGCCGTCGGTCGCATTCAATCGAATTACAACGGTCAAACTTTCCATGTGGAATTATAATTTGTCCGGGCCAACAATATATACGTTCAACATCAGGTCCGGATAATTAAAAGTTGGCCAAAACTTGCGTTTAATCAGTGGCCGGCTTTCAATTACGTTCCGATCGACACATGTACACACACACATGTGTCGTCCACTTTTTCAACTTTTCCGCGGATTTTCGCATTCAATCCACACAGTGTTTGTTTAATTAAACCGTTGCAATATCGAGGACAACTTTGCCACTTCCAAGCCCATAACGGCGCCTCTTCCAACCTCAGGTGCTTTTGGTGGCTGTCGCTTAATGCTGATTGGCAATTTCATGTTGAGCATACGGGCTGAAGACTGTTGAGACTCTTGATTTACTGCCAAATTGTTCGCGATGATGTTCAAAAGTTTCCTAATCAGTTCAGGGAGTTTTTAATTGAAACTCTCGTAATTTGCTGTTTGATGCAAAAAACGAGTTGTTTTCAGAAACTTTCTTCTTCAAAATTCAAAAGTTCACACCATGGTTTAGAGGCGAAGTTTATTTGGAATTTATTTAGTAAACATCGTGCATAAACAGCTGATTGATGCTCATGGAAAAGCCCCACCCATTTCATCAAAACATTGCATAAAATCCGTTCAAATAGAATGGGAGGAGTAACGATTAGGCCTCCTCGATAACCTGACCTAAACAATCGAGTTTTTCTCGATTTTGTTCAAAATCGAGATTGGCCGATACGAATTTTCATATAGTAAAACAAATGAATAACAGGCAAGAACCAGGTGGAAAATGTTCCTGAGGTTCCAACTTTGAGAAAAGATAAAATGGGGATGAAGTTTAGGTGTTGAAAACGGTTTTCTTGTGATTTGCGGCGAAACGTTACCTTCTAGTGGCAAACGTTCACTGGCAGAGTTGTAGATAATAAAAAAATCTAAAACTATTTTATTTAACAGTTTTTGGCATAACCTCAAATTAATCGCCAAAATTCCGGTTAAAGGCTATCCAGGAGCTGACATACACTCAGATCATCATCCCCTTGTCGGTGTATTCAAGATAAAGATGAAGAGACTAAAGAAGAGTAACGTACGTAAGCATGATCTGCGGAAACTAAAAGAACCATTAATAAATCAACAAGTAAAAGCCTACCTAAATAACGAAATCAAATCCCTGTCAAACCCGAGCCATAAAGACCAATTAAGTAAAGTACACTCAGCACGACAATTAAGAACATCAAAGACGACTTGTTACAACCTGATAAAATGAAAAAGAAATCCTGGATGACCGACGAGATTCTGCAGTTAATGGAACATCGAAGAAAATAGAAAGGCGATGACATCGCATACAACAGCATAAACAAAATCATTAAAATAAAGGTACTAAAGGTAAATAAAGGTAAATAAAAATCAGGAGCTAAAAAGTGTGAAGACTTTACAACAATAAGTCTGATGAGCCATCTACTGAAACTATTTCTGAAAATCATGCAAAGAAGAATCTACATGATCTGTGAAGAACAAATAGCACCTACACAGTTTGGTTTCAGAGATGCAGTAGGAACACGAGAGGCCATCTACAGCATCCAAGTTTTATTTCAGCGATGCAGAGACATGAACTGTGAGGTGCTTGAATTTTTTTGTTGACTACCAGAAGGCTTTTGATAGAGTAAAACATCGAAAAATGGTAGAAATTATGAAAGATGTAGGCTTGGATGGAAAGGACATTAACATAATAGTCAACCTGTATTGGAATCAATCAGCTTTTGTCAGAATCGGAAATGAGACAATAGAGGAAATGGAGATACTGAGGGGTGTAAGGCAGGGCTGCGTTCTCTCCCCATTATTGTTTAATATTTATTCAGAATTCATATTTAGAGAAGCCTTAGAACACACACATTCAGGAATATCCCTGAATGGAGAAAGAGTGAACAATATTCGTTATGCAGACGATACGGTCGTTTTTGCTGACAGCATAGAGGGGCAAAATCTCATGAATAGAATAACAGGGTGCAGTCAACTATATGGCGTGGACATTAATATTAAAGAGACAAAACTAATGATTATAAGCAAAGACAACAACAATAACTGTCAGCTTATAATCAACCAAAAACGGATAGAACGCGTGAGCAGTATTACTTATCTCGGAACTCTGGTGAACGAGCAATGGGATCATTCACAGGAAATAAGAAGCAGAATGGAAAGGCCAGGACTGCATTCAGCAAGATGAGACATCTGTTCGCAAGCCATCACATAACATTACACACCAAGATAAGACTTCTGCGCTGTTACGTGTTCTCTGTCCCGTTTTACGGGGTGGAAGCATGGGCGCTTACTGAAGCCACAACGAAGAAATTGGAAGCATTCGAGTTATGGTTATATCGAAGAATATTGAAAATACCATGGACAGACCACATAACAAATATCGAGGTTCTCAGCAGAATGGGCAAGGAAAGGGAAGTGGTTGATACTGTGAAGGAAAGAAAGCTCCAATATTTAGGACACGTTATGAGAAATGAAAACAGGTTTCACTTATTGCAGACTATCTTGCAAGGAAAAGTACTAGGAAAGCGAAGTGTGGGCAGAAGACGAATCTCATGGTTGAAAAACCTTAGAACCTGGTTTGGTATGAGTACAACTGAGTTGCTTCGGGCTGCAGTGAACAAAGTTAAGATAGCATGTATAATAGCCAACATCCGAAACGGATAGGAACTATAAGAAGAAGAAGAATCGCCAAAATGGCAAAAAAACTATCTTTTTTTAAATTTAATTTCTTTCTTGCGCATAAATGATTTAATTTACATGAAGACCTGTGAAAGTGTATATATTTTGGTGTTGAATAAGCATGATTTTATACCAGTTCCAAGCCCAGTGGGGTCCCAATGTACTAACGGGAAAGGAGTAACAACCTCGGTAAAAACCACGGTTCATCTGGCCCGGATGATAGTACCCTGTAAGGGCTCCTAACACGTTAAGAAGCTGCTGCCTTGGAGTTACGGCGTTGGAATCGTTAAAGGCTAGGGGAACAAAACCCGCTCAAAAATAACCTGGTCCTCCAGATTGGGGGTTGGGACATCGGACTAACTTTCTGGTACTCCGAAAAAACAAAATGTTGAAAAACCCAATCAATCACCTCGGACTGGAAAGAAAAACTCTAGAAGACGACCCAAGCAACGAAAAAGGACAATGATAATTGGTACATGGAACGTGCAAGAAATGAGTGGAAAAAAGGAAAGGATCTGAAAACTTGGGACAATACGACCATTTCTATGGCGGAGTTACAAAGCAAAAACAAGCACAACAAGAAGTCTCCATAAACGAACGGCTGATAAATACATTGGGAGACATAAACATCAGAACAGGTAAAAAGTTGAACGATCTGGCGGTGGGCCGATTCGGAGAAGAGATTGCTAACGACAATGGAAACCGATTAATTACGGTATGCAAGCAACTAGACTTAAAAATTCAAAATGGCTTTTTCCACTCAGGAAAATACACAAATACACCTGGACCAAACCCTTCCAAAATCTCAAATCAGTAATCGACATCTTATTACTAAACAAAAGACAAAACTAAAAATCCAAGAAGTCAGAGCAAAACTAAGACCAGCATGCGGAAGTGATTACTATTTTCTGGAAGCCAAAATTCTCTTTCATTATCAAGGCCAAAACCTTCACCAACAACAGCTGGAGGAGACAGGGATAGAAGAAATTGATCACCGTGGATACGAAAAACCCAATGCACGTTCAGGCGAAAACCCAAATCAAGAGTATGATTGCATTACATGAACCCGCGAAAGAAGCACTAGGTTTAGTGGAAGAAAAATCGAAGAGAAGAAAACCATATTGGTGAGTTGCCGAGATTGAGAGAGAAATAGAGGAAAAGTGTATTACATTTACTTATCCCAAAAAAACAGAGAAAGCCAGACAAAATTATAAGAGCGCACAATCAAAGGTAAGAAGAATGATTAGTGAAAAGACAAATGTAGCATGGACGCAAAAGAGCCACAAAATAGACTCTTATTTAGGACGTCGAAGAAGTACTGAAAGTTGGAAGACGATAAAGTAGGCCTGGGTAACACTGAGTTGAGCTGAGTTACGCTTTTGAGTTGTTGCCGCTCTGTGAGTTGATGAGTCATAACTCATCTCGTCTGACTGCGCCGCATCTTTTATTACGCTATTAGGCTTTTGGGGAACCTCATCCACAAACTCACAGGTGGCAGTAGCAACCCTGATTGCAACAATATTTTTTCGGCACTAAATAATGGCAAATAAAAACTATGTCATTTCAACGATTTCCGACATCTGATAAATCATCCAAATATTCGGATCTTCGTAAATTTTGCGAAATGTGGAAGTCCCAATAAACTATTCAATATTGTCTGCCAACTATCAGGGATTGTCTGAAGATGCAAGCCACTCTTGGTTGCAAAACGTTCTCAAGATAGTCTTCCCTAGCGCGACCTAAAAAACCCAGAAACTGAACTTTTTCGATTCTTAGAAATGCTTCAACAAAAGCAAGCCGGTTTCGTTGAACGTGTGAAAAGAAACCAATTAACCGTGCAATTGCTGCTTGATAATAGCAACAGTAAGCAAAAGCCGCATATTAAGCTTTCCTCGAATGGAATACTTATTCCAAAAACTCAACATCAAATCACATAATAATTGCACTGAAAAATTGTGTTAATAAAACGCCTAAAATAACAGCAGGAAGGAAAAACATCGACGATTGAATAAAGGGGAAAGCTGTTTTTTTCCTTAGAATTCCATCCAAGGGCAGAAGTAAGTGGAAACTGGTGGAAATATGCCGGGAATGCGACCACCTGGCTGGAAGACGGCACCATGAATTATATAATCCAGCACCTTTAGTGTCACCCCGCTCGGCTTTTATCCATTTTTACTTCCACATTTTCGGATAAAAGCCAAGTTGGGAGCCCGGAGAGAGTGCATGACGTCCCGCTTACTTTTCATCTTTTTGCCAGCCACATTAAGAGGTGTCGGAAATGCGGAAATGTTGCGAAAAGAGGCCGATTTTTTCGTCGGCCGGAATTAGCGCGGGTCGAAAAAGTGCTCACAACCCCGGCCGGCCAATCAGAGCGACCGGGCACTTAGGGATGGATTTTCGGTTGAAAGTTTTGTTCTTCATCGACTAAGTCTTGATCGAGCGAGTGGGGCGTTTTGAGCGACTTTATGCTAAAAGGCGTAAAAAGGAAACTTTTCCTTGAAGTTTCGCAAGCAGGAGCCAGTTGCATCCTCAGATATGGTTCACAGGCGTGGTCACAACGTAGCAGGAAGGCTCGGTACAACCAATAAATTCCGCTGGATTTCAAAGTCTACTTAGACTTCCATTTGGCTCTAGCGTATTTGTTGTGCCGAGCCCTTCGGGCACGACACTGTTAGGAGAACAACAAAATACAAATCAAACAGTTAGGGAGGTTTTTTATATTCGGACCAGTGACGTGCCCGAAGGCAAATAAGTTCAATTTCGCTGGACTTCAAAGTCTACTTAGACTTCCATTTGGCTCTAGTGTATTTGTTGTGCCGAGCCCTTCGGGCACGACACTGGTCTGAGACCAACAAACAAGCAATCTGACGGTTAGGAAGATTTGTCTGCATTCAAACCAGTGTCGTGTTCGAAGGGTTCGGCACAACAAGTACATTAAATTTCGCTGAATGTCACAGTCTACTTAGACTTTCATTAGACTCTAATGTATTTGTTGTGCCGAGCCCTTCGGGCACGACACTGGTCTGAGAATAACAAACAAGCAATCGGGCGGTTAGGAAGGTTTGTCTGTATTCAAACCAGTGTCGTGCCCGAAGGGCTCGGCACAACAAATACATTAAATCCCGAATGCCACAGTCTACGTACACTTTCATTAGGCTCTAATGTATTTGTTGTGCCGAGCCATTCGGGCACGACACTGGTTTGACTGCAGACAAACCTGTCTAACCGTCAGATTGCTTATTTGTTGTTTTCATACCAGTGTCGTGCCCGAAGGGCTCGGCACAACAAATACATTAGAGCCAAATGGAAGTCTAAGTAGACTTTGACATCCAGCGAAATTTAACGTATTTGCCTTCGGGAACGTCACTGGTCCGAATATAAAAAACCTTGCTAACTGTCTGATTTATAGTTTGTTGTTCTCGGACCAAGTGTTGTGCCCGAAGGGCTCGGCACAACAAGTACATTAAATTTCGCTGAATGTCACAGTCTACTTAGACTTTCATTAGACTCTAATGTATTTCAAAATTTCCTGGGTTTCAGTCAATTTTATTGTTTATTATTTAAAATGTTACAAAATTATAATAACATTTTAAATAATACAAATTTGTAACCCAGGAAATTTTGAAATAAATTGAAGTACAGTCAGGAAAATATACACAACAATGGATTAGACTCTAATGTATTTGTTGTGCCGAGCCCTTCGGGCACGACACTGGTTTGAATGCAGACAAACCTTCCTAACCGTCAGATTGTTTGTTTGTTGGTCTCAGAACAGTGTCGTGCCCGAAGGGCTTGGTACAACAAATACATTAGAGCCAAATGGAAGTCAAGTAGAATTTGAAATCCAGCGTAATTTAACGTAGTTGTCTTCGGGCACGTCACTGGTCCGAATGTAAAAAACCTTCCTAACTGTCTGATTTGTAATTTGTTGTTCTCCTACCAAGTGTCGTGTCCGAAGGGCTCAGCACAACAAGTACATTAAATTCCGCTGAACTTTTTAGTCTACTTAGACTTTCAATAGGGCAAAACATATTTGTTGTGCCGATCCCTTCTGGTACGACACTGGTTAAAATGCAGACAAACCTTCCTAACCGTCAGATTGCTTGTTTGTTAGTCTCAGACCAGTGTCGTTCCCGAAGGGCTCGGCACAACAAATACATTAGAGCCAAATGGAAGTCTAATAAGACTTTGAAATCCAGCGAAATTTAACGTATTTGCCTTCGGGCACGTCACTGGTCCGAATGTAAAAACCTTCCTAACTGTCTAATTTGTAATTTGTTGTTTTCCTACCAAGTGTCGTGTCCGAAGGGCTCGGCACAACAAGTACATTAAATTCCGCTGAATGTCATAATCTACTTACTTTCAATAGGGCAAAACATATTTGTTGTGCCGATCCCTTCGGGCACCACACTGGTTTGAATGCAGACAAACCTTCCTAACCGTTAGCTTGCTTGTTTGTCGGTCTCAGACCAGTGTTGTGCCCGAAGAGCTCTCCACAACAAATACATTAGAACCAAATGGAAGTCTAAGTAGACTTTGTTGATTTGTAGTTTGTTATTCTTCTCCCAGTGTTGGGCTCGGAGTGCTCGGCACAACAAGTACATTAAATTCCGCTGAATGTCACAGTCTACTCAGACTTTCATTAGGCTCTTATGTATTTGTTGTGCCGAACCCTTCGAGCACGACACTGGGAGAAGAATAATAAACAACCAATTGGACAGACAGCGAACACAGAAAGGTTTTTCGGCTCGACGTTTGAGATTCTATAATTCAAAAATCGTCTTTTTTTCCAAAAGCAGACTTTCGTGTCTCTTATCATCATTTTTATCTTCTTTTCATTCATCTCTCTTAATCTACTTTTTCCATTGTTCAGCTTTGTCTTCTTCCCTTTTTAGGCAAACTTTAAGCGTTAGGCACACATCAGCAGAAAGAAAAATAGTGGAACAGTACCCGAGTGGAGCTCTTGCTTAGCAAAATCTAAAAAAATTATATAAAAATCCAGAATGATAGTTTTCTGAGGGATTTCAGCCTAAAACATCAAGCCCGAATTGATACATATAACTTGACTAAGTCAGGAAAAACTGCGAATTAATCCGCATCCTGAAGCCGCCACGTTGAGGTTGATGTTTGCCCAGCGTCAAAATGAATTTTTTATTCGAAAGTAGCGCGAAAAACCGAGCCGCTGGATATAAGGGAAAAATTGAGTTGCGTGAGAGCTTAAATTTCTATTCCACCCCTAGGACAGACTTTACATATTGGTGAAAGAGCTTTCGGGCTAAATTGCGTGAAAAAAATGCCAAGGTTTTCATAATCGGAACTAGGAATCTCTCCGACGGAGACCTATAAAAGGGCAAACAAGGGATTTCTTTGATAAGCTCTCGTCGTTTCTGATACCGTTTTTCATTCTTTTTTACCGTTTTCCGATGGGGCGTTTTGTTTATTTACTCCGGTTATTTAGAGGGCTGCGCGTTTACGACACCACTCCGGTAAAACAATTTCGCAGCATTTTTTGCCCCGTTCATCCGGCCGGCCAAAATGAAATCAACTACAACTCCGTTAATAATCAGCAGCTCTTGTTGTCAAATGCGCGACCCATCCAAACAATATATTGAATTTACGTGTTGTCAGCGCAAAAAAAATGTTCCCATTTCCCAAGTCCTTTGGCTCCACTTTAACGGAATTAAATTCAATTCGTATAAACCGTGCAAACATGATAAACGAGCCGAACAAAACAACCATTTTATGAACGAATCATTTCAAAAGCCGACTGGAATTAATAAAGCTAATGTAGTCCGGTGATGGCGAAATGAGAACAAAAAAACAAAAAACGATAAACAAACTCATCAAACCGATCATTATTGTCAAATTACATGGCGACATGGCGATTGTCTGCAATAATTGACTGTCGCCGCCAATCATGGCGGACTTGGTTAATCAACACACCTGAAATGTGAAATTAATTAAAACCAGCATTTGTTTGGTCAGTTTTGACACAGTGGAAGTTGGAAAAATTCCCTCCCAGTCTCACACTCTCAGCTGAATCTGAGCGAATTCTTTGGAATGAAACTCGGCTGGAAATGTCGGGCAAATATTGACGAATTTCGCACATGGATTGATTAAGTGGTGGTACGCATGAAAAACAACTATCCAATTCGGCGGGCACAATATGAGCCAATTTAAATTTCCGATTAGCTGCCGTCGAATGATCTCGGAGCCGGTGCCGATGCCGATATTTCTGCCCTCGAGAGCTAAGTGAGTTCTAATTGGCAGGGGAAATGACTTAATTAGCGACAAATTAAAAGTGAAGCTGCCGCCCACCGCCACCCTTAAAATGATTAATACTATAAGCGAATTCCAGCAATTCCAATAATAAACTAAATAACCGAACTGCACCAATTAACACATACCAGCGAAGCAATTAAATTAGAAATGCCATCGGACGCTTGTCAAATTGTGCATAACAGCCAGACTGTTGGATATTAGTCAGTTGACATTGATAACCAATGGATTTCTGGCACGGTGCAATTTTAATTCCGCCCATCCATTTGTTCCGTTCCACGCGAATCGATCATTTCATTGGCAGGAAAAGTGCGAACATCACTTATGGCAACTGATCCAGAAGATCGTGCTCAGTGAGTCAACGAGTCACTTTTTATTTTCCGGACAGTTTTTTTTTGCAAAAACTTCCGTTCGATTGAAATTTGTTGTTGTTTTCATGCTAATTTTGAAAGGTTGGCGGATGGAAATCGATGACTTTCCTGCCGGAGCACCGGAATACTTCTTAGCATTTTATATTCCGATATGTTTCCAGTTTTACATTAGAAAACATCGGCTTCAGTCCCCGGCAGCAGCTGGCTAGTGCTTTTGATTCCCTGTGGGTGCAGTTGAGTGAATTTTGCAGCAGTTTTTATTCGGTTTTATCAAAGGGAGAAGGAGAAACATGAAATGAAAGTTCACGTTCGCTGGTCTTGTGGCAAACAATTAGCAATGGACAAATATTCCGAATAACAGTTATTCTTAAAACTTAAAAATTCACACCTTTTAAAGTAAACCAACCAGCAACATCCAGTGGAGTTTAATGCATTTAATGTGCTGAGTACTTCGGGCACGACACTGGTTTTAATGCAAAAGGCTCTTTTTAACAGTCTGGTTTCTTGTTTATTGCTCTCCTACCAGTGTTGTGCCCGAAGGCCTCGGCACAAGGAATACATTAAAGGCAAAACGATGATCAAGTAAATTTCTAATGTAATTGTTGTGCCGAGCCCTTCCGGCACGACACTGATCTGCATGCAAAAACCTTCCTAACTGTCGGATTTCTTGTTTATTGTTTTCCTACCAGTGTTGTGCCCGAAGGGTTCGGCACAACGAATACATTAAAGTCAAAAGGATGTTCAAGTCGATTTCTAATGTATTGATGTATTGATGATATATGATTTCTATGTACTGATCCGCATGCAAAAAAAAACCTTCCTAATTGTCAGATTTACTGTTATTCTGTTAATTCTCACATAACAAATATTCTGACACAACAAATACATTAAAGTCAAAAGTATGTTCAAGTACATTTCAAATGTAATTGTTGTGCCGAGACCTTCTGATCTGCATGCAAAAAAACCTTCCTAACTGTCAGATTTCTTGTTTATTGTTCTCTTACTAATGTCGTGCCCGAAGGTCTCGGCACAACAAATACATTAAAGTCAAAAGTATGTTCAAGTACATGTCTAATGTAATTGTTGTGCCGGCACTGATCTGCATGCAAAAAAACATTTCTAACTGTCAGATTTCTTGTTTATTGTTATCCTACTAGTGTCGTGTCCGAAGGGCTCGACACAACAAATACATTAAAGTCAAAAGGATGTTCAAGTAAATTTCTAGTGTAATTATAGTGTCCTGTACGAAGGGCCCGGCATAATACAACAAATACATTAAATTCAAAAGTATGTTCAAGTACATTTCAAATGTAATGGTTGTGCTGAGCCCTTCGGGCACTGATCTGCTTGCAAAAACACCATCCTAACTGTCAAATTTCTTGTTTATTGTTCTCCTACCAGTGTCGTGCCCGAAGGGCTCGGCACAACAAATACATTACAGTCAAAAGGATGTAGTATGTTCAAGTACATTTCTGATGTATTTGATGTGCTGAGTTCTTCGTTCACGACACTGGTTTGAATGCAAAAGGCTCTTTTTAACTGTCTGGTTTCAGTGTTGTGCCCTCGGCACAACGAATACATTACGATGTTAAAGTAAATTTCTAATGTATTTATTGTGTTCTATTATTACTATATCTTCCATGTTCTACCGAGCAGTTCGGACATGACACTGATCTGCATCAGTCAGTCATCGAGTCATCAACTAGCCGTGGTCCGATCCGCTTGTGCGAAAAATTGTTCTCGTGCTATCGGATTGTTAACCACAGTTTGCTTGCGATAGTTTTTTTGCGTTACAAGTGTTCTCCGTTGTGGCGGAATCCACAAACATTTCAGAATCCGCCGACGAAGACGACAATGAGTCCGTAATCTCATTGTCGTCCTTAAGTTCGCTCGCCAGTAGCGCTGCATCAGCAGACGCTTTCCTCCATTTGGACGAGGAGCAAAGGCTCCAGAAATTGAAGCAGGTTGTCCGCTTGCTGAGGATAAACAAAGATTGCGACCGCTGCAAGGTGGTTACAGCGGACTTTACAGCTGCTTGCACAGCGGGCAAACCACCAAAGTGGTCGCTGGCGGTCAACCATCTGAGGGCCGAGCACCCGGCTGCACGGAGGAGGGCCCTGCTAACCACCCAGACCTCTACAGGGGCCGTACCCAAACGGAAGCTGGATAAGGTGAGCCCCCCTAACTTAACCAAAAAATCGAAACACCAGCCAGAAAAAGCCACGAACGAGATTGCCCCAGAACCACCAACGGACCAACCACAGCGAGCCACGAACTACCGGGGGGACAGAGAAGAGCGGGGAGCTGTTGCCATGGCTGAAAAAGAGCCAGCCGTGCGCCAAACAGTGGCCGATGACAAGTCGGGTCACAGCGGGGATGCCTTCATTCTGCCACGGAAAACGGTGCCGTGGAGCACACTCCTTACCACACCGGCAAAACCAGCAATAGCACTGGAAAACCGCTTTTCGCCAATACAACCGGCAACTGACCCCTTCGAGATCGAGCCTCAACCCTCCACCAGCGGGACCCAACCCATGCATGAGGAACTGGCTGCCAAAGCGGCTGCTTCTCTCAACAAATTGGCGAAGAAGCCCGAAAAACCGCCACCAATTGTCATCGTGGGAAAGCCCAGCAGCCACAGCGCGCTGGTGAATGGCCTAAAATCGATAACAAATAAGCCATTCACTTTAAAATACACGAAAGCGTCGCTGATAGTGTACTGCAGCTGCATATTAGACTGGGCGGCGGTCAAACGGTCACTGGAGGCAGAAAGCAGCCAGTTCCATACCTACGCACCTGCAAACCAGCGAACACACGCGTTTGTGTTAAGGGGGCTCGAGGGCAACGTGGAGACTTCGCACATCAAGGAGGACCTCGAGGAAAAGGGGTTCTCCATAAAAAACGTCTTCCGAATGAAGACCCAGTTTCGGCCCCTGTACCTGATTGTCACCGATGATTCGGTGACCCTGCGGAAACTCGCCACCACCGCCAAAGTGATCCGCGATGTCAGGGTCTCCTGGGAAACCAGGAAGAACCAACGAACCCTGACGCAGTGCCGCCGATGCCAGGGCTGGGGACACGTATCGGGCAACTGCAACAAACATTTCAAGTGCTCCAAGTGTGCGGGCCCCCACGAAATAACATCGTGCCCGCCGGGATCGGCGCTAAAATGCGCCAATTGCACTGGTCCCCACCGGAGCTTTGACGAAGCATGCCCAGTGTACGTGTTCAAACTGGCCCAACGCCCGGTCGAAAAACCGCAAAGGCAGTTCGTGGCGGCGCCACTTCCGTCCAGACCAGCGTGGGGGCAGACCTTCCGACCCGCAGGCCCGATCCCCCACCCAGAAACCAGCAGGACTAGGCAGCCCATCCCGAGCCCGAACGAGTTTCCGCCGCTCCCTGGCAGAAACGAAATGACCAGCAGGGCCACACAGCCAGGTCAAACCATCGCAGCTAATGGTCCCCAACCAAGACCCCCCACTAACCAAGGCATGAACGCTGGCGCAGTAGCCACTCTGGGCACCCTGCATCGGGAATTCGCCGATCTGGCATCGCAGGTGAACTTACAGGAGGTAATCAAAGCGGTTAGATTTTATAGCGCTGCGTTGAGGGGCTGCGAGACGAAAGCGGACAGGTTCCTCGTTTCCGCGCAGTTCTTCAACGAAGACATTAATAGCTTCGATTTCTAAGCCCTGATTTTGCCAACTGTGCCCTATGAGGATAGGAGAATGGAACTCATGCGGACTCCGGAGTCGTCTCGGTGAGTTTGTGCACTTCCTTCAGACCGAGGATATCGACGTGGCGTTGATTGTCGAAACATGGTTGCGCCCCGGGGATATACTTAGGATTCGGGGGTACAGGCTCGAACGTGCCGATAGGCCCGGTTTAAGGGGAGGGGTGGCCATAGCGGTCAAAATGTCAATTCCATACAGGAGACTGCCACACAGGCAGTCAGCAATAGAGAACGTCGGCGTTGAACTTCCTGATGGAGTTTTGATCTACTGTGGCTATTTCTCCACCGTACGCTTACAGGCCGCAGATGTCGATCCATTCTTCATAAACACCAATAGGGTGTTGCTAATGGGAGATTTCAACGCCCGCCATCCACTATTCAATAACCCTGGACATAAAAACGCAGCCGGCAATTTTCTAGCCGACTACGTTCGCGACAATGGCCTACTCGTTATGCCCACTTCATCCCCAACGCATTACCCGAACAGTGGAGGGAATCCATCCTACCTCGACTTCGGAATTGCCAAAGGACTCACCAATCTCACGGAGATGGTGGTTATAGACGCCCTCAGCAGTGACCATTTGCCCATTTACCTCGACATTAGGGATTTAAAGCGCACACAAACTAACGACTTTCGATATTCATACGAAAATTTCGATTTTCGCGAATATCGAAAACGACTACAAGACCTGACGTGTATTCCGGGCCAGATTGATACTGTCGAAGCTCTAGAGCATGCGGTAAAAGGTCTGACCAGGAATATACAACGGACACAGCAAGCTTTGGCCAAAAAAGTCCCGAACAGACCGCGGCGCGACAATCTTCCTGAGGAAATTCTGAACCTTATTAAGGCGAAAAATCGAATCAGGAAGCGTTGGCAGCGATTCAGGCAACCTGCCGATCGCATAATGGCAGCAGAGCTTGCACGAGACATACACCGCGAAATCTCCGCATACAGGAATTATACCTGGGCGGAGAAACTGCGAAATTTGACTCCCCGTGACAATTCCCTGTGGAAACTGTCGAGAAGTCTGCGAAAAGGCTATGAGCAAGTCCCCGCTCTTGAAAAAGAGGGGCGGAGTTATATTACCACCAGTGACAAGTGCGAGCTGCTCGCCGACTTTTTGGCAGAAGTACACAAGGTCCAACCAGCCCTTCAGGATAACGAAATTCAAAGACAGACCGCTGTTTTTGTAGAACGGAAGTATCCTATACCACCCTCGATTTTGCATTCCTATATAACAACCCCGTCGGAGATACAATCGTGTCTTCGGCGCCTCCCTAGCCGAAAAGCCCCCGGGCCAGACGGCATCCCTTATCTACTCCTCAAAAACTTACCGCGGAAAACTATTGTGCTAATAGTACAAATAGTCAACGCAGTCCTTAAATTGCAGCACTTCCCACAGGACTGGAAAAACGCTGTAATAATCCCCATCTTAAAGCCGGGCAAAAACCCGACCGAACCCGCCTCTTATAGGCCAATTTCCCTCTTGAACACCCTCGGCAAATTAACCGAGAAGGTCATCCATTCGAGATTACAGGCAGCAGCCGAGCTTCGAAGTTTAATCCCGGATGAGCAGTTTGGCTTCCGACCAAGACACAACACAACGCTGCAGACTGCTAGGATCGCAACGGATGCCTATGCAGCATTTAATAAGCTTCAAAGTACGGTTATGCTGCTTCTCGACATGCAAAGGGCCTTTGACACAGTCTGGCACACAGGCCTGCTGTACAAGTTGTTTGCCGTGCATTCACTGCCACTCTACCTAGTTTCCCTGATAGCGTCTTACCTAAAAAACCGTTCCATCCAGGTGAAAGTGGAGAATTCCACTTCTGCCAAAAGACGCATCGCGGCAGGAGTACCACAAGGAACAGTGATTTCGCCGCTGCTGTATACATTGTACACAGCAGACATTCCAAAACTTCCCACTTCAAAAATAGCACTATATGCTGATGATACGGCTATCTACGCATCGTCATTTTATGCTCAGGCTGCGAAATCTCGCATTGCACATCACCTGAGTTTATTGACGCCGTATTTTGACAAATGGAAACTTAAAGTGAATCCCAGGAAGACGGAACTTATTATCTTTTCGCGCAAATTCACTAACAACAAAATCTTATCACCACTCGTGGTCCAAAATACTCCTATCAAACCAACAAAAGAGGTGAAATACCTGGGATTCAAACTAGACGCCCGACTCCATTTCAATAAGCATGTTGACTATGCTATACAAAAGACTGCCATGGCCCGAAGAAAGTTGTACTCTCTTCTGGCGCCAAATTCTTTCCTATCACCTCGAAATAAACTTCTGCTCTACACCTCCACCATAAGGCCCATACTGACCTACGGATCCCCTGTCTGGCACTCTGTCTGTGATTCCACGAGACGACGTGTTCAAAGGACCCAAAATAGGTTCCTAAGAGGCGTCCTATCGGCTGACAGATACACCAGAATAACCGAAATGCACGAAGCTACAGGGATGGCCTATATAGCCGACTATATAGATACCATCGCTGAAAAATTTTATCATAGCGGAGTGCAAGGCTCAGTCCTCACGCGAAATATCACCCAAGTAAGAGCAAACGACCGCCCAACCCATGGTCCCCTGTATAAGCGACTTCCCATATTTTATGAGGATTTTGTCCCTGACAGTACGTGACGACAAACAAACATTGCCTGCCAGTTGCAGACAGTCGTTTCTAGCAGGCTGGAAACGCACAAATCCAACATAACGTGACTTGACGGGTTCGTCCTGCCTCGTCCTGGCTGGTGCTGGCTGGTCCTTGCACCGATCGGGGCGGGGGCGGAAGGATTTGGTCATCTAGTTGAGACTGCCGGCGGTTAACGCCACGGCTGACAGTATCAGGCTTAAAGGTCGAAGCAAAAGGGGTTTTTGGCTTCCCTTCAGGAAGACCTTTTTTCCTTAATGAATGCCCCTCGAATAAAACCAAAACCGCCACTTCAAGACTATCTCCTGACGTTGTCGTGCGTATGACTAGCTCGGGAATGTCCATGTTAGGGCACTGCCCAGGTAATGGACGACTTAGCGCGCCTATTTAGATCATGGGCAGAGAGCAACCGGCCGAACATCTGGCTAGACACGGGAGTTATGTTTGTTATCTTTGTTTGTGAATTTTGTTAATGGGAATGTTCAATAAATTTTATCTATCTATCTATCTACTGATCTGCATGCAAAAAAACCTTCCTAACTGTCGGATTTCTTGTTTATTGTTCTCCTACCAGTGTTGTGCCCGAAGGGTTCGGCACAACGAATACATTAAAGTCAAAAGGATGTTCCAGTAAATTTCTAATGTAATTGTTGTGCCGAGCCCTTCGGGCACGACACTGATCCGCATGCAAAAAAAACCTTCCTAACTGTCGGATTTCTTGTTTTCCTACCAGTGTTGTGCCCGAAGGGTTCGGCACAACAAATACATTAAAGTCAAAAGTTTGTTCAAGTACATTTCTAATGTAATTGTTGTGCCGAGCCCTTCGGGCACGACTCTGATCTGCATGCAACAAAACATTTCTAACTGTCAGATTTCTTGTTTATTGTTATCCTACCAGTGTCGTGCCCGAAGGGCTCGGCACAACAAATACATTAAAGTCAAAAGAATGTTCAAGTAAATTTCTAATGTAATTGTTGTGCCGAGCCCTTCGGGCACGACACTAATCTGCATGCAAAAAAACCTTCCTAACTGTCAGATTTTTTGTTTATTGTTCTCCCACGAGTGTCGGGCCCGAAGGGCTCGGCACAACGAATACTTTAAAGTCAAGAGGATGTTGAAATACATTTCTAATGTAATGGTCGTGCCGAGCCCTTCGGGCACGACACTGAGTTGAATGTAAAAAACAGCTTCCTAACTGTCGGATTTCTTGTTTATTATTCTCCTTCCAGTGTCGTGGCCGAAGAGCTTGGCACAACAAATACATTAAAGTCAAAAGGATGTTGAAATACATTTCTAATGTAATGGTCGTGCCGAGTCCTTCGGGCACGACACTGATCTGACTACAAGAAAACCTTCATAACTAGGATTTCTTTTTTATTGTTCTCCTGCCAGTGTCGTGCCCCAAGAGTTCGGCACAACCAATACACTAAAGTCAAATAAATGTTCAACTAAATTGCGTCATTCAATAGAAACTAATGTAATTGTGGCCCAAAGGGCTCGGCACAACACTGTTCTGAATGCAAAAAAAACTTCATAAATGTCTGAGTTCTCGTTGTGGCCGAAGGGTTCGGCACAAGAAATTCTTGTGAACTTCAAAAACAGTGAACTTTTTTACCAACATAATTTACTTGCACATGATACACACTTTATTTTGGGACTTTTTGGGAAAAGTAAAAGTGGGAATTATTTACGGCAAATTAACTAAAATTGGTTAAATTTTAGTGTATGTGATCAGTTTTTCTCAATAAAAACTCCTCAAACCGCCAGAACGTTTTACCATTGAGTGCAGGTAAATGATAGTGGTAAAGCAGCAGCCTTACCATTAACCCATCAAAGGCGACGATTTTAGTGGCTCGAAACCAGTCGAAGACGTTTCGCCTCTTTGAACGCCGACCTTTCCGAGGTCCAGACGGGCCCCAAAGCCGGTTTTAGCGCCCTAATGGCATTTTGGGGCGCCGGGGGAGGCGCCCGTCGAAGCGACCACATACCGCCCGGGCCTTTCGCCTCGTTAAGATCAGCGAAAATTGCCTTTGCGTTTCAAATGGAATTATGAGGGGTGTTTTGTGACTTTGGCATTACTTAGCGGGCATATTTCGAAATGCTGGCACGGGAATTTCGACGGCTATTTATCTAAATTACCACCGCGAGGGAGGCGTGAATTGGCCTGATGAATTTATGTCGCTTATGGCTCGTGGTTTTTTCGCCTCTATCGGATTTCCAATCTGATTGCAACCAGCTGGGGGAGGGTTCGTTTCTTTGTAACTTCTCCACTCGTTTTCCTCATTGAGGGTTCACTTAATCCACTCTCTCCACTAGCAGGAGGACGCAATAATGACAAATTCATTCTCCTGCATTCTCTGGATGCTTTAATTAATAATTCGGTAAACATCGCTGTGGTGAGAAGAACTGAGCAGCCACTCCCTAGCAGGAGATTAATTACCTATAAAGGAGCGTGTCAGTTCCATGTCATGTTACCTCCGCAGTTTTATTCGGCCAGAACAGCGGCCGGAATAAGGGGAAGATTCCCAAGTTTGCGGTTTTCATTTTCCAGCGATAAACCGTCTAGTAGCAGTAGTAATGGCGTGTTTCATTGTTCGAGGCGCACTCCCAATGTCTACAAGTGGCACAATAAGCGAAGCAAATATTAATTTGGAGAATGGGACAGATGTTTACATGCCGGGAAATAGGGCTAGTAAATAAGCATGCTTGATTGTTTGCTGGGTGGATTTTTGCCTTGTCAATTGTCAGTTTCCATTCGAAGCTCTTAAATGGAAACTGATGTTGTGAAGTGAGGTTATGAGGTAAAGTTGCCCTCTTTTGTTGTACCATGTGTAAAAGAGCAAAAAATTACAAGGAATGACACCAATTTAGACTCACCCTGTAGAGGTTTTACATGCAGGAAAGACGTTCACAAAATCCAGTTTCTTTCCCCCAGGGAAAGTGAAAACTATTGGGCTGACCCCTCAAAAAGGGCCATAAACATTATTAACCTGACCCCTCAATTACATAATAATGCCATTGCAAGAATGAAAGGGGGCCCCCGATGTAAACGCACCCAGGTGTTAAAGAAATAGTTTCTTCGCACGCTCCACCGGGGTGCACTTTGGAGGGAAGGGTGCTTGGAAATGCTGCAGGGGAGCCGACATGGATATTTCGGAGGCCGTTTCCGCTGATTGATTTTTTTCAATTGCTTGTTTGTTCGATCGTGTCTAGACGGGGATTTTTCACGCCATTCTGGCTGCTTTTGCTTTACAATAAACGCGCCTTGAGAAGGTTTCTGGTGTTGGATTTGCAAGGCAAAGTTTCCTGCCACGTTTAAAGTCGAGTGATTTGAATGTTTCATTCGCACTTTCATCGGCTCACAATGATGTTTTATCACAACGTTTCGGTTGGTGGTTTCTCCAGCCATTTTCACCCTCACATTGACTAGACCCTTTAACGCTCTTTTTGTCACCTCCAGGGGAAATGTTTTCCTATTAATGAGTTAATAGTGAGCTTTGCCAAGAACTGAACGTCACATGAACTTTATCAGAACTGGCCTCAATTTGCTTGTATTTTTGTGGAGGAAACGGGGCGAAGCCCAACGATTTGCCACCAAATGAAATGAACAGTTTCCGCAAATAGACTGACCATTTTTATCGAAATTTCCTGGGGGAATTTACAACGGGCCAATGCAACAACTCCAATTTTAACACGCCGGTGTCTTTCTTGGACGGAGCGCGGAAAAACCGATTCGGGCGAAAAGTTTGCTGGAAAATTTTTAATTCGCTGCAAAGCAATAAATAATTAGCGCTGAAAAATTGTCTGATGAAGCAAATCCGAGGATTTGGTGGTCGAGACCAGGAATGGGAATCAAGGCAATAAGGGCGCAAATGTGACAAGGGATGGACAAGAGGAAAATTCACTTTTGATTACAAGACATTGCAGGAAATATGCGGCAGCAATGGCAGGATTAAGGAGGTTTTCCGCATCGGTATTGCAACGCAATGGCTTAGCCCGAGTTGGAAAAATAGCGAATTTCGATTTAAATCCTTGGAAAATGTCAAACAAGGTTGAAGACAACCAGAAACACTTTAAGAGGAACTGAATGTTGCACATAATCCCTTAGGGAAAAGGTCTTGAAATGGCCTTTAAAACGGTGTTTTGATCGTTGAAGTCGCTTTGAACGCAGCAAAGTTATAGGCAAAAGAAAGCAAGAAAACTGCTAAAGAGCGGCCTGAGCCACAAAAAGTCCTCTCTTAACTTTGTCTGGAAACCTCCAAAAGATCTCCAAAATTTATCACTTGAACCTTCAATTTAAAGGGCTTGAAAGGGGCTTGTCGACCTGTGCAGCCTTTTTTAAAACAGTTGAGTAGTTGTCGAAAGAAAGTAGTGAAAGATTAATGTCTTTGTTGTGCAAAGCCCGTCGGGCACGACACTGGCCTGAATGCAAAAACTCTTTCCTAACTGTCTAAGGCCGAGTTTGTTGTTCTCCTGCCAGTGTTGTGCCCGAAAGTATCGGCACAACAAATACAATTGAGTCTGATACATTCCTTGCAAGTAGATTTCGACATCAGTGGAGTTTAATGTAATTGTTGTGCCGAGCCCTTCGGGCACGACACTGCTCTAAAGGCCGGAAAACCTTCCCAACTGTTCAAGCTATAGTTTGTCCTTCTCCTACCAGTGTCGTGAACGAAGGGCTCGGAAACAACAATTACATTAAACTCCACTGACATCATAGTCCACTTGGAGAGAATTTATTAAACTCTAATATATTTGTTGTGCAGAGCTCGTCGGACTCAACCCTGGTAGGAGAATAACAAACTCCATTTTAGACAGTTAGGAAAGAGTTTTTGCATTCAGATCAGCGTCGTGCCCGACGGGCTCTGCACAACAAATACATTGGTATAATAGATTCCGTCCAAGAAGACTATGAAGTCAGTGGAGTTTAATGTAATTGTTGTGCCGAGCCCTTCGGGCACGACACTACTCTGAATGCTGGAAAACCTTCCAAACTGTTCAAGGTCTAGTTTGGTGTTCTCCTACCAGTGTCGGGCCCGAAGGGCTAGCACTAGCATCAAAGTCTACTTGGAAGGAATTTCCTAAACTCTAATGTGTTTGTTGTGTCGAGCCCTTCGGGCGCGACACTAGGCAGAATGCAAAAAAGCTTGCGAACTGTCCAAGGTCTAGTTCGTTGTTCTCCTAGCAGTGTCGTGCCCGAAGGCCTCGGCACAACATATAGATAAGGGTCTAATAGATTCCTTCCACGAACACTTCGACGTCAGTGGAGTTTAATGGAATTGTTGTGCATATTTGTACGACAATGGAAATCCAAATAATCCATTCAAATCCCTCTAGTGTAAAATATCGAGTGAAACACATCTGAGGATGCCCATGAATTGTGGATTGCGAAACGTCCGAAAGTCGCTCGTTTCCTGCGTGTCTGAAACGATTGCTACAGTTGGTCATAATCTCTGAAAAAAAACTTGGCCATCATACATTCCTAAGTTATGAGTTTGCATGGAAACATTCAGATAATTTTTAAGATTTTTCGCACGTTTTCTGAATTCAATTCACAGAAGAGTGTAGTTTTAAAAAAATGCAGAAAACGCGCGAAAAATCTGAAAAATTATCTGAATGTTTCCATGCAAACTCATAACTTGGCAATGTATGATGGCCAGGTTTTTTCTCAGAGATTCTGACCAACTGTAGCGATTGGCTGAAAGCTTACCGGTTTCGTCTGCTGAAGTGTCACAATCACTCACAGCACCCGTCAAAGGCCAGCAGTCGCGCAAAAGGCAAAAGATCGCGAACGATCAGCGAACGAATGGAACGATCAATCGCACTCCAGCACACGAACGAAATCAGACTAAACAGTCGAAGCGAACTCCATTGATTCAGAGCGGCAAATTTTGAACGCGCGCCCTGCGCACGGGACACACTGTTGCTTTTCGGTAGGGGGCCGCTTTTTTGGCCCTTTTTGACTCAAAAATGATTTATTATACGCTAACCCATCTGTTTGCCGGTAGAAAGGGAAGTTTTTCGGCTAAATTTACCTGTGCGAGTAATTGATTGCCGAGGAAAATATATTATTTGCCGTAGTAATAATAATGGTGAAAAAGTTTGAAACGGTTCGCCTATTTAGCTTGTGGAAAGTTATTAAAAGCGGGGCTTAAAGGACGGCCATTTATTATGCCGCAGAATTAGATGCTTTGTGTCGGATACAGGAATTTATGGCTTTTTTCCTGCTGCTGCTCACTGATTGCCGACATTCATCCCCCCATCAACTTTCTGCTGATTCTTTAGCATCGTGCAATATTCCAACGCCGTTGACGCGAGCCCTGCTCCCTTCCTGTCTGATGTGAAAAATTTTCCACTGCTTGACCAATAAACCATAGACAGCAGTTAAAAAGTTCGATTTCGCAGCCCATCAGCGGCATTTTTCAATTCGAAACCCAGATAATCAGCACATTTGTCGGCGGTCGCGGCAACATATCGCCGCTAAATTTGGGCAATTTATTTGCAGCCGCGCTTTCTAAATACGTTCGCTTAAAGTGAACGGGGGCAATGTTTAGCCCCTTGTTAAGCGGTTTTGTGTATTGGCACGCTGACAAATGGACTTTGCGAACCGATATAAGGGGAGGTTAAACAACGGGAAAATGCAGCGCCGAATGTGTAGGATCGTCGGCCGGCTAAAGTTTATTAGTGGTCGGTGATAAGTGAGCGGATGCTAACCGGAAGGGTTCAATTGATGCCCTTTCTGATTAAGAACAATAGATATTTATTTGTTGAATCAAAAACACACGAATTTTCTTGCGATTGGACGAAGAAGAGGCCAGCTCGATCACCTGATCTAAATAATCCAGACTTTTTTGTGGATGATTTTTGTCGATCTATTTTCAAGCATTCCAAAAACTGCCCAAAATCCCATCAATATATTCCCCTTCTTCTGTGATAAAATCTATATACAAAATTTTCCAGCTTTCCCTTAAACATTTCACCCGAAAATGCCGCCTAATGTTTGAATAAACCCACTAGTAAATCAGAGATGGTTCATCACGTTCAAAGGTCCTAAAACTGGCTTCAAAATGGCATTTTGAGCGTTAAAGTCGCTTTTTAAACAGCAAAGTTATTCCCGAAAGAACGACAAGAGTGCAGACAGACCCGCAAAAAATCTACCCACGTAAATCGAATTTCGCACTTAAATCCTCATATAATGCTGCGTCCAGACTTGGCGAGCCGAGCCTGAGCCGCGGCAAATTCCTTTAAAATTTCGTCAAAACGCCGTCAGAAAATCGATCGTCTGTCGGTGTTTTGACGAAACATCAAAGGAATTTGCCGCGGCTCAGGCTCTGCTCGGACTCGGCTCGTTAGGTTTGGACGCACCATAAAGGGCTTGAAATGAGTTTTGAAATGTCTTTTTGATTGGAAAGAGCTTATTTGTGGTTGAAAGAAGGCTAAAAAACAACAAACCGCGTACAAAACTGGAAAAAGTGTTCGTTAAATCTGCAAAGATTTTCGAAGAATTTCGCACTGGAACTGGGGAAAACGTTTAAGGGGTTGAAATGCGCTCGAAGATGGCGTTTTGCATGTTGAATATTGATAGCTATGTCAAATTTTTAACTGCAGAATATTGGGCAAAATAACGACAAACTAGCAGAGGGTACAGCAACAGTCTGCTTTCCATCTTCGGGTCACTTCTTGGTAACAAAAAAACTTTCACACTTGATGCCGCATGTCTGAGGGCTTGAAAGGGACTTTACGTTGGATTTTTGGTCATGCTGCTATTAAAACTGCAGTGTTGGGAGCAAAACACACCAAAACAGCAAAAGCGCGGAAAGAATAACAAAGTCCTCTTAACATCTTCCGGAAACCTGCTAAAGATCACTCGAATTTTACACTTGAACACTCATGTGAAAGGGCTAGAAATGCCCGATAAGGGCGCTTTTAAAACAGTCAAGTTTTGCACAAGTAACAGCATGCAAATTGCCAGAAAATTGACGAGCACAAGAGAAAGTACTGTTAAGAATTATAAATATGAGTGGATTTTCTTACTGGAACAATCAAGTAGAGGGTTTGAAATGGGCTTTCAAACCTTCTAAAATGCCAACGTTTTTGGCAAAAAAAGTAAAGAACGACTGCTAAAAAACAACCAAAAATCTTAATAAATTAATCGATAAACATATTCGAATTTGGTATTTGAACCTTCAATTGAAAGGGCTTAAAATTTGCTTTTAAATAGCCTTTACAACGCTAAATACGCTTTTAAAACAGTAAATTTACGAGGAAAAGTCACTCTGAATTTCGCACGTAAACCACGACATTAGAGGGCTTCAAATTGGCTTTAAACTGAAATTTGGACAGTTGAAATCGCTTTTAAAATTGCGAAATTATGAGCAAAAATGCCGCACAAAAACGGCGAAAGCATGGACGGAACAACAAAGTCCCACTAACATCTATTAATTCGAGTGGAATTTCGCGTTTAGACACTCATATTAAAGGCCTTTGAAATGGCTTGGGAACCGTTGAAATTGCTACTAAAACTGCAAACTTATGGCGAAAAAACGTATAAAGCGAAAAAAGCACGGTGAAACAACAGAAGTCCTCATAACATCTTCCGGAAAGCTCCTAAAAATTTAACGAATTTTGAACTTGAACCCTCACATGAAAGGGCTTGAAATTGGATTTAAAAGGACTAGTTGTTAAAGCCTTGAAATAATTTCGCTCTTGAACCCTCATATCAAAGGACGTGAAATGGACTTTAAGTATGTTAGTTAGATTGCGACAAAATTCGACGATCTTCGAAAAATCTTCAGACTTTCATTTTCTTCACTTGCAATTCCCAAAAAACCCAAACCTACATCAAAAATACTTCAATTGGAACTTTACAATTTTACAATAACCTGCTGATAATGTCACGCGCTCTTGTGGGCAAAACGTCGCATTGAAATTGATATTTGGCAGAAAACAACGGGAGAGAAAAAGTGCGACATCCAATATCGCATTAAATGAAATTTCGAGTTGCTTTTGGGTCTAGAGATTAAAATGATATTCGGCTACAAAAAATCCCATTACATATTCCTCTCAGCGCCTCCCTTATTTTCATCTGGGCACAATTTCCAAATAAAGACATTTTATTACTGTTTGGGCTGTATTGCGAGCGAAGTAGCTACTTTAAGCGATCTGTTCTTGTTTTTTTTGCGCGTTTAAAAAACGCGTTTCTGCTGGCTGGAGTCGCCGGAAATTTCCATAATATTAGTGGTAACTGGCTGGCTAAACACTATTCCTCTGGCCCGAGCTTAAAGGAAAAATTAAATATTCAGTGCCCCTCCTTGTTCTTTAATAATATGTAAATTAATATTTAGGAGCTAAGCGTGCTCTAACCTGTGTTTATTTATAATGCGGATCCCTTGCTCTAGCTAGTAAAATATGCAGTTGACGTGAAATTATGCCGGAGAAGCCGCTGAAAATGCCACTTTCTTTCACTTTTTACCGACTTTCAACGTGCACATTTTGCGGATTTTAGTTGTTGAAACCGGGGGAAAATCGCGTTTAGATCTACTAATCGCTACGCCCTTCCGATCCGGCCATTATTCATGAATCACTGCCTGGCAATCGAAGGATTTTTATTATTTATCTTATGCAAAACATTTTACCTATCTTTCCTCCGAGTCATCCATATTTGAATGAATTTTGATGTAGGCAAATAAGTGTACCTTTTGTACCGGCACAATGTTACTTCAAACACACAAAGAGTGAACCCTGTGAAAGCTCCACAACTCCCCAAATATATTTTAATGGCCTCTTTTTGTACGATCCGAGCGCACCCGTTCGAAAGAAGCTCACATTCTTTCCTGTTTCCAACGTGATGGACCAGCTCTGTTTTATTAGCGGGTTTATTCACAAATTTGACGAATAAAAGAAGCGGGCGATATTGAGGAGGATTTTGGTAGTTTTTTTTAAGTGCACCAACAACTCGTTTTGAGAAGAGTTTTCTGTATTCTTTTACTCAAACCTGAGTATCGCTTTAAAGCCCATTTCAAGCCCTTGAATATGAGGGTTGAAGTGCGAAATTTGATTGATTTTTAGAGGATTTCCAGAAGATGTTAAGAGAGGACTTTTTGTTGCTCCGACTGCGCTTTAGCAGTTTATTTGCTTTCTTTTGCCTCTAACTTTGCTGCTTTGAAAGCGGCTTCAACGATGAAAACACCATCTTACAGCCCATTTCAAGTCGTTTCATACCCGTGAGTTCAATTGCAACATTGAGGTCCTGTTAAAGTCTTTCTGGTCGTCTTTAGCTTGTTTGACATTTTTCGGGGGTTTACTGCATTAACCCGAAACGTCGGTTTAATGTATTTGCTGCGCCGAGCCCTTCGGTACACTGGTAGGAGAGCAAAAAATAAGACCTGGGACAGTTTGGAAGGTTTTTTTGCATTCGGACCAGTGTCGTGCCCGAAGGGCTCGGCACAACATTAACATTAAAGTCTACTTGGAAGGAATCTATTAGACTCTAATGTATTTGTTGTGCCGAGGACTTCGGACAGGACACTGGTAGGAGACGAACAAACTCGACCTTAGAGAGTTAGGAAGGAGTTTTTGCATTCAGTCCAGTGTCGTGCCCGAAGGGTTCGGCGCAACAAATACGTTAATGTAGTGGATGTTCAAGTAGACTTCAAGTAGACTTCACTACATTCTCTTGTCTACAATTCAGCTGTTTTAAGAAAGGCTCCAAAGGTCGACAAACCCCATTTCAAGTCCTCTAAATTGAAGGTTCAAGTGATAAATTGTGGTGATTTATTGGAGATTTCCAGAAGAAGTTAAGGGATGAATTTTTATTGCTCCGGTCGCCCTTTAGCTTTCTTTTGCCTATAATTTTGCCTATGATTTCGTTCGTGTGCTGGAGTGCGATTGATCGTTCCATTCGTTCGCTGATCGTTCGCGATCTTTTGCCTTTTGCGCGACTGCTGGCCTTTGACGGGTGCTGTGAGTGATTGTGACACTTCAGCAGACGAAACGGCTAAGCTTTCAGCCAATCGCTACAGTTGGTCAGAATCTCTGAGAAAAACCTGACCATCATACATTCCCAAGTTATGAATTTGCATGGAAACATTCAGATAATTTTTCAGATTTTTTGCGCGTTTTCTGAATTTTTTTAAAACTACTCTCTTCTGTGAATTGAATTCAGAAAGCGCGCGAGAAATCTTAAAAATGATCTGAATGTTTCCATGCAAACTCATAACTTGGGAATGTATGATGGCCAGGTTTTGTTTCAGAGATTATGACCAACTGTAGCAATCGTTTCAGACACGCAGAAAACGAGCGACTTTCGGACGTTTCGCAAGCACAAGTCATGAGCACCCTCAGATGTGTTTCACTCGATATTTTACATTAGAGGGATTTGAATGGTTTATTTGGATTTCCATTGTCTTACAAATATGCACAACAATTACATTAAACTCCACTGACGTCGAAGTGTTCTTGGAAGGAATCTATTAGACCCTTATCTATATGTTGTGCCGAGGCTTCGGGCACGACACTGCTAGGAGAACAACGGACTAGACCTTGGACAGTTTGCAAGTTTTTTGCATTCAGCCTAGTGTCGTGCCCGAAGGACTCGACACAACACATACGACACAACACATACAACAAATACATTAGAGTTTAGTAGAGTCCTTCCAAGTAGACTTTGATGCTAGTGCTAGCCCTTCGGGCCCGTCACTGGTAGGAAGAACACCAAACTAGACCTAGAACAGTTTGGAAGGTTTTCTAGCATTCAGAGCAGTGTCGGGCCCGAAGGGATCGGCACAACAATTACATTAAACTCCCCTGACATAGTCTTCTTGGACTTAATCTATTATACCAATGTATTTGTTGTGCAGAGCCCGTCGGGCACGACGCTGGTCTGAATGCAAAAACTCTTTCCTAACTGTCCAAGATCGAGTTTGTTATTATCCTACCAGAGTTGAGCCCTACGAACTCTGCACAACAAATACATTAGAGTTTAATAGATTCACTCCAAGTGGACTATGATGTCAGTGGAGTTTAATGTAATTGTTGTTTCCGAGCCCTTCGGGCACGACACTGGTAGGAGAATGACAAACTAGACCTTGAACAGTTGTGTAAGGTTTTCCTGTCTTCAGAGCAGTGTCGTGCTAGAAGGGCTCGGCACAATAATTACATTAAACTCCACTGACGTCAAAATCTACTTGCAAGGAATGTATCAGACTCAATTGTATTTGTTGTGCCGATCCCTTCGGGCACAACACTGGTAGGAGAACAACAAACTGGGCCTTAGACAGTTAGGAAAGAGTTTTTGCATTCAGACCAGTGTCGTGCCCGACGGGCTTTGCACAACAAAGACATTAATATTTCACTACTTTCTTTCGACAACTACTGAACTGTTTTAAAAAAAGGCTGCAGAGGTCGACAAGTCCATTTCAAGCCCTTTAAAGTGAAGGTTTAAGTGATAAATTTTGGAGATCTTTTGGAGGTTTCCAGAAAAAGTTAAGAGAAGACTTTTTGCTGCTCCGGCCGCCCTTTAGCAGTTTTCTTGCTTTCTTTTGCCTATAACTTTGCTGCTTTCAAAGCGACTTCAACGATCAAAACACCGTTTTAAAGGCCATTTCAAGACCTTTTCCCTGAGGGATCATGTGCAACATTCAGTTCCTCATAAAGTGTTTCTGGTTGTCTTCAACCTTGTTTGACATTTTTCAGGGATTTAAATCGAAATTCACTATTATTCCAACTCGGGCTAAGCCATCGCATTGCAATACCGATGCGGAAAACCTCCTTAATCCTGCCATTGCTGCCGCATATTTCCTGCAATGTCTTGTAATCAAAAGTGAATTTTCCTCTTGTCCATCCCTTGTCACATTTGCGCCCTTATTGCCTTGATTCCCATTCCTGGTCGAGAATTTCACCGCTAATTATTTATTGCTTTGCAGCGAATTATAATTTTTCCTGGAAAACTTTTCGCCCGAATCGGTTTTTCCGCGCTCCGTCCAAGACAGACACCGGCGTATTCAAATTGGAGTTGTTGCATTCGCCCGTTGTAAATTCCCCGAGGAAATTTTGATAAAAATGGTCAGTCTATTTGCGGAAACTGTTCGTTTTATTTGGTGGCAAATCGTTCGGCTTCGCCCCGTTTCCTCCACAAAAACACACGCAAATTGAGGCCAGTTTTGATAAAGTTCATGTGAAGTTCAGTTGTCGGCAAAGCTCACCACCACTAAACGCAAACGATCAGAATATTCATCCATAGGAAAATATTGTCCCTGGAGGCCACTAAAAGCTCTGGAACGTTAATGGGTCTAGCAGGAAAATCCCCCAGGAAATTTCGATAAAAATTGCTACAATGTTTACACAATCTTTATGCGGTTTTTAAATGCAAATTATCCCTTGTAGTAGTCAGGAAATGTGCAGATAGAATAATCTGGCAACTTTGTGTGGGCCCACAACCATCATCCCCTTGGGGGTGGCTTTTCTCTAAAATGCCGTCTGTTTTTTTCTTAGGTTTTTCACATTATTTAATGAAAGTTTGAATATTCATGGACTCACTCAGCTAGATAGGCGGCTCCGCCATGCTATTCGTGTGGCGACTAAGACAAATGAAGTAATTGCAAAATGACAGGCGGCATTGTTTCACTAAAAGAAACGAAATGGTGCGGTTTCAGTTGTGTCCCCGATTCTTTTAAAGGCCATTGTGTTCCCTAAACTTAAGGCTGCTGTTTGCAGTTTGAAAAATGCCCGAGAATTAATGCAGATTTTTCTTGTTGCAGGCTTCGAGCGTCATCAGGAGCGCCATTGGCTGGGATTCATTCAGGGTATGTTTAATGTAACAGTTTTCAGTTTTTATTGCCACGGACTTTTTAATTTATGAGCGTCTGCACGCATGTGATAGAATAAGACAAAAAATGCCCACTATTCGTGTCGGTTCAGGTTGTGCACGCAATATTAGAGTGAAAAACGCATCATATGCAGCAGGAACACGAGGAAAAGGCTGCAATCAGTTTGAGGCGTTTATTGTGAGGATTTGTGAAGTGCCTATGGCTTAAAAGCGGGTAAAACGATGAAGTTTTTCGTTAACAAAATTTATAAATTGAGGTGGAATTTGCGACTATCGTATGGCTTGATAGGAGTTGGGTGTTTCCTACGATTCTTCAACGATCAAAAGGTCATGGTGAAGCCAGTTTCATGGCCTTTAATTTGAGGGATCACTTGCAAAATTTGATTGATGTTTAGTGAATTTCCAAAGGATGTTAAGAGGACTTTTTGTTGAATGCTACGCGCTTGGTCGATAACTTTGATGTTTTAAACGCGGCTTAAACCCCATTTTAAGGCTTTTAATAGAATAATTTAAGTGCGAAAATCGATCAATGTTTAGGGTATTTCAAGGAATCTTTGATGTGTCGTCCGCGGTTTGTCAGTTTTCCGGGTTTTTATGCTCATTATTTTGTTGTTTTGAAAGCGACTTCAACAGTGTTAAAAGCACTTTAATGCCTGTTTCATGCTCTTTAAGATGATAGTTGAACTCGAAAATTACAATTTCAAGAAAACATTTGAGAACTTTTTGTTGATTTTCTAAGCGTTTTCAGAAGAAATTTTGATTGTTTCGCTCGTCCATTGAAGGTTCTCTGGCATTCCTTTTCCCATAACTAAGGTTCAAACTAAAAACGACGGCTTCGAGCCCAAAAATACTCAGATTCAAGTGCAAAATAGCATTCAGTAGTAGTAGTAGTAAACATCTTTATTTCTAAAAAAGGCTATCGACCTATCGGTCTTTCTACCCTTGATGTAGTCTTAATCTAAATAAAAAACAACTATGAAAATTCTCTTATTCTAGGTTAACAATATTATTAAATAAATAAGATTTCAGTAACAAGAAGAAATTATTTTATTGTCCACTAGTCAGTTGCGTTTGTAAGTGTTCGAGTAGCGTTAATGTAGGGAAACGGAAGCGGGATTGTCTGGTTGGTCTTGTAAGACAAAGGGGATTCAGTATGGTCCAGTTGTAGGGGTTGTTTGTCCATTTTGTCTGTAGCTGTATGAGGCTTTCCGAGATCTTTGTCATGTTTGTGCGTTCGTATAGTAGTTGGGTGGGGGGGTTGTGCAGTGGGTTTTGGGGGTGTCTTATTCGTGTTATTAGTCTTAGTGCAATTTGTTCTGTTGTTTGTGTATAACGTTTTGTCCTTTCTGTTCCGTTGGTCATGAGTATATGTCCGTAAGTCTAGCAAGGGTCTACAAATAGCTTTATATATTTTGGTGGCGGTGTTTGTGCTAATTCCTCTGTCTTTGTAGGTTAGTGATCGGAAGTGTTTTGTTCTCTTTATTGTTTCTGCCCTGATGTTTCGTATGTGTTTAGTGAATTTAAGTTTGTGGTCAATTGTGATTCCAAGGTATTTTACGTCGTTTTTTGGTTGTGTCGTTTGGCCGTCTGCAGTTATTGTAGGGGAGTCAACGTTGAGTCTGTGGTTTGTGAGCAGAAGTTGGTTTTTTGACGCGTTTGGTGTTAGTCTCCATTTATAAAACCATGTCATTGTGTTGTTTGTTAGTGTTTGGAGTCTTTGAGCTGCTCTCTCAGTAGTTTTGTCATGTACAATAAGTGCCGTGTCGTCTGAGTATTGTAATATGTATGCCGATCTGTCGATTTGATTTTTGTCTGGTAAGTTGTAATTGTATATGTCATGGCAGTATATATTGTAGAGAAACGGTGAGAGCGGGGATCCTTGAGGGAGCCCCTGTTCAGGGGAAAAAGAAAATGACAGTGTTTTGTCAATTCGTACTTGTAGTCTGTTTTCTAGTAAGTTCTTTATGGTGTGTAGTAGATATGTTGGTGTGTGTAGTTTGTATAGTTTGTATAGTAAGCCTCCATGCCAGACACTATCAAAAGCCTTGTTAATGTCCATAAACAGGCAAGCTGTCTTTCTGTCAGTTAGGTGGGTAGTTTGTATATTGTTGGCCAAAATAAAGAGCGGATGAACAGTCGAGTGATGCTGTTTGAAACCAAATTGGTAGGTAGGTATATTTTTCCAATAACTTTTTCAAGCCGCTGCTTCATTATGTATTCAAAAATTTTGCTTAGTACTGGAAGTAGTGTAATTGGTCTGTAGTTGCTCGGTTTTGTATTGTCCAGTCCATTTTGGGGTATAGGGATTATTAAGCCGTTTTTCCATGTTTCTGGGATTCTGCCATTTGTGATGCAGTGGTTCAATTCAGTTAGGATCAGTTAGTGTGTTTCTTGACTTAGGCTTTTGAAGAGTTTTTCCTTAATTTTATCTTTCCCCGGCGCAGTGTTTTTGATGTGCGCTAGGGCTTCATCGTACTCTGTGTCTGTGGTCAGTGTGCAGGCATAGTTTGGTGAGTTGTTAAAATAGTTCAAGTACCAGTCGTTGATCAAGTTCCAGTTGTCATTGTCGAAGTTAAGGTTTGTCGATATGCTGAAGGCCCTTTGATAGTGTCCGGCGAATGCGTCCGCTTTCTCTTTGTCTGTGTAGCGTTCTATTCCGTTTTCGTCAATTGAGTCAGTAGTGCCAGTCGTCCTGTATTGCGCCAGTTTCTTAATTTTTCGCCAGTATGTGTTTGCCTTTGTCCTTCTGTATTTCTTTACATGGTTCTAGCCATTTGTCTTGTCGGTATTGTCCAATCAGAGTTTTAATGTTTCTGTTAAGTTGGTTCAGTGTCTTTTTTAGGTCGTTATTTTGAGTGTTTGTATACAGTCTGTACAGTTCTCTCTTATGTTTTATTAGTCTCAGTATGTATTTGGGTAGTGTATGTCGGTAGAAAGCATTTTTTATTTCCGGGCTAAATTTTCCTATGGCTAGTGAAAGTTGTTGTTGTATGGTTTCTATTGAAATGTGCTGTGCTTGTGATTGAATGTTGTCATGTATATATTGTTTCACTTTGTCTATGTCAGTCTTTGTTAGGTTTAAGTTTTTCTCTATAGGAGGTGTATTGGAGGTAGGTTGCGTATGTTGTAAGTCTATGTTAAACGTAATAGCCAGGTGGTCGGATCCAAGTTCGTTGGTTAGGTTTATGTTGTTGATGGTGTTTGTCAAGTTTCTTGTGTGCAGTAGAACGTCTGGTGTTGAGTCTGGGTTTGCGGGCATCAGAAAAGTTGGTGGGGTGTGCTGTTTTATAAAGTCGGAGTTTTGCAAAAATCTTTTAAGTTGTTTCGTTTTGTTTGTATTCAAGTTAAAATCGCCTATAATTATTGCATATTTATAGATGCTCGTCTTAGTCAGTATGTTTTGTTCTAGGTTGGAGTGTCGAGTATGTATGTCAGAAATATGTGTATCAGGTCGTTTAAGTAAGGTATGGTAAAATGTAGGCAGTCGTTCAAAGGGTTGTTGAGGGAAGGAGGATTTGCTCTTCCAAGTTTAAAGGTGGGTTTTAGGAGAGCTGCGACCCCGCCCCTGGCATGATTGATGGTATTTCCATGCCTATAGATATACTGCCAATTTCTGTACGTTGGTGTTTGTCCTAGTTTGGTTTTAGTCTCTACAAATATGCAGCAGTCTGTGTCCTTTTGTTCTATGTAATTGTAAATAAGTGTTTTTTTGCTGTTAAGTCCGTTGATGTTCGCGTAAAGTACTTTCAAATTGAATCTTGTATGTTTGTTACTGTCTGTCTCACTTGTTCGCAGGGTTCAGTTGGAGAGCGTCCCTCGGGGAGGAGCATGTCAAACATTAGGATGTAGACACGGTTCCCGAAGAAAACAACGGAGGTGTCAATGTCTATAAATTGTTTTCGTAGTTTTTTTAGTAGTTCGTCTCTGTTGGTATTGTTTGTCTTGTTAAGTTGATGTTTGTATTTGTTTATGATGTGGTCATGTGTTGTAATGGGTGTGTGTATTCTATTTGCCACCGTCGTTGTCTCCGCAATCCCGGACGTCCATTTGTTTACACATTTTATTTTTACGTTTGGGATTCCGACGATTGGGGCTGTCGGTCGTTTTGGGCACTTCATGCTCCATGCTGCGTGGTCCTCTGAGTTGCACGCTGCGCACTTGGTTGGCAGTGGTGACTCGCATTTGGATGTTGGATGGGGTCCCTGGCACTTGTTGCACCTTGGTGATTGTTTGCAATCTTCAGTTTTGTGGCTGAACAGGTTGCATTTGCCACACGGCGCAGGCACGGGTGCTGGTGGTTTGCTTTCGGTGATTTTGAAAATGCGGCCCAAAAAATGAACCGCACGGTCGTTCATCAACCTTTCGTATGTGGATATGTCGCCGGTTATTAACCTCATCATGAGTGTGGGTGCGTTGCGCTCTCGCGAGATAATTCTCCTGCAGAACCTTATTCTGAAGCCCTGCTGCTCCAGGCGTTCCAGAAACATGCTGTCTTCAATGTCCAGGTCGACCCCAGTGGCGACGACTGAATATGATGGTGTAATATGGTGGTGACCTGACTTTTGTTGTCGGATTAGTGGGAGGTTACTATTCGTTTGCAGTTTGAATGCTGTTATAAGGTTTTCCTGTTTCAGTTTTTGTAAAATTTGTGTTGCTTTGTCCTCATTGTTGGTTTTAATTAGAAAGTGATTATCTTGTCTGACAATCACATCCTTGTTATTGGGGTTGAGTCCCATTGCATTCATTTTACCTAGAGTTCCGGAAGATGTTACGAAACTGGTTGCTGTTGCGTCTGCACTTGCGTTGGCCACGACTTTGCTGTTTTAAAACCGGTTTCGACGTCAAATGGCGTAGAAAGGCCATTTTAAAGCCCATCCAAGGCTCCAGGGCGAATTTCGGTTGATTTTTGGGACGTTTTCCATGAGATGTTGAATGTTTTGGTTGTTCTGCTCACACTTTGAACCTTTTTCTGCAGCTCGTTGCCCATAACATTGCTGTTCTGATAACGACCGGTTATGGGCGAAGTCCAAATCAACCAGACAATATTGCCTGTAAAACACCGTTGAAGATGCACGTCACCCGTGCTAGCGGAACGTCAAGAATAATTTGTTTCCACCAGTTTTCCTTTACAGATGAAGAAAGTCTTCTTCATGGACCGCCCCGTTTTAAGCGCTGGTGACTTTCCTATTTACAGAGTATTCCCTGAAAGGCCCCATACAGGTTGGCGTTTTTTCGTGGAAAAAGTGCAGATCTAAATGTGAAGTTTAAGGCCCCAAAGCGAAGCGGGCGGCATTTATGACACCTTAAAGCCTGTCGTTTCTGGTTGTCTGGCAGGAATAAAATTGCATCATAAATAGTTAATATCCGAATGCGGAAACAAGCGGCAGAAAAACGGCACTTTTATATACATTCGTTTAGGGAACTTATGCGAGCTGTAGCAAAAACCGTCATGCATGGAATGCGTTATATTGAAAAATGACCTTTCCTGCTGGCAGGCAGGAGGGAATGCCAAAGTTGCCCGAAGCAATGGTGCCAAGGATAATAAATGCTGCGTTCGCATGTCGGGAATCTAATTAAAATATTTAATAATAAGATGGTAAATACGCGAAAAACATGGCGGTTTTTCCTGCAGAACTCCGGACATTTCCATAAAGACGCTCGAAGAACAAACAGAATGCAACAACGGCAGATCGACCGGCCGGGGAAAAGAAGCGAAAAGCCGGAACAGTGAATCAATCACCGGTGTTTCCGGTGACAAAACAAACAATTATTTTAGGCCGAATAAAAAAATGAAAAATCCTGCACATGCCGGCACTCCAAAATCCGGCCTGCGCTACATTAATGCGGGCCACCGATTAGCATAAAAGAAAACGAAAGCTCTTCAATGGGATTCAGAGAACTTTCTAATGGAAACAGCGCGATTACACTTTGAAGTCGAGGCATATAATTTGTAGAAAATGAAATTTGAATCGATGTGCCCCGAAGGCACGCATTATGGCCCGAGCAGGGCTTGTGCATGTTCGAAATCTGTCTAATAAATCGGAAATCGGCCCGTTTGCATAATGCTACTTGCTTTCGGATTGGTCGTGCCTTGTTTACCTGCAATAACTTGAAGGGAAATTCCTGAGCCGAATGGTTTTCTGAGCAAAAATTTGCCAGCGACGGAGATTGGGCGGAGCGCGTTAGCGAAAAAAGAGACATTTATCGGGGGTAATTGCACAAGTGCTGAAAATTACCGATACTTTTGCATTAAATTTTGTTTTCTAAAAACTGCATGAGTTTCTTTTAATATTTGGGCGAAACAGCCCGACTCCAAAGGAGAAGTGCGTTTTTTTTCCTGTAGGTTCTGCCGTTGACTTTAGATGTGTAAATTGCCTCAAATCGGTGCCTTAAAGTCCTTAAGTGGCTGTTAAAATTATGTGCGAAACTCAACCCTAAACAACACTGCGTCTTCTGCTTGAGTTAGTCGAAAATTGCCCATTTGAGTACTCATAAGGGGGCGGTTTATGTATCCCCAACTAGAACACAGGGTTGTTAGAGAAACTGTAAGGCACTGAAGGTTTTGAAAACAAAATAAGTGCAGAAACTTCAAGCTTCAATTAGTCCATGGACTTCTTCTTGAAGCGTTTGCTTTGAGATTTAGGGATTTGCAGGTTTTTGAAGCAAAAATGCAGTTGCTACCTAGATTTTTAGCTTCGACTGTTGCAGCGCAAATTTTCTAAATAAGAATCGTAGACTGGAAATGAAAGAAGCGAAAAAATGGCAGGTCGGTTACTAACAAGCGCAAAGAACTGAGGCAGCGGCAGGAAATATAAATTGTCCAGCGTCAAGCGCAGATATGCTGACTTGCCAGCAACTATGTGTAACAGCTTTCTAAATGGGCTTCTTTCCTGCAAAAAGTGACCGAGCTTTTTGTCGGAATGCGCTTCCGGGTCGCTCAACGCCCCCCCGTAATCGCTACCGTTCGATCAGTGTTTTTTCCATTTTTCCAATTTTTTCCTGCTGCTGTTGATTTCGTCAAGTCGTCTTGACTGGCGCACAACCAATAAACACGCTGCATAGTTTCGAATGCAACGCAAACAAAAAGGAAATTCGAAAGTTGGGCACCGTAATCCGGGAAACGCTAGAACGTTTTATATTCGGCCTTAATTCTGAGGCATTAAGGCTGCTTACCGAGCGGGATTATATCATTATGTTTGGCAAATCCGGCCGTTTCATATTTTAAATTTAGGCAAATTTACTTCGACGGCCAAATCCCCGCCGGGATTTGTGCGAATATCCCTTTATTATTAAGGACATATTAAAATAGTTGCCGGCAAATTCATCTTAGCATCAATTAGCCACTTGGCCGGCGATTTTTTCCCGGCTAATTTGCAACTTGGAGCACAAAGGCCCTAATTCGGATTGTTTATCGTTAGATGCACTTTTCCCTTAACGCGCTAAGGATGCATAATACAGCCATTAGCGGGCTAACATTAACAGGCCATTGTTATGGCGCAAATAAGGGGTGGATGAAACGGGAGCTCTTTGATCCATTCCACTATACCGGCTGTATCTCGGAAAGGACTGGGCTTGGAAATTTACGGTTTAAAGTTTTATTACGAGAAGCGCCATGAAAAAAATGCGGGGAATAATTTTAAGTTCCCAATTTCATCCGAAGGGGGCGCAATTAAGAAGCCAATAAAAAAATTGGGGTTTTTAAAATTTGTTTTTCAATTGAGTCCTCTTGTAGTGAAATGCGGAACCTGAAAATAATTTCCAGAATTTTCTCATGGCCACTTTACTAACGAAAACTTTGTCCCTGAAGTTCTAGGCCCAGTACTTTCCCAGACATCGCCGCACAGTGGGGTATTTGATATTAATTTCTGATCGAAATTGTTTTTTAAGCAGATATTTCTTAAAAACGTTTAAATTAAAAGCGGAAAAATTTAATATTTTGAAATTTGAACAGTTATCTGCATCATACAGGGTCAGTCAAAAATTCCGCAGCAGCCAAATATTACAGAGAGGATTGCGTGCAATTTTGTACACCGGAATTTTAAAGTATGCTTGATCCAATAATGATTTGCACATTTGCGATTTAACCTCGGTAGCAAATGGACGTACCAGTGCGAGCGTATACAAATACTCGAGATATTTGCAAACTGCGAGGAATTTTGCTAGTATTTTTTTTAAGACAAGCAGTAATACAGGGTTCGTCCCAAACGTAAACTGTATCCCGGGCGCTCACAGTCCACATCGGACATGGCCCCTCAGGACGACGGCTTTAAAAAGCCAAAATCAAAAAAAAGGGGTAGAGAACCGGTCCCCTCACCAACAACACCCATCCAAGACCACAAGAGGCCGACGCTGGAGCGTCGTGCAACTCGTTCAACGTCAGCCGAAAAGGGGACATGAATGTTTTGCCTTGCGGCGGCCTACCTAGCTTTCGCCTTTAGGTCCATTAATCTCCAACCCGTTAGGACAATACTGTCTCAAAAAAACCACTATCACGGAAGCCCAACTCCGTTCCTTGGACCATCCACCCAACCAATTAGCGGGGGGATGGGGAACACCAGTTAGCCCTGAGTTTTCCCATCCACGATCTTGTTACCTTCTGGCTTTTACATCTCCGACAATTCCAATAAATATGGAGGGGCGGCGGCAGGCGTGCTCGAGGTCAGACAAGTCCTTGCTCTCACATCCAAATTCCCAAAACCCAAATCACTTGACCCAAAACAGTCCATTTACGTTACTCCCCTTAATGCTCACCTTTCCATCTTGTCCCTCTATACCATTTCCAAACAGTCCCTTAATTCTCTGTCCCTTTATGCAAACCCCTTACTGTCCGTCGGAGATGAGCGGTACCTAACTCATCGCCTCTCGCCCCAAACTACTCCAACTACTCTCCCAACCGTTTCTGCGGATGTGGCCGACAGCCTTCCTGGCTCATTCCACTACCGCAATCCCGTCGGACTGGTCAGCCACTTAGCCGACCATGCTGCTCGTGAGTCTTATGCACGGTCTCCCAGGGAATACCACGAGGTGGTGGACTGACTTATTCCCCAGCCGAAAAGGGGACAATACCGACAACATCAACCACAGCTACAGTGACAAAACACCAACCAATACACCCAACATATAAATCAACATTCAGCCTAATTCACTTCAAAATATTCCTGGGTTTCAGTCAATTTTATTGTTTATTATTCAAAATGTTACAAATACTTTTCGGTGTCTTTCTCCACCATCATCAGTTTGTATAAAATATATATTTACAGTTATCATCAATTTAAATAAAAAACTTTCACCAAAATTCACATATTAAAATACAAATCACACACACATTAAAAAGTACATTCACATACAATCGTACATTCGGAGTCAGAAATAGTAGTTGCCATTTAAAAAAGTGAAGCTTTTGTTATTTTCTTATTATTTTTTGTTATTTTTTCAGTCTTGCGATAGCTTCACTGCGAGTAGGATGTGCTCGGTGGGAATCCGTATATCGAATTCCAATCGTTCGAATTCCAATAGAAAAAAGTTTGTCGGTCGAAAATTTATTCGCTTATCAGCCAGAATACACACTGAGAAAACCGAATCTGCGCTTCCTAGGCGACAGACATGAACCCTGGGAGTTCGCAGGAGTCCGAGTCGGACCGGGCCTCCCAGGATGGGTTTTTCCTGAAACCCAAATCCAAAAAAAGAGGTCGCAAACCCAAGTCTGACCCCACTTCACCAGCAACACCAACTCCAGCATCCAAAAACCAGCTCTTTTTTCTGCCACCACAACAGCAGCAGCAATAACAACAAAAACAACATCAACTCCAACATTGCCACCACAACAACACCAACGCTACTACTATGCACGCACCTTCTTAGTAGAAGCTTCACCAACAACATCCAGAATTCAGCTGGCCCTCGAATGGGAAAAGGTGAAAGGCAACAACAGAGATGTCATCATCAAGAGGGAGCGCGACTTCCTTATAAAAACCAACTACTGACAAAACTAAACGGCATTTACAGACAACAGAACAGATAGCACTGCGACTGATAACGAAGATCCGACACCCAGCAAACCCATTACACAATCCACCAAACCGACTACTCTACGAACGCACAAACTTGACAAGGATCTCGGAAAGATTACTCGTGTTGCAATCAAGATGGAATCACAACCCTCACAATCTCACCTTCGTGGACCCCTTCTGTTTAACAAGACCGACCAGACAAACGCGTTTCCTCTTCCCAACCTCAACCCTATTGGAGCATCTCCAAACATAAATTATGTACAGGTTTGTGAATTATATTAGTTATTAGTTATTAAGTTTCCATACAAAACTTTGTAATCAACATCAACAACTTTCTCCCACATTCCCAAGATCTCCTTTATATTTCTTGTAGAAATGACCTCTTCCATCTCTGGCTCCTCTTCAAAACTAATTTTTCGTTGAACCACCGTATGCTGCTGCGAATGTAGATCGTGTAACTCCTCAGTTGTCAGCTCCTGAGACTGTTCCTCGTTCACATCGCTGTCATCCACCTCCAGACTCATGGATTTTCCCAGAGAAACAATCTCCTCTACCATTGACTCTTCGGTTTCTAATCCTTCGAAGGCCCTTTCAGCTACAGACTCAGGCTACAGCTTCTTCCATGCAGAGGTTAAAGTCCTCGTTGTAACACCCAGCCAGGCCTGATCAATAATTCTTACGCATTTCACGATGTTGAAGTGGTCCTTCCAGAACTCTTGAAGGGTAACGTTCGTGTTCTCCGTCACCTCAAAGCAGCTCCAAAAATGTGCTTGGTGTACAACTTGCTAAAATTAGAAAACACCTGCTGAACCATGGGCTGCAGGATAGGAGTGGTGTTGGGTGGTAGGTGGAAAACCTTTATAAACTTGAACTCTTCGAGTAAATCATCTTCGAGATTTGGTGGGTGAGCAGGGGCATTGTCGAGCACGAGACATTGAAAAGAGAATTGAAGGCTCTTTAAACGATGTGCCACTTGACCCTCATTCCCATTTAGGATTCTAAAGATGACATTTACCCCTCCAAGGGGGTTGAAACAAGAAGAACGCAGTATGTACATTTTACGTACGCAGTGTACTTCTTCTGGATGTACAATTCTTTGGAAAATGGACTTAATATGTACGTACTATGTACGTGCATTTTATGTACATGTACGTCGATTGTACGTACAGTACGTCCGCTGAGTAACTACATAGTACATTCCAAAGACGTACTTGTGTTTGTTGGGTAAAGTGATGTGACACGGGCACAAACATGTTGGGAGTTAAAGGGGCAGAACTTCCTCAACCTCTTATGATTTAACAAATTAATTGTATTTTATTTGATTAAAGTTAATCATTGATACATAACCTTACACAAGAGGTTTCTATTTATGTATAGCATTCATCTGCCCCAAAAAGGTTGGCAGCACTGACGGCAAAGTGACAACGTTATCCTAACCTCAAAATAATTCTTCTTTCCCTTTCTTTATTTTGAGTTTACCCATGGTTACTACAATTTTTAATAATTAAGAAGCAACAGGTATTTTGCGTAATGTTAATGAGGCAGATTATCTTCAAAAACATTGTTGCCATCCTTCTGATCTCGTTTTTTGTAAATATCTCAGTTTTTAATAACGTTGAATTTTTTTGACCATTTTTCCTGTACCGTGCCACCCTTAGCTCTGTATAATCAGATCTTATATCGGGACGGGACGGATGAAAAGGGTGGACAGCTACGGCTAAATTGAAACACATGCACGTATCGAATGCCGGTGGAACCGCAACGGTATGCGCTTATTCGATGAAAAACGATGGAAAAAATCGGGACAACTTCGGACGCTGGATGTGGGCAAAGGACGGGCGCTTCCAGAATGTCACCGGAACGTTGCTGGCTCGAAACGGCGGCTAATTGAAAAATAGAGCCAATAGAAAACCGGTGTTTTATGGCATTGAGTCGATTCAAGCAAGCTGCGGGAATTAACTTAGTCGTTCTTTTGCACTAAATTTGCTATCTAGTGGCTCTAAACGTGTGATTGAAACAAATTCCAGTCGGAATAAGGACTAATATGTCCGACACTGTTGAGGTGGAATGTTTTGTTCGGGCTTTCAATGTCTTAAAAATATGTTTTTATCTCAACGTTTCAGTTGGTACCCAACCATTTTCAGGCGATCGCAGATCAAAAATGGAAAGCCGGAAAAATCGCCAGCCTCTGCAGTCCAACTCTTTTAAATGTTGAATCTTGGAACGTGGGATCTTGCGCTCGATTAAAGGCCACAAGAGCAGGCAGATGTCGCAGAATCAACCAACTGGTGCACATTCTAATGGACCATCTCCGCTATGCATTGGCGATTTCTGTGGTCAGTCGGCTTATAATGGACCTACTGATGCCTTGGCCGATATCGATTTCGAAATATTATTAGCAAGTCGGGCAAAAGCTGCCCGAGACCGCTAAATCGCCCCCCAGCAGTTAATGATCCGGCAAATCGGTCAGGATGGGACACAAAAGATCGTCGATGGTCAGTCGGAATTTCAAATTGTCCAGTGACGTCCATCTGAGTTATTTTCCCCACGTTTTCCGCCTTCCTCAGCTCGCTTTAACACTCTGGATTTGGTCAAGTGGCGAAGCTTCAAGAAGCAGCAAATAATAAATTACTTTTCCATGGAAAACCAATTATGATCTTTCGGTTTTTAGGCTGTCGCCTATAGGAATTTGGTCGGAACGTTTCGCTGGCACGCATGACAGCCATCTTCCTATCGAGGGTGGTCTTAAAACTGGAAAAACAACCAAGAAGTTAAAAAAATTGGTACGTTGCTACTTTAGACGCAATGCCTACATCGCATGTAAGGCAAGCCTGGAATGGGCACACTTGTTGTTATTTTCCCGGGCAGATAATTCTACCTCCCCAAGGAATTTTATTAATGCCCGTTCGCTCATAAATTATCCAGCCCGAATTACGGCGCCCGCTGGAGAATGTAATTTTGGCATTGCCCAAACACCCACTAATAAGTTTTCCTGTTTCCGATAGCTGGAACGCTCCAAACAAAACATATTTTTCATCAGAAAACCGGCCGAAAACATACAAAATCCTTAAATATTGCAAGTCCATTCGAAACCTTCAGCTCTATTTCTCCAGCACAAAACTAGGAAAAATGCAAATTTCCGCTCTAAAGTCACACGTAGGGCTTCTAAGCTAATTATTCGCTATGGCTATGGCTTATCTATGTTTCCCAGTTCCGCGTCGGTTTTGAATAGTAAATAGGGGGTGAAAATTACGTAAAGGGCCCGTCCTTAAGAGTTATTTATTTATCGGTATTTTTGGTCGCAGTTCATACCCTCCATCCAACGTGCCTCAGTCGGTTCAGAAGACAGCAACCTTATTTAATTAGTGGCCGAACTAATGATCTGGCCCTCATTATCTGATTAACCAGTCAACACTAATTGCCTTCGGTAAGTTTCGCAGAGGGTCGAAAATAACTTAAACACTGACAAATGGCCAATTGACCTGATTGCGTGCTTCGCTGCAATGATGACCACAATGGGCTAATGACGTTCTGGATGCCTCACATTCCTCACCAGCACGCAATAACCGGGCCCAAATGAGAACGAAAGTAAATAAGAAAACTATCGAAAGATTGATTGAATACGGTTCGATTGTTTCTGGAACTAGTGCAACAGGAACAATTGCGCCTCAAAAAAAGCCGGAAAATTGACATATCGTGAACGAAACAATAAGAAGTCTTTTTAACGTATAAAAAATAGTCAAAATTTCCACTTAATTCGCCATATAACAGAGCTTGAAATGGGCGTTAAAATGGGTTTCTGATTGAAAAAATCCCAGTTAAAACAACAAAGATATCAGCAAAAGAAACGTGAAAAACCGCCAAAGCGCGACGCAAGCTAATTTCCTAAAGGAAAGGAAATGACGAGCTGTAAATGCTCTAAAACGTCTCAAATCGGCTAAATATTACGTTTTTGAAGCTTAGAAATCACCCAGCCATTTTCGTTGGCCAGATAACACATATTTGAGCCGTTTATTTTGAAAGTGGCCTAACTCCATTCATCTTCAAATCGAGATATTTAAGAGTTTGGGTTTCAATGAATTTAAAAATATACATGTAGGATACTAATATAAATAACTAAACTAAATCTGTAGTTCCAATAAAATAGTGGCAATTATTAAGCGAATAATTAGCGTTTTCTTGTCAGGAATGGAGTTAAGCCACTCTCAATTAGCTATGGCTGAGCCAAAACACTGAGTTGAGTTGCCCTTTTGAGTTGTTGCCGCTCTGTGAGTTGATGAGTTATAACTCATCCCGTCTGACTGCGCCGCACCTTTCATTACGGTATTACGCTTGTGGCGGACTGCATTCAGAAACTCACAGGTGGCAGCACCAACCCTGATTACAACAATTAACCTCATTCAAGATCGCAGACTTCGGATTGCAAATTAGTGAAGGCCTGATAGTCACCATATGATTCCTGGCATTTTTGGCAGAGATTATATTACGTGTTATGTAATTATAATGACGCTCTAATTCAAGAACCATATGTATATAAGGGGAGAGAATTGGAGGATTGGGAAACTTCAGAGGACAGGTAGTCTACGGCCAATCTGAGGAAAACCCACAAACATGTATTCTCATAAGGAATACAGTCAGAGCTATACCGTTATGGGAACACTGTAGTAGGAACCTTACGCGTACAAAAATAAGACTCAAGTCGCTCGGCGGAGATCGGAGCCCAGTTCTAGTATCTGCATACCTACCTTACGACCAAATAGGACAACTGTAAGGCCACTGTAAGGCGTCTAAGACCAGAACTGTCATTGGGTGTGATGCAAGTGCGCACCACATTTTGTGGGGCAGCAGTGACACCAATAGACTGGGCGAGTCTCTTTTAGAAAACCCTACGACCTCATCGTTTGAAGTCTGTAATCAGGGGTATGAACCAACCTTTGTAACAACGGTCCGAAGGGAGGTCATTGACATTACAATCTGCTTAAACCGCACTAGCGAACTAATAAAAGACTGGCATGTGTCGGATATGCAGAGCTTGTCCGATCATAGATATATACGATTCAATATCAAGTCGGAAGAGGTAACCCTCTCGTAGTATAGAAATCCGAAAACAACTGACTGGGTCTTCTACAAAGAGAACCTTAGGTTGCATTTGGGGGACTGCCCAACCGAAGCACCTATGGTGTTGGAGCTAGAAATGATGGTGACTACCGTCACATTGGCAATAAAATCAGCCTACAAATCCGCATGCCCTCTGAAGTCGAAGAGACAAACGAGGACATCCAAATGGTGGAACTCGGGACTCTCAACAATGAGGGAAACGGTGAAAAAGCTATTTAACAGGGCTAAACTAAACGAGGCCTTCTGGGGTGAATACAAAACATCCCTGACGACCTATGGCAACGCCATAAAAAATCACAAAGGGCTTCATGGAGGAAAGAATGTAAGGATATCGAAGATCCTCCGAGCTACGCTAGACTCCATAAGGCACTTTCAAAAGAACCACAGCAAAAAGTGGGCCCCCTGCTAAAATCAAAGGGAGGATATACAACAACAGAAGAGGAATCTCTGGAGCTTATGCTCAAGACTCACTTTCCTGGATCAATACTGGGAACAGTCGGAGAACAGGAGATACCAGTGGTTTTCGGGACGCGACAGCGGATACCGAAAGGACACTGGCCTCTTGCCTCAAGCATTGTAAACCAATCGAAAGTTAAATGGGCCATAAGTTCTTTCACACCATTGTTCTTTCAAAAATTGCGGAGTGGAGCCTTCGATATGTGAATGGATCCAAAACATGCTGAGCTGCAGAACAGTTGCACTCAATTACGTCAGCGCGGAAGCGCGGGTTTCCGCAGGGAGGAGTTTTGTTGACAGTCTCTGAACAAAGTTCAGAGGCTTGCGCTTACCATATGGGTGACGCTGCCCTCAGGAAAGTGACGGAATTGGGACACAGCGTATCTTCAGAAAGCTGAAGACAGTCGAGCCCGTGAGATTGAAAGCTGATCGAATTGAAACTCTAAGCATTTCGTTACCTTTCAGGTTTTATGTTGAGGATGAGGGGCGAGATTGTGGAGCGACTCCATCAGCTATCACAGGGGACTCCGTATGGTATACGGAACGCACAAAAACAGCAACGGGCACAGGCGCTGGTATAGTCGAAATAGGAAGAACCGGGGAAAGGATTACCTTTTCAAGCAAGTATACTAGTGGTAACAAATTGCTCCCGGAAAATGAGGGAAAGGGCCTACACACGTTAGCATATTACCATCGTAACCGGAGATGAAGCCACAATAAAGGCACTTAAATCGTACACAATCAGGTCACAATGTGTGCTAGATTGTGTAGAAGAACTTACGAACCTGGCTGGGGGAACTCAAACAGAGTAAAAGTAAGTTGGGCACGTGGCACAAACAGGAGCAAAGGAAACGAGATTGCTGCGGAACTTGCTATGGCAGGGGCCGAGCAACCACTGACCAACCAAGAACCTGCGTGTGGTATATCTCATGCCCAAGTTAGGGCGGAAGTTGGGCAGTGGATCTTGGAAGAACATAAAAAGTACTGGGAGGAGACACCGTGACTCCTTACCGCAAGGAATTTGGTGGGACCTCCACCACCAGTGCGTAAAAACGAAATGCTAGATCGCAGCAGGCAAAAAATAAGGAGGATAGTGGCCTTTTTAACAGGACACGCTCCCTGCAAAAAATACCTCTTCAGGATGGGACTGAGCTATCAACCGACATGCAGGGGGCGCGAATTATAACTTCATTTATCTTCAAATCGAGATATTTAAGGGTTTTCTGCTTAAGTATATCTAAGGGTGTTAAATTTGTTGCTCCTATTAAAATAGTGTCAATTATTAAGCGAATAATATCCGTTTTCTTATCAAGAATGGAGAGTGGCCACTCTCAATGTCACTCAAAAGTAACAACCTGATTTATTATAAAATTTGAAGCTGCCTAAGTCCATTCAACATAATTTAGTGAGCTCTTCATGTTAGTTGGAACTGTACAAAAACAAATGTCAATGGAAAAAGGCATGATCACGCACTCGAAAATTTTAGTTTGATCCTTCATAATACAAATACCTCTACACACTAAAAACCAAATAATGGTTCTGATATTACATACTCTAACTTAAATTAAACTTTTTCTACTGTTAATATTTCAGATAGAATAAATGTTAAAATAGAAAACGAAACTTGGGGCTCTGACCATTTCCAAATAAATACAGAGGTTAATGTAGAAAAAAGCATATATCGAAAGAAATCCTTTAAAATTAAGTCGGCACGAACCAATTGGGACGGTGTATACGAATACTTAGAAAATGAATTTTTAAGACTATTTGCGGTAAGCTACGATTTTCCAGATGCTTGTGAAAAGTACGGACTCCTTATCAATATAGTAAAAAAGGCAGTCAAAATCAACCCTCCAGAGAGAAAGGTATCCAGGTAAGAAATCCTGTCACATGGTGGGATGTGGAGTGTGACAAGATTAAAAGATTAAGGAAATCTGCGTAAAAAAGTGGCAATTCTCGAATAACCTAGTGATTTCATAGGATATAAAAAGTACTGTTTAATTGCGCGAAAAACATTTAAAGAAAAAAAGAGAGAAAACCTCAAATCATTTGCTATAAGTATTAACATAAAATCTAATTCAAAATATGCAGACAGACAGACAAATGCAAAACGCTAAAAAATGCTTGGGTTAAAACAAAACCTAGTCACACTCCACAAAATCAGGAAAACAATGGCAAATTTTGTCAAGCGTTGAACGAACCAAGTCCACCTTGTGCCAAACTGCGAGGAAAATACATTTCTTAGTTCTTAGTTCACATTTCCCGCACTTAATTATTTTGTAATTAACAATTTTGTAATTGAAAACTGTATTTTCCTCGCAATGAAGCTCGTATAACTTAAACATTTTCCTAAGAGTTATATCAGAATGCAGATATCTTCTATCAGGATTATGAGATATAGTATAATGGGATGCAAATTTAGAAAAGATTTTATTATGGTTTTGAACGTACTTTTTCCCATCCTCAGATAATTTTCTTGATGATCCAACCATCTTCCCACGTAAATCATTGCCTACATTTTTTTGTAAAGTTTTATTAAAACTGGTTATTGCTGACCAACTATTAATTTCTTCTTCTTCTTCCTCTTTTTCTTAGGCATTGTGCCTGTTTTTCATTAGCATACGGCCTCATCTTGGTGGTGATTCTATCGATGATGAGGTCCAACTTTCGACCCATCTTTTTGGTGGTCTTCCCGGTTGTCTTTTGCCCAGGGGAATTCCGTCTCGCACTATTTTTGGTAGCCGATCTTCATCCATGCGATCGACGTGAGCGTTCCATTCTTTCCTTCTGGTCTTGGTGAATTTGATTATGTCCTGGATGTCGCACTTGTTCCTGATTTCTCGACTAGGTATTCTGTAGTGGAGAGTTGCACCTGCTATCGTCCTTAGCGCCCTCACCTCGTTTACTGTGAGCCTTTGTTTTGTTTTGCTCGTCTCAGCTCTAGTTTCGCTCGCGTAGGTCAGTGTTGGTCTTACTATGCTTTTGTAGATTCTGACTTTAATCGTTACCGAGATGTATCTGTTCCGCCATATGACGTCTCGAAGGCAACCCGATACTATGGCGCCCTTGTACGATTGTTTCATGACCTCTCAGGTCACGTGCGCTAGAAATATCAACGCCTAGATAGTTGCAAGACATTACTTGCTCGATGACGCGGCCATCGATTTCAAGGTTGGACCTTAGAGGTTCCTTTGATATTGTCAGGAATTATGTTTTCTCCTTACATACTTCCATGTTAACGTTTTTTGCTGTTGTTATGAATTGGAATAGGAGTCATAACATATCACGGTCACACTGCTTCCTCCCATCCTGTATCTGTTCTTGGATTTGACGCTGTCGATAATTTTGTCTATCATGATGTTGAACAGCATAGAGCTTAGCGAGTCGTCGCCTTGACGTATTCCGGACCTTGTTGGGAGTTCTGCTGTTATGTCGTCACCTGCTTTAATACATGTTGTTGTATCTTGGTATAGGTGTTGAATCAGATTAGTTAGCGCTCTGGAGACTTCCTCTTCAGTGAGGATTGCTATTACGTCTTCGAGCCTCACACGGTCGAATGCTTTAGAACGATCAACGAAACACATGAAGGACGGAGAATTGAATTCTATCGATTTTTCAACGATTTGTCGTATGACAAATATGGCGTCGGTGGTTGGCCTGTTTTTCCGGAAGCCCATCTGTTCTTCATTATTTTCCGGTTCCAAGTTGAGCTTGTTAAGAGTGACTTTTGTTATAAGTTTCAAGACGGAGCTGAGCAAAGTGATTTCTCGATAGTTTTTGGGTAGTTTTTTTGTCGCCCCTTTTTATATATCGGTATGGTGATACTAGTCTTCATTTTCTTAGGGACTTCCTGATTGTCAAAGATTTTTTGGCTGAGTACAGTCAGTTCTGATATTAGATCGGCGCCCCCCGACTTTAACATTTCGTTTGGTATATTGTCTGGACCTGGTGGCTTTCTCCCTCTCAGATATTTCAATGCTTTCTCGATGTCTACTGTATCTATTATGATAGTTTTATTCTCTATCTGTCTGTCAGTGTGATCGTCGCCTGTTGGTATTTGATTGTACATATTTTTGAAATGTTCATACCAGTCTTCTGTGCTTATTTTGCAGGTGGTGAAATTTTCACTTATATCTTTCCTTTGGTTCCGAATCATTTTCCATACTTTATTCTGTGCTCCGGTTATGTCATGTTCTAAGTCTTTGATAAATCTTTCCCAGTATTCTTCTTTAATTTGGCGGATTCTTGCGTTGGTTTTGTTACGTGTTTCCTTATATTCAGTGTAGTCCGATGGCGTTTGTGAGGACTTATATTTGAGGTACGCTTCTTTCTTTAACTGACTTAGTATCTTCACTTCATTTGTAAACCAAGGGGTTTTTGTGTTGTTGGTTCCCGTCGTAACTGTCATTGTGCCGCATACTTCCTTTGATGCAGATGTGATGTTTGCCTTTAGCTTCGCCCATGCATCGTTCACCGAGTCAGTTGGGTGAATCTTGTTGGTATAAATTTTTTGCTTGAGTCTTCTGACATAGAGGTCTTGTGTGCTTTCTGTCTTCAGGCTCTCTACATTCAGCTTTTCTCGTTTAGCTGGATGTCGTTGCAGTTTCCTCTTCTTAGAGTGGGTCATCCTAAGCCTACATTGCACTAGACTGTGGTCACTGCCGATATTTGCAGAGTTTAACGTTTTTACATCCAGTATTTGCGTTGGGTATATGCTGCGACTTGTGGTAATATAATCTAATACTGATGTCTGGCCTCGGGTATTTTGCCTGGTTGTTTTATATTTATCAGCGTGGTTGAAGAATGTGTTATTAATTCTTAAGTAATTTTGACTGCACAGATCCACGAGTAGTTCTCTGTTGTCGTTTTCCACAGCTTCGTTAAAGCGTTGTTTAATACCAACCAGGTATTATGTCATTACCAACTCTTGCGTTAAGATCGCTCATAATTATTAGATGTTCTTTGGCGGTATCGAGTTTATTACGAAATGTAGTTGTTCATAGAACAGTTCCTGCTGGATTCTTGGTTTGCTTCTAACTAACGCAATTGTCCAAAAAGTCATAACTTGTTAAATACTAAGTAATTAAAATTTCCTTCAGACATTATCAATAGTAAATATCTTGATTTAAGTATAAATGAAGTTAGACCACTTTCAAGCTACACGGTTCAGTTTCGTTTCGTAAACCCAATCTATTAAAAACAAGCTTATTTCCCAAACGAAAGAAAACGACGAGTTGTAAATGCTCTAAAACGTCTCAAATCGGCTAAATATTACGTTTTTGAAGCTTAGAAATCACCTAGCGTTTTTCGTTGGTCAAGCAAGCAAAACATCTTCTGGGAACGCCCTAAAAATCAATCAAATTTCGCGTTTAAACCCTCATACCAAAGGGCTTGAATTGATCTCTAATCAGGCGTTTTAGTCGTTAAAGTAGCTTTTGCAGCGAAAGAATTTAAGACAAAAACAATCCGCAAATTTGGCAAACCGCGGACGAAACAACAAAAAGTCTTCTTAACATCTAAAAAATTGAGACCAACTTATCACTTAATTCGTCATATAAAAGGGCTTGAAATGGGTGTTAAAACGGATTCCTGATTCAAAAAATCCCTGTTAAAACAACAAAGATATTGGCAAAAGGAACGCGAAAAATAGCCAAAGCGTGAGCCAAGCAACCAACATATCTTCTGGAAACACCTTAAAATTCAATCAAATTTGGCGTTTAAACCATCATACAAAAGGGTTTGAGATGAGCTCGAAACCGGCTTTTTAATCGTAAAAATCGCTTTTACAGTGGAGGCGTTTAAGCCAAAACAATTTTTTAGAATTGGGCAAAACCGTGGATGAGGCAATAAAAAGTCTACTAACGCCTACAAAAAAAGGGCTTGAAATGGGCTTTAAAATCGTTTGATTGCCATTTAAGGCGATTTCAAAATAGTAAAGTTTGGGCAAAATAAGTAGACAAACAACTAAAACACGGACAAAACAGCCCAAAGACCCTCTCTCAACACCTGAAAATCATTCAAACTCCACAGTTGATCCTTCAAATTAAAGGCCTTGAAATGGACCTTAAAGAGCTTCAATTGCGCTTCAAAGACGAAAGAAACCGCGGATGATTTGCCAGCAGCAAAGTGCATTGTGCTCGTTCGCTGAAGAGACATTAGCCGTATCGCTATGATGGATACCGTCAGCATATTTTGGCGCTCAGCGATATGCTAAAAGGAAATTAAAGATCCGGCGATAAACTGAGAACGGGCCCCGAGGCTGCAACTTAAGATATCGGGCACGTAGTGTGAGATTAATATGGGGGACTTTTTCTCCCGCCTCTCCACCCATCGATCGCTGTTTTTAGAAAAAACAACAACAAACCCCCCGAACGGCCGCTAGACAATATTTCGCTCGAAGCATTGCGGTTGCATTAAAAAAGCCCTTCATGCTGCCCAGCTTGTTAGTGGCCGATTTACATATTTTATGCGACAAAACACAAAAAACCGAATATATATGTCGCATGCAATCAGGCAAAAGGCGACAAAGAAATACGGAGTTAGTAGTAAAGCAACGTCGTTCCCCCCAGGGGCTTAAATACCGATATCAATTTGAAGGAAATCATATAAATTTCGTTATGTTATTAAGGGTGTGCGTGCTCACTGTTGGGTTTGATCCGAAACACTTTGCAAACATGAAACGTTCACTAGACTGCACTTTTAATCGGGGATTTTCAAATTTGGCTCTTTGCAAGCAAGCAGGCGATTTGTCATGCAATTCAAGATCTCCGGACAGTCCCGCAAAAAAGACAAGAGACTCGTTTAATTTTGCGTCCCCCCGCCGATGCGAACGAATAATGGAAAAAAAGCGCACAATGGGGATTTTTAATTAAACCTTGAGTACAAATCCGCGAATTCAACCACTATCCACTGCCAAAAGGAATTGGACTATTTAATTTATTCCCTAAATGAAATTTCCTGTTTAATTCCCTCCAAACATCATGCGGCTCAGATCGTATCTAAGATGTCCCCTAAGAAATTGTACTAAGGCGGTTTTGCAGCTGAAAATTATTCGTGTTTTTTTAATACGGGCGCTTTGTTGTAGGCGAGAAAAGAGCATTTTGAAGTGTTTTCTTTTTTAGTAGTAGTAAACATCTTTATTTCTAAAAAAGGCTATCGACCTATCGGTCTTTCTGCCCTTGTTTAATACATGCAGTCTTAATCTAAATAAAAAACAAATATGGAAATTCTCTTATTCTAGGTTAACAATACTATTAAATAAATAAGATTTCAGTGGCAAGAAGAAATTGTTTTATTGTCCACTAGTCCGTTGCGTTTGTAAGTGTTCGAGTAGCGTTAATGTAGGGAAACGGAAGCGGGATTGTCTGGTTGGTCTTGTCAGACAAAGGGGATTCAGTATGGTCCAGTTGTAGGGGTTGTTTGTCCATTTTGTCTGTAGCTGTATGAGTCTTTCCGAGATCTTTGTCATGTTTGTGCGTTCGTATAGTAGTTGGGTGGGGGGGTTGTGTAGTGGGTTTTGGGGGTGTCTTATTCGTGTTATTAGTCTTAGTGCAATTTGTTCTGTTGTTTGTGTATAACGTTTTGTCCTTTCTGTTCCGTTAGTCATGAGTATATGTCCAAAGTCTAGCAAGGGACTACAAATAGCTTTATATATTTTGGTGGCGGTGTTTGTGCTAATTCCTCTGTCTTTGTAGGTTAGTGATCGGAAGTGTTTTGTTCTCTTTATTGTTTCTGCCCTGATGTTTCGTATGTGTTTAGTGAATTTAAGTTTGTGGTCAATTGTGATTCCAAGGTATTTTACGTCGTTTTTTGTTTGTGTCGTTTGGCCGTCTGCAGTTATTGTAGGGGAGTCAGCGTTGAGTCTGTAGTTTGTGTGCAGAATTTGTTTTTTTGACGCGTTTAGTGTTAGTCTCCATTTATAAAACCATGTCACTGTGTTGTTTGTTAGTGTTTGGAGTCTTTGCGCTGCTCTCTCAGTAGTTTTGTCATGTACAATAAGTGCCGTGTCGTCTGCGTATTGTAATATGTATGCCGATTTGTCGATTTGATTTTTGTCTGGTAAGTTGTAATTGTATATGTCATGGCAGTATATATTGTAGAGAAACTGTGAGAGCGGGGATCCTTGAGGGAGCCCTTGTTCAGGGGAAAAAGAAAATGACAGTGTTTTGTCAATACGTACTTGTAGTTGTCTGTTTTCTAGTAAGTTCTTTATGGTGTGTAGTAGATATGTTGGTGTGTGTAGTTTGTATAGTTTGTATAGTAAGCCTCTATGCCAGACACTATCAAAAGCCCTGTTAATGTCCATAAACAGGCAAGCTGTCTTTCTGTCAGTTAGGTGGGTAGTTTGTACATTGTTGGCCAAAATAAAGAGGGGATGAACAGTCGAGTGATGCTGTTTGAAACCAAATTGGCAGGTAGGTATATACCTTCCAATCACTCTTTCAAGCCGCTGCTTCATTATGCATTCAAAAATCTTGCCCAGTACTGGAAGCAGTGTAATTGGTCTGTAGTTGCTCGGTTGTGTATTGTCCAGTCCATTTTTGGGTATAGGGATTATTAAGCCGTTTTTCCATGTTTCTGGGATTCTGCCATTTGTGATGCAGTTGTTCAATTCAGTTAGGATCAGTTTGTGTGTTTCTTGAGTTAGGCTTTTCAAGACTTTTGTCTTAATTTTATCTTTCCCCGGTGCAGTGTTCTTGATGTGCGCTAGGGCTTCATCGTACTCTGTGTCTGTGGTCAGTGTGCAGGCATAGTTTGGTGAGTTGTTAAAATAGTTCAAGTACCAGTCGTTGATCAAGTTCCAGTTGTCATTGTCGAAGTTAGGGTTTGTCGATATGCTGAAGGCCCTTTGATAGTGTCTGGCGAATGCGTCCGCTTTCTCTTTGTCTGTGTAGCGTTCTATTCCGTTTTCGTCAATTGTGTCAGTAGTGCCAGTCTTCCTGTATTGCGCCAGTTTCTTAATTTTTCGCCAGTATGTTTTGCCTTTGTCCTTCTGTATTTCTTTACATGTTTCTAGCCATTTGTCTTGTCGGCATTGTCCAATCAGAGTTTTAATATTTCTGTTAAGTTGGTTCATTGTCTTTTTTAGGTCATTATTTTGAGTGTTTGTATATAGTCTGTACAGTTCTCTCTTATGTTTTATTAGTCTCAGTATGTATTTGGGTAGTGTATGTCGGTAGAAAGCATTTTTTATTTCCGGGCTAAATTTCCTATGGCTAGTGAAAGTTGTTGTTGTATGGTTTCTATTGAAATGTGCTGTGCTTGTGATTTAATGTAGTAATGTATATGTTGTTTCACTTTGTCTATGTCAGTCTTTGTTAGGTTTAAGTTTTTCTCTATAGGAGGCATACTGGAGGTAGGTTGCATATGTTGTAAGTCTATGTTAAACGTAATAGCCAGGTGGTCGGATCCAAGTTCGTTGGTTAAGTTTATGTTGTTGATGGTGTTTGTCAAGTTTCTTGTGTGCAGTAGAACGTCTAGTGTTGAGTCTGGGTTTGCGGGCATCAGAAAAGTTGGTGGGGTGTGCTGTTTTATAAAGTCCGAATTTTGTAGAAATCTTTTAAGCTGTTTCGCTTTGTTTTTGTTGTAGATTAAAGTCGCCTATAATTATTGCATATTTATAGATGCTTGCTTTGGTCAATATGTTTTGTTATAGGTTGCAGTGTGGGTGTATAAATGTGAGAAATATGTGTATCAGGTCATTTAGGTAGGGTATCGTAAAATGTATGCAGTCGTTCAGAGGGTGGTTGAGGGATGGAGGATTTGCTCTTCCAAGTTTAAATGTTGGTTTTAGGAGAGCTGCGACCCCTGGCATGATTGATGGTATTTCCATGCCTATAGATATACTGCCAATTTCTGTACGTTGGTGTTTGTCCTAGTTTGGTTTTAGTCTCTACAAATATGCAGCAGTCTGTGTCGTTTTGTTCTATGTAATTGTAAATAAGTGGTTTTTTGCTGTTAAGTCCGTTGATGTTCGCGTAAAGTACTTTCAAATTGAATCTTGTATGCTCGTTACTGTCTGTCTCACTTGTTCGCAGGGTTCAGTTGGAGAGCGTCTCTCGGGCGGGAGCATGTCAAACATTAGGATGTAGCAAAAGTTTCTTTTTTATTTAGTAAGCGTTTTTAAAACTTTTTAAACACCCGATATATCACGGGAGAAATCAGATGGATATTTGAATTCCGAAGTCGCTTAAAAAACGATTTTTTTTAGGAAAAAGTTGATTTAAATCTTGTAAACATCAATATAATTTCGCGGCTAATTCCGTAATATTAAAGGGCTTAAAACGGGCTTTAAAGTGAGATTTTGAACCTTCAAATCGTTTATGAAACAGGAGAGTTATCGGGAAACGAAAGCAGGATAGCTCCCGAAGTCTGGACGGATGGCAAAGGTTCCTCAGGAAACCCCCGCGAAGGATTTCTGATATTTGTACTTGAACTCTCATATAAAATGGGCTCAAAAATGGCTTGTTGACTGTTGAGGTCGTTTTAAAACCAGCAAAGTTGTAGGAAAAAGGGCAGAAAAAAACTTTCAAAGCGCGAGTGGAGCAACCAAAACATCTCTAAAAATCAGTAAAATTTCGCGTTTAAACCCCCATATGAGAGGGCTTCAAAACCTTGACCGTTAAATTTGCGTTTGAAGCTGCAAAGTTATTAATAGAAATGTGCCAAATCGCGAACATAAGAACAAAATTATGGCTCTTAACATCTTCTGGAAAACGCCCGAAAATCAATAGAATTTTACACCTAAAGCCTGATAGCAAAGCCCTTAAAATGGGCTTCAAAACAGTTGTTTGGCTTTTGAAGTCACTTTTAAAACAGCCGAATTGTAGGTAACACAAAAACAGAAAACTGTTAAAGCCCGGGAGATACTTCAAACAATCAGATGTCGGGAAGTTCAAAGAACTTAGAATGGGCTTTAACATGGCCTTTCTAACCGTTGAAGCCGGTTTTAAAACGGCAAAGGTGTGGGCAAAAAAGTTTTCTGTCAACATCCGAAAGTCCAGTAAAAATCAATGAAATTTTGCATTTTAAACAGCATATTAAAAGGCTTGAAACGGTCTTTTAAATGACCGTTGAAGCCTTTATTAAAACAATTCGGTTTAATTATTGTTTGCCAAAAATCCATCGGGATGTAGGGGCGACGTTATAGGAGTAGTACCTTTGTCGCGAAACGGCCACACCCGGACATAAGTAGGGTGGTTTCTAACACACTGGTCTCCACAAGGTCCCCAACTCTCACTTGCTGGCTTCAAGCGCCACACCCCGGTAAACTGCGTTCCTCCGCAGGTCAAACCAAGGGATGATAGATAAATATGTCGAAAACCTGTTGGTGGGCAGCAGCAACAGCACCATGTAGCGTCTCTCTACGAAGATGAACTTTACACTCAGCGTTACAATGGATGTGGGAGGCTCAGCTGTAGCAGTCTCATCGACCCCAAACTGCGGTGCCGAAGGGAAACGGAAATCCCACTACACTAAATTTGCCAATTATTCAACATGGCAAAAGTAGATATTAAAATGGCGTTCAGTCCGGAGCACCCTTTAAGTGGCGAGAAGGTGCGAAGAATCCCCCCCCCCCCCCCGTCGCCGAAAAGTAACCAAAATAGCTACGTGGAACGTACGCAGCTTATACATGATAGGAAAACTTAACAACTTAGACGCAGAAGTGTATAGATTGCAAATCCAAACCTTGGGCCTAAGCGAAGTTAGATGGCCGGGTGCCGGAACTCATAAAATCCAAAATGGTGTTCTTTACTACTCTGGAGTTGACGACCCCAAACACCAGTATGGCATAGCCATACTCATCTCCTCCGAACTGGAGAAATCTGCGAGCGATTTTGTTCCTCTCGGAGATCATGTGATGCTCTTAAGGCGGTACACTACATACAGAATCATGAACATCATTCAAGCATATGCTCCAACAAAAGACACACGTGACGAAGAGGTCGAGGAATTCTACGCTACTTTGCAAGAGGCCTTGAAACTAATAAAGAAATGTGAAATAACAATTGTTTTCGGCTACGTTAATGCAAAAATCGGACGTGGTGCTGAGGGCGGGGTTTCTGGTAACTATGGACTAGGAACACGCAACGAAAGGGGTGATCGTCTAGTGCAATTTTGCACAGAGCACGGTCTCTTTGCTACCAACACTTTCTTTAAGCAGCACCCTCGGCGACTATACATGTGGAAGTCTCCGGCTGATCGGGGCGATCACGTTATCAGAAATCAAATAGACGTCGTCCTAATAAAAAGTCAAAACACCACGGCAAAAGACAACATATTCTGGCGTCGACATCAACAGTGACCACATTCCTGTCGCCATTAAACTGCAATTTCATCGCTTTATCAGAGCACGTAATCCAAGAGCACTAAGGTCATTTGATGTCGGAAGGCTGAACGGCCCAGTGGTGCGAGCTCAAGCAACAGGGAATCTTGAAACACGACTACAAACTACTGAAGACTGTATGGAATATGACTTGGAACTTCGATCGGATACTGTTAAAAATGCTCTTATAGATACGCAAGTATACGACGTGGGGACACAAACCAACAAGAGGCAGCAGTGGATGACAGATAAGAGTTTCCTCCTCTCCTCTTCTCTCATCCAACTAATGGAGGAGAGAAGGAAATACAAGGATAGATACAAAAACAAGTATATATAACTAAATAGGAATGTGAGAACTGAATGCCGCAAAGCGAGGGAACGTTGGCTGGCGGAACAGTGCATGACGTATTTTTAACCTTTACAAAAAAATCAAAGAGTTTACAAATGCACAACGTAAACAAGGTCGAGGTATCTTGAAAGATGCAAATAATAAAATTATTGCTGATATAAAAGAGAAGATGAAGAGATGGGAAGAGTATGTTAAAACTCTCCTCAATGACACACGTCCCGACCAACCACTTCTAAAAGACGAATTTAATGAGCCCAGTCCGGACATCACAAGAGAAGAAATGATACGAGCTATAATGCTTCAAAAGAACAATAGAGCCGTAGACCCAGACCAGGTGCACGCCTGGGGCCTAAACCTCCTTACCAATTTGTTCAACTCTATATACAGAGCCGGGAAAATACCAAATGATTGGCTAAAGTCGACATTCATCACGCTACCGAAGAAAGCAAACGCCTCTCAATGCGATGACTACAGGATGATCGGCCTTATGTCTCATGTCCTCAAGGTTTTCCTTCGAATCATCCACACACGCATATACACCAGGTGCGAACGACAAATTGGCGACACGCAGTTCGGATTTAGAAATGGAGTGGGCACACGAGAGGCTCTCTTTTCTATCAACGTCCTCACACAAAGAGGCTTGTGTGTTTCGATCGGAGACTTGTCGAAATCCTAAAGTTCGCGGGTGTCGATACAGGAGATCTACGCATCATCACTCAGCTGTACTGGAACCAAACTGCAGAAGTCAGAGTAGAAAGCACCACATCGGATGAGTTAGAAGTACGAAAAGTTGTCAGACAGGAATGTGTCCTATCACCCCTACCCTTTAATATATATTCTGATGCAGATTTTCGAGAAGTAATGGAAAATACGAAAAAGGATATTAAGATCAATGGCACCCTCATAAATAATGTACGATTTGCTGACGATGCGGTTGTTCTCGCCGACAACCTACCAGGTCTCCAAAACATGATGAATTTGATCGTTGAGCACAGCGAACAATACGGTATTCAAATGAATGTCGTAAAGACTAAACTTGTTGTATTCTCAAAAACACCGCGACGCTTAGTCCCTAGAACGAAGCCGTGGAACAAGCATCATCCTTCAAGTATCTGGGAGCTCTTGTCAACGACTCCAACGACCCTAAAAAAGAAATAGTGTCTAGGATCGAACAGGCCAGGAAAATCTTTACATCCATGCAAACTCTTCTTACTAGTCGGTACTTACGCCTGCAGATCCGTATGCGCATACTACGCTGCTACATATTCCCAGCCCTTCTCTAGGGTTCTGAGAGCTGGACTTTCCACCAATCAATGGAGAACCCAATCAACGCCTTTGTGATGTACTTGAACCATCATGTGCTGCGCGTGTCTTAGGTAGATAGGGTCACTAATGAGGAGATACTCAGACCAATACATAAAGGCAGAGAGCTTATGTTGGCCATCAAAGAGCGTAAGCTACAATACATAGGACACATAATGAGAGGAGAGCGTTATGGGCTCCAAAGACTCATCATTGAGGGCAAAATCAAGGGTAAATGATCGATAGGAAGGCGACAAAACTCATGGCTCAGAGACTTACGTCCATGGTTTGGACGAACATCAATAGAAATATTTAGAGGTGCAGTTTCGCACACAATTGTTGCCAGTTGGATCTCCAACCTCCGGTGGGAGGCGGCGTCCTAAGAAAGCGAAGAAATCCATTGCGGTGGTTCCCCGTGGGACACCCTGAAAATGGGGGGCTTTTAGGTCGAAAGCTATGCATTCAGCTCAAAAAACACACATAAGAAAAGCAGATTTTTGGCCGAAAAATCAATATTTGTGAGCTTTTGGAGCTCAATGATTAGCTTTCGGCCTAAGAAGCTGTTATATGAATATACAGGGCGTTTGAGTTTAAAAAGATAGGAAAACCACTAAAAAAGTTGCAAATGTTCAATTTTTTTCGGATTAGGAAACTGTTTTTTCCATGAGCTTGTTGCAAAAAATTTAAAAATTACACCAATTGAAACATTCAGTGTCTGATTATTCTAGCACAGACTTCGGATGTTATAGTATTTCATGCACTCCTGGATTATTTTCAATCGAACAGAAAAAGTGGAAAAAGCTAAAAATCTGGCCGTCCACCTGATCTCGGCAAAGGCGAGACTGAAATCCGTAATATTACTGCCCCACTCTCAAAAGGGCATTAATCAGCTCCGGACAAATCATAAAAACCCGATGGAAAGTGATTTTTTGCCGTTTTAAATTCGACTTTCGTGTTTCGGGAAAACACCTTATTAATCAGAAGGTTCAAGGGGGCCGAAGAAATGCGGATCGAAAGGAAAAACCGGCCGTGAAGTAATTTGATTGATATCATCATCATCATCATTATCGTTCCAGACAAATGATTATTTCCATTTGAACTGAAAGCTTTTTTTCGCGAGCTGAATCACAACAGCCAGTAAATACTGAAGAGCTCTTTTAAAGGGATCTTGGACGCGATCCTGGCAGTATGTGCTACCAGGACTGTTCAAGAACGATGGAAGTTTGCTCTGCATCTCCCCCAGGATGTTTATCCAAGGATTACCTGCCGCCTTCCCTATATCCATTCAGTTATTATTTTTCCATTACTGATATTTATCGTAGGGGTGACTTGCACAGTGTTACGACACATTCGGGAATTGCCGTCACTGCTCTTAGGGGTCTTAAGGGATCTGCTTGATATTTGCCCCTGAATATTGTTTCTGGGCTTCCTCAAAGAGGCGGATTTACTGAAGACAAATCGCCTCCAACTTCCAATCACATTCTTCATCAAAATGCCGCAAATACACTTCGGCACGTTTTTTCGTTTCGCTGGAAAGATCATTTTTATTGGGACAATATCTTGTCGTAATTTCCACTGATAAAACGCATTTTGTAACAGGCCAAAGCCTTGGAAAGTAGAAATTTGCAGGCATTTTCTAGAGCTTCTATTTGAATAAGTCGAATGTGACGACGTGTCTTTATTATGGAGCAAACTCTGCCGGTTTGCGACTTTAGAAATTTAACTCCTCGCAAATAAATCCTGATGGGTTTCGCATTAAAATCCACAAAAGCGGCCTGCATGAAAGCAAACGGCAGTTTGCCACTATTTATGCCTCGCTGCGTTCTTTTTCATTAATGGCTCGTGTTATTCGCGAATTGCCTGCTTAAATGAGAACCACTCTACTATATCTATGAATAGCTGTAATGGCAGTAATTGAGGAAAAAAGTCTGCAGTTTTCTCAACCATTTCTGGAACTCTAATATGGGCATTACAGTGAAAAAAGACACAGAACATTTTCCTGCTTGAACCAGCTTCTTTAGTGAACACATTTCTTATGGGGCGCCCAGAGCTAACGAGCCGAGCCAGAGCCGAGCCTGAGCCGCGGCTACATTTCTGTGATATTTTGTCAAAATACTCTCCACAGCTCGTTAGGTCTGGACGCGGCATTACATTCTGGTACTGGACTTGACCTATCGGCCTCAATAACCCAAACAGCAAGACAATCAAACAAGCGAGCAAAGAAAAAAGCAAACAATTATCATAATAAGCTCCATCCTGGGACTTGTCGACAAAACAAATTGGATAACTTTGTTCCGAAGCGCAATCAAGAGTTTATAATAACCGGTGAGTTTTAGCGTGTGCCGTTTTTTCAACGCGTCAAGATTTATCGTAGAGGAGTTTCACTCGCAAACTGTATACTCCATATAATGATAACACGACTCCCTAATTTGCAGCCACGCGTGCTGCGATCGTTCGGGCATGGCATTTAATTTTCCCATTTATCCAGAAAAGGGCCTTTTTCATTTACTTAAGCTGACAGGGGGGAAACGCAGCATAACCGGACCATCGAAACCCTATTATACGCAAAACATATTGGCCGGGGCTCGAATAAGAAACCATTCGTATCAATTTAACTTTTCAAACATATGGCTGGCCAGGGCAGGATTTCAGGGGAGTTGCTCTTAAACTGCTGCTGGTGTGAACTGATGATGGTGTTGGGGAGACGAAACGTACTGAGGTGTGAAGTAAAGCCAGGCTTGCACAGGTTCAGTTTTTCTGTTTTTGCACAATGTGGATGGTGGCGTAAAATTGCATTTTTTTTGATTGTTGAACCGCAACAGCTGTATGCAATCCAGAGACTTGAACCTTTAGAGCTCATTTAGTTCAGGCGATGCTAATTTTTAAAGCAAACCTTGCACAAGTCCGGTTCTGTTAGCCCTGGTTAAGTTTGGTAATTATTCAAACATTTCCTGTTATCCAACTTTACAAGCTCTCCGATATGCAGATTTAAGGTTTTCGAGTCTTTAGTAAGGAAAATTCGTGGGGTAAAGATATGCTAAAAAGTCACTAAAAATGAACCAAAATGTCGATTTTTCCAGACCTGAAGCTTTCATCGCTTTTTTTTCAAAGAGCTCGATGCATTTCTTGTTTGCTAGAGAAAAAAATGATGAGAAATTCATTTTGAGAAACTTTATTTTTTGAAAAAATCGACTTCCACCCTTAATAAAATTTCGAGCAAAAAAAAAAATTTATATGCATATTTTTTGAGCTCAACGGATTCGTTCTGGCCTCAGAAGCTCCTTAATATGCACATTTAAGGTCTTCGAGTCTTTATTAAGGAAAATATCACCGGTTAAACATGGCATCCGCTCAAAAAGCCTTAAAATGAACCAAAAATGTCGATTTTTTCGGACCCAAAGCTTCCAGCATGTTTTTCAATGAGTCCTTCACAGTTTCCTTCTTGCATTCCTCGTTTCCTTGGGATGAAAATGATGTAAAATTCGAAACACTTAGAAAAACTTTATATTTTTTGAAAACATCCACCCCCACCCTTACGACAATTTTGGTCAAAATTCGAAATTTCATATACGTAATTTTTGTACTCAAATCGGGTTTAGAAGTTCTTCGATATGCATAATTTAAGAGTTCAAGTTTTTATAAGCTAAATATTGACGGTTATAGTGCGTGAGAGCTGAAAAATATCTTGAAATTAACCAAAAAGGCCGATTTTTCCCATTCTGAATCTTCCAGCGTGTTTTTCAATCAGCTAGTTGCTTTCCTCGTTTCCTCGGGATGAAAATGACGTAGAATTCGGGACATTTTAAGAAACTTTATAGTAGTAGTAAACATCTTTATTTCTAAAAAAGGCTATCGACCTATCGGTCTTTCTGCCCTTGTTTAATACATGTAGTCTTAATCTAAATAAAAAACAAATATGAAAATTCTCTTATTCTAGGTTAACAATATTATTAAATAAAATTTCAATGGCAAGAAAAAATTATTTTATTGTCCAGTAGTCAGTTGCGTTTGTAAGTGTTCGAGTAGCGTTGATGTAGGGAAACGGAAGCGGGATTGTCTGGTTGGTCTTGTAAGACAAAGGGGATTCAGTATGGTCCAGTTGTAGGGGTTGTTTGTCCATTTTGTCTGTAGATGTATGAGTCTTTCCGAAATCTTTGTCATGTTTGTGCGTTCGTATAGTAGTTGGGTGGAGGGGTTGTGTAGTGGGATTTGGGGGTGTCTTATTCGTGTTATTAGTCTTAGTGCAATTTGTTCTGTTGTTTGTGTATAACGTTTTGTCCTTTCTGTTCCGTTGGTCATGAGTATATGTCCAAAGTCTAGCAAGGGTCTACAAATAGCTTTATATATTTTGGTGGCGGTTTTTGTGCTAATTCCTCTGTCTTTGTAGGTTAGTGATCGGAAGTGTTTTGTTCTCTTTATTGTTTCTGCCCTGATGTTTCGTATGTGTTTAGTGAATTTAAGTTTGTGGTCAATTGTGATTCCAAGGTATTTTACGTCGTTTTTTGGTTGTGTCGTTTGGCCGTCTGCAGTTATTGTAGGGGAGTCAGCGTTGAGTCTGTGGTTTGTGAGCAGAAGTTGGTTTTTTGGCGCGTTTGGTGTTAGTCTCCATTTATAAAACCATGTCATTGTGTTGTTTGTTAGGAGTCTTTCAGCTGCTCTCTCAGTAGTTTTGTCATGTACAATAAGTGCCGTGTCGTCTGCGTATTGTAATATGTATGCCGATCTGTCGATTTGGTTTTTGCCTGGTAAGTTGTAATTGTATATGTCATGGCAGTATATATTGTAGAGAAACGGTGAGAGCGGGGATCCTTGAGGGAGCCCTTGTTCAGGGGAAAAAGAACATGTCAGTGTTTTGTCAATTCGTACTTGTAGTTGTCTGTTTTCCAGTAAGTTCTTTATGGTGTGTAGCAGATATGTTGGTGTGTGTAGTTTGTATAGTTTGTATAGTAAGCCTCTATGCCAGACACTATCAAAAGCCTTGTTAATGTCCATAAACAGGCAAGCCGTCTTTCTGTCAGTTAGGTGGGTAGTTTGTATATTGTTGGCCAAAATAAAGAGCGGATGAACAGTCGAGTGATGCTGTTTGAAACCAAATTGGTAGGTAGGTATATATTTTCCAATCACTTTTTCAAGCCGCTGCTTCATTATGTATTCAAAATCTTATCTTATCTTTCCCCGGTGCAGTGTTTTTGATGTGCGCTAGGGCTTCATCGTACTTCGTCTGTGATCAGTTTGTAGGTGTAGTTTGGTGAGCTGTTAAAATAGTTCAAGTACCAGTCGTTGATCAAGTTCCAGTTGTCATTGTCGAAGTTAAGGTTTGTCGATATGCTGAAGGCCCTTTGATAGTGTCTGGCGAATGCGTCCGCTTTCTCTTTGTCTGTGTAGCGTTCTATTCCGTTTTCGTCAATTGTGTCAGTAGTGCCAGTCTTCCTGTATTGTCAGTAGCGCCAGTTTCTTAATTTTTCGCCAGTATGTTTTGCCTTTGTCCTTCTGTATTTCTTTACATGTTTCTAGCCATTTGTCTTGTCGGTATTGTGTCCAATCAGAGTTTTAATGTTTCTGTTAAGTTGGTTCAGTGTCTTTTTTAGGTCGTTATTTTGAGTGTTTGTATATAGTCTATACAGTTCTCTCTTATGTTTTATTAGTCTCAGTATGTATTTGGGCAGTGTATGTCGGTAGAAAGCATTTTTTATTTCCGGGCTAAATTTTTGTATGGCTAGTGTAAGTTGTTGTTGTATGGTTTCTATTGAAATGTGCTGTGCTTGTGATTGAATGTAGTCATGTATATGTTGTTTCACTTTGTCTATGTCAGTCTTTGTTAGGTTTAAGTTTTTCTCTATAGGAGGTGTATTGGAGGTAGGTTGCGTATGTTGTAAGTCTATGTTAAACGTAATAGCCAGGTGGTCGGATCCAAGTTCGTTGGTTAAGTTTATGTTTTTGATGGTGTTTGTCAAGTTTCGTGTGTAGAGTAGAACGTCTGGTGTTGAGTCTGGGTTTGCGGGCATCAGAAAAGTTGGTGGGGTGTGCTGTTTTATAAAGTCGGAATTTTGCAAAAATCTTTTAAGTTGTTTCGTTTTGTTTCTATTCAAGTTAAAGTCGCCTATAATTATTGCATATTTATAGATGCTCGCCTTAGTCAGTATGTTTTGTTCTAGGTTGGAGTGTGGGTGTATGTATGTCAGAAATATGTGTCAGAAATATGTAAAATCAGGTCGTTTAAGTAGGGTATGGTAAAATGTAGACAGTCGTTCAAAGGGTTGTTGAGGGAAGGAGGATTTGCTCTTCCAAGTTTAAATGTTGGTTTTAGGAGAGCTGCGACCCCGCCCCTGGCATGATTGATGGTATTTCCATGCCTATAGATATACTGCCAATTTCTGTACGTTGGTGTTTGTCCTAGTTTGGTTTTAGTCTCTACAAATATGCAGCAGTCTGTGTCGTTTTGTTCTATGTAATTGTAAATAAGTGTTTTTTTGCTGTTAAGTCCGTTGATGTTCGCGTAAAGTACTTTCAAATTGAATCTTGTATGTTTGTTACTGTCTGTCTCACTTGTTCGTAGGGTTCAGTTGGAGAGCGTCCCTCGGGCAGGAGCATGTCAAACATTAGGATGTAGACATGGTTTCCGAAGAAAGCAACGGAGGTGTCAATGTCGAAGTCTTCTATAAATTGTTTTCGTAGTTTTTTTAGTAGTTCGTCTCTGTTGGTATTGTTTGTCTTGTTAAGTTGATGTTCGTATTTGTTTGATGTGGTCATGTGTTGTAATGGGTGTGTGTATTCTACTTGCCACCGTCGTTGTCTCCGCAATCCCGGACGTACGTTTGTTTACCCATTTTATTTTTACGTTTGGTATCCCGACGATTGGGGCTGTCGGTCGTTTTGGGCACTTCATTGTCCATGCTGCGTGGTCCTCTGAGTTGCACGCTGCGCACTTGGTTGGCAGTGGCGACTCGCACCTGGAAGTTGGATGCGGTCCCTGGCACTTGTTGCATCTTGGCGATTGTTTGCAATCTTCAGTTTTGTGGCTGAATAGGTTGCATTTGCCACACGGCGCAGGCACGGGTGCTGGTGGTTTGCTTTCGGTGATTTTGAAAATGCGGCTCAAAAAATGATCCGCACGGTCGTTCATCAACCTTTCGTAGGTGGATATGTGGCCGGTTATTAACCTCATCATGAGTGTGGGTGCGTTGCGCTCTCGCGAGATAATTCTCCTGCATGACCTTATTCTGAAGCCCTGCTGCTCCAGGCGTTCCAGAAACATGCTGTCTTCAATGTCCAGGTCGACCCCAGTGGCGACGACTGAATATGATGGTGTAATATGGAGACCTGACTTTTGTTGTCGGATTAGTGGGAGGTTACTATTCCTTTGTAGTTTGAATGCTGTTATAAGGTTTTCCTGTTTCAGTTTTTGTAAAATTTGTGTTGCTTTGTCCTCATTGTTGGTTTTAATTAGAAAGTGATTATCTTGTCTGACAATCACATCCTTGTTGTTGGGGTTGAGTCCCTCCCACCTGATTGCAAGTTGGACTCTGTTGATGGTCGACAATGCGTTCGCTGTGAATGTGTGCGAATACGTGGGAAATCTTGTTGATGTTGTCTTGCTGTTTGTTGTATTGGTTGTAGACTGATAGTCCAAAGCAATTAGTTTTGCCTCAGGTGTTGGCGTTGTGGGGGTTGGCTGGGTTGGCTGGGTCGTCTTCGGTTTTCTGCCACATTTTTTCGATTGTGGCTTTTTGAACCCACCATCCTGGGAGGCATAATCCGATTCGGATTCTTGCGAACTCCCAGGGTTCATCCTTTCGTTTGAAGTCTACTCGTATATTCTCGTTGGACGATAAATGCGGTTGGATTCTTCAAATTCTTTGCCGTAGTGTAAACGACCTTGCTTTAAATATGCTAACACTGACACGTCTTATCACCACGAAGCTCAGTTTAAGACCAGAAACTATATATTTTTGATAAAATCGACCTTTAAGAAGATTTCGATCAAAATTCGAAATTTCACATACGTATTTTTTGACATCAGTGGATTGTCTCTGGCCCTAGGAACTCCCTGATATGCATATTTGAGGGTTTCAAGTCGTTAATAAGGAAAGTATCGTCGGTTAATAGTTGTGACCGCTCAAAAATCGCTTAAAATGAACCAAAAATGTAAATTTTTCCGATTTGAAGCTTCCAGCGTGGTTTTCTATGAGCTAGTTGCTTTCCTCGTTTCTTCCAGATGAAAATGATGTAAAACTCCAGACACCTTGAGAAAGTTTGTACCTAAATTTTTTTGCAAAGTTTTTGGAAAATTTTCGGTGAAAATTCAAAATTTCTTATGAGTCTTTTTTGCGCTCAATTGATTGTTTCCGACATTTAGAGCTCTCTGATATACATATTTTAGGTGTTCGAGTCTTTAATAAGGAACATATTATCGCCTAAAGATCCTGATTGCTCAAAAATGGCTTAAAATGACCGAAAAATGTCGATTTTTTAAAATCCTAAAATCCGCTTCCAGCGTGTTTTTCAATCAGCTCGTTGCATTCCTCGTTTCCTCGGGATAAAACGGATGTACAATTCAAGACATTTGAAGCACAAAATGGTAGATCTTTTCGTTTATCTAACAACATGTGCGCTATCGAATGCAATAAGAGGCGCTGTTATATCTCCTTTTCGTTAGGAGATATGAATTCTGTAAGCAAACCTTGCACAAATTTTTTCTCGTGAGTCTTTCCAAGTTCGGAAATTTTCAAAAAAATCCTTGATGATGGAGCAAAATTACCACTTTTCTTAATTATAGAAGAGCGTTGGTTCCATTCAACCTACAAACCGGGAGCTTCAAATTTTGCACAAGTTTTGTTTTCTCGAGGTGATTTTTCAAAAATAACCTGATTTTGGCACCAAATGCTACATTGTTACATTTATGCAGAAGAATCTATGCTATGGAGTGCAGTAAGAGGCGCCGTTACATCTCCAATACAGAGATATAACGACGATACCTTGCACATATATGACATATAAGAGATATAACGACGATACCTTGCACATGAATTTTTCTCTTGTTCTTAGCCAAGTTTGGCAATTTTTCCAAAAATCCCTAATTATGAAGGAAAGTTGCAACTTCTTCCATTTATAGAACAGCATTTCCTTTATACCTCTCAAAAACCGGCACTTTTATAACCCAAGTAACTTTGTAGTTTTTTTCTGTGTAAGAATTTTCACCTGGAAGCATCCTTGAAGATGACGCTAGGGCTGAGCCGAAACCTTGCGGAAGTAAAACTGGGCCATTGCAGTCCTGACGCTGAGAGAATGGACGGCCATAAACGTACAAAACGAAACGTTCCTGGACCGGACATTTGGGATTGAAAAGCTCGTTACACAAGACACTGTAAAACGGCGGTTGAAAAGAAACAAATGAACCGGGGGCGGGAGGTCGTCATTTTTCATACGGTATCCCCTAATGGAACGTCACCATTCCCGAACTGAGATGGGTTTAGGAATAGAATTAAAATTTCATGCTCTTTATACGGGTGTCACTTTTCGGGAATGATTAGGCCGGCCAATAAGCAAACGGAAAGTTGCCCCAATAATCAAATATTAAGGAGACTCGCCAGCCTGGTCTAGACAATGTAGAAAAGCGATTTAGGAAAGCAAATTTCAAGACAATGAATAATTGAGGGGGGCGACCGAACGAACGAGAGCTGAGCTATGGGAAGCTTGAAGGACTCTAATTTGATTTGGAAAGTAATAAGCCCGAACTTTGCTCGTTTGCATCTTTTCCGTCGCCTAATTGATGTTGTGTAATGTGCCCTGGCCTCAGTGATTATTTAAAAATTGATGCCCGCCAACTTAGCATTATACATCTATACTCTATTTTTCCGCCCCAGTCACGGAAGGAATAATCGCTAGGCTTAATGGCTTCCTCAACCATTCTGATGTATTTTTAATACAATCGCTTCCGATTAATATTTATCGATAGGGTTTTATCCATTCATTAGGCTCCATAGAGGTTATTCGGTCGCAGGGTTCATCGCTCGCTATTGATTCTCACTAAGATTTGGCTCAGAAATGGAGAAATTGACGACATTTACCCTCCTGCTGATCTGGGTCAGGATTCAGTTGCAATCATTGCATTGACAAAGCAGGACGGAATCGCTTTAACACCTTGATTTATTAAACTAGTTACGCTTAAAAACTCGCTAAAGTTTCTTAAAATGTAAGTCTGCAATAAGAGAGTTAAGTAAATACGAGTTTTTGGACTGTAGTCGATAGGAAATTTGTCGCCCAAAAATCAGATTTTCTTGTATCGGATTCGACAGGTTTTTCCTCAAAATATCCTCACTCAAAGAGGAAACCAGACGGAACGTTGATTTTAATGCCCTGCCATAGAGAAATTGTTGCTCTATAATTCCTGCTAGTATCACTTTGCTATATATTCTCCTCAATTGTGGGTGATTTATTTGTCTTGAATTGGATTCGACATCCTTGGCTTAAACAAATTCTGACTGAGAAATGAGACCAGATGCTTTGAAAAATGAAAACAAACTTTTGGTTTTTGAAGTCGTTTGATGGAGGAAATGTGGCTCTATAATTCCGGTGAGTTCCACTTTGTTACATAGCTTTTTTAATTGTTGGTGATTTTTTAAATTAAAATGCCCAAATCATATTTTCTCTCGTATCGGATTCGACACGTCTTCCTTCAAAAAATTATTTTTCAAAGAAGAGACTTGGTAGAAAGTTCCGGTTGATGCTGTTCTATAGAGGCGATGAGGCTCTATAATTCCTGCAAGTATCACTTTCCTACACTTTGACCTCAATTGTGGGCGATTTTTTAAGCTTCAATGTTTACAGCTTAATTTGTCTATTATCGGTTTTGACAAGTTTTCTTCCAAAAAGTTCCTACTTTAAAAAAATCAGCCACAAAACTGGCTTTTACTTTCTTGGGTATAACAAACTACGCTCGCTTATGTCTGAAAGTACCAGATTCATGTCAATTTTCCTCAATAGGTGGCACTTTTTTTTAAAATGAACGTTGTTATATCAATTTGTCTCGAAACGTAGTTTTATTCAAAACATTCTCCCTAAAAAATGCGAGCAGCTAGAAAGTTGCTTTTAATGCCCGTTTTTAGAGGAAGTTAGGCTCTAAACTTCTTGCTAGGGTCACTGTGTTACACTTTTTCTTCAAGTGTGGAAGGTTTTTTACATTTCAATGCTCAAATCGAAATTTGTCTCGTAACGGTTCTTCTTCAAAAAATTGCCACTCAAAGCGAAGACCAGATATGTTCTTCTATAGAGGGAATGCGTATCCATAATTTCTGCTAGTACCACTCTGCTACCCCTTTTCCACAATTGTTGGCGATTTTTCAAAATAGGATGTTAAAAGTTTCAATTTTCCCCTTTCCAATTCGACAGCTTTTTTCTTTCAGATAAAAAACCAGCTGCAAAATAGGTTTCTAATTCGTTCGATAGCCAAAAACAGGCTCGATTATCTCTAAACATACCAGTTTCAGTTGTATTTTCCTCGATTTTTGGCGAGTTTTTAAAATTGAAAGTTGAAATCTCAATTTGTCTCAAAATGGATTTTTATTTAAAAAATTCTTGCTTGAATAAGCTATCAGTTGGTACGTTTCTTTTTATACTATTCTATAGAGAACATTTGTGTCCATAATTCGTGTGAGTGTCACTTTTCTGCACCTTTTCCTCAATTATTGGCGACTTCAATTTCGAATATTGAAAGTTTCAATTTTCTCTTCTCGCATTTGACAGGTTTTCTTTAAACAATTCCTTCCTCAAAGAAAAACCCCGCTATAACATTGATGGTTATTTTATTGAATAGCAAAAACTGAGCTCGATTATATCTAAAAGTATCAGTTTCTTGTCGATTTTTGTTGATGATTCGCGATTTTTTTAAAATGAATGTTGAAATCTCAATTTGTCTCAAAACAGATTTTTATTCAAATTATTTTCCCTTAAAGAGAGGACCAGCAAGAAAGTTACTTTTTATGCCGTTCTGTAGACGAAATGCTCTATAATTCCGGTGAGTGCCACTTTGTATCATCGCTTTTTCAATTGTTGCTGATTTTTTAAATTTAAATGTCCAAATCATAATTTCTCTGGTATCGGATTCCAAAGGTCTTCCTTCGAAAAATTATTCTTCAAATACGAGACTTGGTAGAAAGTTCCGGTTGATGCTGTTCTATAGAGGCAATGAAGCTCTATAATTCCTGCAAGTATCACTTTCCAACACTTTGGCCTCAATTGTGGGCGATTTTTTAAGCTTCACTCTTTGCAGCTTAATTTGTCTAGTATCGGTTTTGACAATTTTTTTCCAAAAAGTTCTTACTTAAAAAAAGCAGCTACAAAATAGGCTTTTACTTTCATGGGTATAACAAACTGCGCTCGATTATGTCTGAAAGTACCAGATTCATGTCAATTTTCCTCAATGGGTGGCAATTTTTTTAATGAGAATCAATTTGTCTCGAAACGAATTTTTGTTCAAAACATTTTTCCTCAAAAAGGCGACCAGCTAGAAGTTGCTTTTAATGCCCGTTTATACAGGAAGTTAGGATCTAAACGTTCTGCTAGTGTCACTCTGTTACCCTTTTTCTTCAAATGTGGAAGGTTTTTTACATTTGAATGCTCAAATCGAAATTTGTCTCGTATCGGGTTCTTCTTCAAAAAATTGCCACTCAAAGCGAATCTCAGATAGAAAGTTCTCATTTATGTTCTTCTATAGAGGGAATGAGAATCTATAATTTCTGCTAGTACCACTTTGCTACCCCTTTTCCGCAATTGTTGGCGATTTTTCAAAATAGGATGTTAAAAGTTTCAATTTTCCCCTTTTCCATTCGACAGCTTTTTTCCTTTCAAACAAAAAACCAGCTGCAAAATAGGTTTCTAATTATCTCTAAAAATACCAGTTTCAGTTGGATTTTTATTTAAAAAAATTCTTATTTGAACAAGAAATCCAGTACGTTTCTTTTTATACTATTCTATAGAGGAAATTTGTGTCCATAATTCGTGTGAGTGTCACTTTTCTACACCTTTTCCTCAATTGTTGGCGACTTTAACTTCGAATGTTGAAAGTTTCAATTTCTTCTTCTTGCATTCGACAGGTTTCTCTAAAAAATTCCTTCCTCACAGAAAAACCCCGCTATAACATTGATGGTTACTTTGTTGAATAGCAAAAACTGAGCTCGATTATGTCTAAAAGGATCAGTTCCGTGTCGATAAACATATATAATATAAACCATCTTTATTTCTGAAATAGTTCTCCCTTAAAGAGAGGACCAGCTAGAAAGTCATTTTCTATGCCGTTCTGTAGAGCAAATGTGGCTCTATAATTTTCTGCCAGTTGCTCTTTTCTACACACTTTGCTCCATTGTTGACGAATTTTTAAATTTGACTGTTGGAAGTGTGAATTTGACTGTTGGAAGTGAAGAAAGTCCTATTACATTCGGCAGGTTTTCTTTCAAACATTTCTTTTACTTCGTTGAGGATTAAAAACCAAGGTTGATTATGTCTAGAAGTACCAGATTCGTCTCGAATTCCCTCATTTTTTTAAACTGGAATTTTCAACTCTTAATTTGTCTCTTATAGAATTCGACAGGCTTTTCTTTAAAAAGTCCTACTCCAAGAGCGACCAGCTAAAAAGACGAGTTTTATCCGCTTTGACAGAGAAAATGTGCCTCTATAACTCATGAGAATACCAGTTTGCTACTCATTTTTCAATTAATTTGGATGTTAAAAGAAACTTTCTAAACATCAAGAAAGCCTATCAATAAGAAGCGATTAACCAGGTTGTTTCGGCGCCCTGATCGTGCCTTTGGGGCTGCTAAGAGAGTGCATTGCATGTCGATAGTTTGAGGCAAATGGGTGGCAAATTAAAAACAGTCCCAGTGAGCCCCCCAGGTAAAAATAACCCCCCGAAGGCGGCCTTAATGCAAAGCTAATTCCGACGCTGTCACGTGAAACTTTACACGACTGCGAAATTTAATCAAGACTGCACTTTGGAAACAAATAATTAATTAAAGGCGGCTATTTATTTGCGCTGAAATTTGCTCGTGACGTTGCCCCAAAATAAGGCGTCAAACTTAATGGGCGCCGCTTATTTAAAAGGTAAATTGCCTAGTTGATAAAGACCGATCTAGTTGGCTGACTGACACTGATTTTTGCCATCTTCTGATGTCGTTTGGGCATTTTCTTTAATTATGGAAAGCAAGGACGCACGACTCTCTTGTTACTTGCCGATAACATCTTTCAATTACCGCCTATATAATGGTAAGTTTTCGAATTATTTTCTCATTAGACCCGATTATGTCGCCCCCTTTTGGATTTAGGTCACCATTATCAACAAATTATATCCCTTCAAGGCAACTTATGCCAAATCAGGCCATCGGACAGGGCAGAATGACCTAACAAAAGAGCGCTGCTGCTGCTGCTGCTGCTGTAGGCAAAACAATTAAATGGGAATTAAAACCCCCGTGAAAATAAACAAAAGATGTGCGCTATTGGTGTATTGATCTGCACTTTAATGGAATTTGTAAAAAGCGAATTAGTCGAACAAATAAGCGCTTTTATCCTCACTGGGTTTATAGATAATTTATTATTATTATCTACAGCCACTTGGAGAGAACGAAAAAAAAATTAGAAATTTTTCAAAAGTCAAAGCGGCACTGATGTATTTTGACATTATCAGGTAGTTAGCTTTTGTCAAGAATAACAAGCATTTGGAAAATTGTGACTTGGTTTGAAGTGGTGTGGCTCCTTTCTCAAAATTTACACCAATCTTGAATATGCGAATATGCTATTAGTTAGGGAATAATCCCGCAGTAACATAGCAGAAGCTGTAAGAACTTACGCCAACAAAGGGCTAAAGACACTGGACGATTGGCTCCAGGAATTGAGGCAGATAGTGGACGACCAAGAGGTGTTCGGGTTCCAGGCATAGAAGAACAACTATTGGAGATACTTGCAGTAGAGCCTTTCAGGGGTACTCGAAGCATTGCGCAACAACTGACACTTTTCCTGGAAACTGTGCACTGGATAATTACCGAGGGTGCGCTACATCCCTACCATGTATGTAATATACACAGGGCACAAGAATACATTAAATTTCTGGTCTACCGAACACCTGTACAAATCGACCAGGAATTCATTAACCGAATACGAGAAGCTGCTCTAAATGAGATCCCAGTAACGCCTGCGAAGAGTGCACGATAAAGTTATTCTACAGACACAAACATGTTTCAAACGGAAAAATCAAACTGATACTTAGTTAAGGCCTTAATGGAGGAACCAATGGGTTCTCTCGTTGATACTAGGAACACAAAGATATATTGTGCCCTACCTTATTTGGACCCGGTCTCTCAAAAAATAGCTAAAGTGTTTGGTCGCCTTGAAAATGTTCAGAGCCTTTAGGAACTCCAACAGTCTTTCGAGTTTCCTGTGCCACATTAAAGATAAGATTGAAGACTCGAATAAGAGTGCACTTTACAGACTTAATTGTGTCTCTTGTAACATCTCTTATGCAAGACCAACTGGACACACGAGTGAAAAATCTAATTTTGGCCAGCATTTTCATCATCCATTTTCATCATCCGTCAGCAACACTAAAATCATCCACAGTGTTTTTGGGTTTGCCCACAAACTCAAGTTACTCGGGGATCTGGAGATACATAGAGAGACTGCGAATCTTGACTCACTCTGTGTGAGCACGCAAGTGAACCTCAATTGCGCTTTTACCCCCATTTTTAGGGGATTTCATGGCGCTGGCGGGTTTCCATCCCGAGAGATAGTGCTCAATTAGCTGTTTCTGACAATTAATATAAAAACAACAAAAAAAAGTTTCAAACTTAATGTATTCTTTCTGCATGGCCTTGGTAATAACGATGGTATATAATTAATATTTTAGAACGGATTCCTACCGAGCACGTCTTTTTCTTGTTTTTTTTTCGGTGAGGTCTGGGAAATGCTCTCTTACGCACACCCAGAGCTGATGTTCTGGCGCTCTGGGCCGTGTGGATTCCAGCTCAGCTGTTTACCAACTAAAACCCTTCCTCACCTCCGAAGTAGTGTTTGGCCTAGCACCGCGGTCATTTATGTCCTATTGTGCTTTCGTATTTTACTCACTCATTATCCCTGTGTATTCAATGATTCCAGAAGAATCTTGAAGGGGGTGCGCATGACCTGGTCTGGTACAACTTCATCTCCCCCAGGAGTCTTCGTCTTTCTGTTGCATATGACGTGCAGAGACACATACTATGTAGAGTAATTTCGTTCTCTAATTCGCACTCCCTGCAGGTCGGTTGATCGCTCACTCCCATCCTGAAGTGGTGTTTTTTGCAAGGGGCGTGTCCTGTTAAAAAGGCCACTATCCTCCTTATTTTTTGCCTGCTGAGATCTAGCAGTTCGTTTTTACGCACTGGGACCGTCACCATCAACTGGCTTGCGGTAAGGAGTCGCAGTGTCTCCTCCTAGTACTTTCTATGTTCTTCCAAGATCCATTGCCCAACTCCCGCCCTAACTTGGGCATGAGATATATCACAAGCAGGTTCTTGGCTGGTCAGTGGTTGCTCGGCCCCTGCCTTAGCAAGTTCTGCAGCAATCTCGTTTCCTTTGCTCCTGTTTGTCCCAGTTGCCCAAGTGAGTTTTACTCTGTTTGAGTTCCCAGCCAGCGTCGTAAGTTCTTTTACACAATCTAGCACACATTGTGACCTGATTATTTCCGATTCAAGTGTCTTTATTGTGGCTTCATCTCCGGTTACGATGGTAATATGCTTACGTGTGTAGGCTCTTTCCCTCTTTTTCCGGGCGCAATTTGTTATCGCTAGTATACTTGCTTCAAAAACGGATGTGATTGTACCCAGGTTTAAGGTAATCCTTTCCCCGGTTCATCCTCTTTCGACTATACCAGCGCTTGTGCCCGATGCTGTTTTTGTGTCTTCCGTGTACCATCCGAAATAGACCACATTCTAGTAGACTCTAAACACAGCAGCAGTGTGATAGACGTCAGAAGCAAGAGAGGAGCAGAAGCTGACTCGGATCATATACTAGTTAGCGCTAAAGTCAGATTTCGAATATCATCGTCAATGCAAAAGAACAAAAGAACTAATAAGGAACACCAGGTGAACATCGATATACTAAAACGCCCGGATGTGGAAAAGAGATATGAGGAGGATCGACGAGAAGATCGCAGGTAACCCTACAATAGAAACTGATACGGAGAATGTGGAAACGCTGTAGAGACTACTTAAGGGAAGCATCGTAGAAACTAATGAGGAAATACTTAGGCCTAAACCTAAACAAAACCGCAAACCCTGGTTTGATGACGAATGTCAGAGCCTACAATGCCTCAAAGCCGCAGCGAGACTAGAAATTTTCCAAAACACCACAGAACAGGTGACTTCCATATACAGAGCAATGAGGGACCGACTTCGAAAAACAATAAAGAGAAAGAAAAAACAGCAGCACAGGGAAAAAATCCTAGAACTACAAGCGAACAACCAACAGGGGGACATGAGAATTTTCTAGGGGATATGCAGCACAGAAGAAAGGATATCAGCCACGATCCAAAAATTAAAGTCCTTGATACATGGAAGAACAACTTCGGCGAACGTCTGAACCGACCAAGCCAACAAGAACAGCGAGAGAATAATATCCATACAGCCGAAGCTAACCTGTGTCCTCCACTACTTGTAGAGACTAGACAAGCTATAAAAAAGCTCAGGAACAACAGAGCCCCCCCGGTCGTGATAACATACCGGTAGAGTGTATATAAAATATATATAAAAGAAGGCGTGCAATAATTATCGTGGCATTACTCTGCATTACTCTGCTTAACAACGCCTATAAAATACTGTCTAACATCCTGTTAGATGGTATTACCTCCTACGCTGAAGAGATTGTGGGAGAATACCAATGTGGGTCCCGAGGCGGAAGATCGACAACGGGTCAGGCATTCACTTTTGGGCAAATACTAGAGAAATTTTGGGAATTTAACAAGGACCTGCACAACCTGTTTATAGATTTCGAACAGGCCTACGATAGTATAATCAGGGTACGCCCCTGGGATGCTATGGAAGAACTAGGAATACCAAAGAAACTAGTACGGTTGGTCAGAGTGTCTGCAAGGGCCGAAAAGTTGCGAGAATAGACGGTGACTATACTGCAGTTTTTGCAATAGATGATTATATGCACTAAAATCGATGGTGAGGTCCAATCTGCTATCAAGACATACCAAGACTCTAATGTATAAGACATTAGACAGAATACAAGGCTGATAAAATCGGTATGGGAAGAAGCCCCCGAGGAAGAAGGCCACTAGGTAGACCAAAACTAAGATAGCGAGATAACATCCGAAAGGACCTCTCCATCCTGGGAGTGGACCTTGACACGTGGCAAGAAACAGCGGAATACCGGACGAGATGGAGGCAAATAGTGGAGGCATCCAAAACTCAACCCGGGTTGTAGTGCAACAGAGAGAGAGAGTGTACCATACGAAGTTCCCTGTGATAGCTGATGGAGTCGCTCCAGCATCTCGCCCCTCATTCAGAACATAAGTTCTGAAAGGTACCGAAATGCTTAGAGTTTTAATTCGATCAGCTTTACATCCCATGAGTTCGACTGTCTTCAGCTTTCTGAAGATCGTGCTGTGTCCCAATTACGTCGTTTTCATGAGGGCACCGTCACCCATACGGTAAGCGCTTCTTAGGGCCTCAGCTTCCATGGATAAATGCAAAGGCTCCAGCCCCAGGAGTGTCTCCATAGCGGTCGTCGGCGTTGTTGACATTGCTCCAGTTATTCCCAGACACATCAGCCTTTGAACTTTGTTTAGAGACTGTCGATATGTACTGATTTTGGTTCTATGCCACCATATTACGGCGGCATATGTGATTATAGGTTTCACAATGGTGACGTACGTCCAGTACGCCATATTCGGTGAAATTCCCCATGTTTTTCCAAAAGTGCGTTTGCAGATCCATAAGCCCTGATCACCTTGTTTGTCTTCTGTTCCACATGTTCATTGAAAAAGATCATGTGGAACAGAACAAGAAAAATATCACGTCTTACTCGCAGTAAGTAAAAGGTGAAAGCCAACAGCAAGCAGCGACTATGTCCAACTCTAGAAAAGATAAAGGAAAAAAGAGCACCGAAGATTTGAAGAAAAGTACAAAATGTGCCGTGAGTTATGTGACAGTCCCCATGGATTCCGCTGTATCAGCAGCCACGGAATATCTGAATCTGAAAAATTTGAACTAGAAGCAATTATTAGTAACCAAAACCCATGCGGGGTTCAATTATTGGAATCAACAACAAATGAAAAAATCAACAAAATCTGTCTAGCTGTCAATTGATAACGACGACAATCAGCCAACCAATCACAAGGCAACTAGATATCAGTAACAATTGGATAGCCCTTCTACCCCAAGAAACAACCGTGCAGCATATTTGCCAAAACCGACATGAAATCGAGAAACTATCAGGATCCTACTTGATCGAAATCCCATATAATTGCCAAATTATTATCAATCAGGATGTGATAAGAAGTCATCAAAAACGAACCAATCACCACAGTCAACCAGTGCTCTTTCCTGATATCAATATAGAAGCAAGCGTTCCAGTCACTCTCAACCTAAGCCAGCATATCCACAATGTGAACCTGGACGAACTCTACACACTTCAACAAGAATTTCAACAGAACGAGTCGAAATTGTTCTTCAGCGAAGCATCAGAATTTCCTAGCTTTTGGACACTAATATGTCTGTTTATGTTAATTATAGGCTTTGGACTGTACTTGTCTAAACAAAAGTATCGTTATTGTCCAAACCGCCCCCAGACATCTTAAATACAACTTCAAGAGGTCTAACTACCCTCGTAGACGATGGAGTCGAATCTTTGGAGGGAGGAGTTATGTGACAGTCCCCATGGATTCCGCTGTATCAGCAGCCACGGAATACCGCTGATCACCATTTCCAAGTATCATCATGTCTTGTCTTTCTCAAACAGTAAAATCATGTTAAAGTCAGTCAGAGAACAACCACGCTACAGTACAGTTGTAATAATTAGAAATAAAGCTAGTTTTTAAAAACGGTTTGTCATTCTTCAAACAGTTAATTCGTGTGTAAGAAGAAAGGTCACTGGGCGCGAGAGTGCCTTGAAAAAATGTTAGCAAACAATCGCCAGGATCATCGTTTGTAGTAACAGCACACATCAGCGATTAGCGTGCGTTCTTAGATGAAAGAGCCGATAGTGATCAAGATGTTTGGCTGGGTGACTCGGGTGCTAGCATGCACATAACATTCCGATCTGGTTTTTTGTCAGTCTTGAAGCAACAAATGAAACCCACTATGTAAAAATTGCTGACAATAAGATGCTACGCGTCATAGGCATCGACACGATCAAAATAGAAGAGCAAATCAACGGTAAAATATTCAGTCGGGAAATGCAGAATGTGCTTCTAGTACCGGAACTGAAAAGAAATTTGTTTTCGATTCCAACAATTAACGACAAGGAATTCTTGTTCTACACCTCTAAAACTACCTTCGAAGTGCGTGACAAAAACGGCGAAGTGGTAACACGCGGCGAGACGTACGGAAAGTTATTCAAAATGCTGTTCAAAATTGAAGTTTCCGAGAAGTGCAATCTCGCAGTTCGAGTCGAAAGATAACAACGCGCTAAAACGGTGGCATGAGAGACTAGGACACTTAAATGTGCGCCCAGTGATTAACACCAGCAAAGTGCTTTGCGAAAAAAGTTTAGAACTTGAGAAACAAAGCGATTCTTTTTGCAAAACTTGCGTAATTGGTAAGCAAACTGGCAAGCCCCACGCATTGTCAGAACACAAAAGCAATTTTAAACCAGAACGAGAAATTCAAGACGCCGGAATTGAAGATAATCAGATCAACAAATTGTTGATGAACTGGGAGATAATAAGCAAAACGGCGAGCAACAAGAAGAGAATCAGCGCATCGACAACCGACAGCAACCAGCACACGCTGTGCCAATGACTTACCGAGAAGCCATGTCAAGCCCAGACGCCGAAAAATGGAGGAAAGCTGTGTGAGAAGAGACGGTCGCCTTGCAAGAAAATGACACATGGAGCGTCGTCCCGCTACCCAAAGGAAAACGTGTAATCGGTGTAAATGGGTGTTTGCGGTCAAGAAAAACGCTCGAGAAGAGCGACCCATCGTTCTATAAGGCTCAACTTGTGGCAACAGGATTCTCTCAGCGGGAGGGCATCGATAATATTTATTATTCATTATCAGTACAATGGTGGTGCAAACTGTGTCGTCCTCTGGTTGGCCTAAAGGCTTCCTCTCTTCCAACCTTCGCATAAAAGTCTCCCAGTATTAGGGTCATATCCTGTTTTGGGATTGTGTTCAGCACTCGTTCTAGGAGGTCGCAAAAAGATTTCTTAACATGGTGGTCTTTTTCTTCAGTAGGAGCGTGTATGGTTCCCCCTGAATAATTATAGCATTTACGTTTGAGTCTAATAACGCATGTGCGCTCATTTACTGGGTTAAACGCGATAATAGATCTTACTAGATCTGAATGGACAACAACGCCAGTCCTAAATTAGTGCCTTTGGTCTCTATTTCCGCTGTCGAATACTACAGATTTTCTGACTTTCTGACTTTCTGACTGCCTGTGTCCAACCATCGTACCTCTTATACTGCCGTGCCGATCCATACCGATATGTTCAACCTGTTTTTCCTTTACCTTTTCCATAGCCGTACTCATCGTCGTAGATCCGTCCTAAACAAGTCATTAGTTGACATAACACGTGTGGGTTTTACGAGGTGGGGTTGTTAGCCCCACGCTCAACCCTCCTTCTTTATCCGGGCTTGGGACCGGCAGGAATGACTTCTTAGGCTACTCAATTCACCCATTTGTCACTCCAGCCGAAGACCGCTAATACTGGACTTCCGAAAACAAGCATCGTACTCCTTCGTGTGTACCACTCAGATAACAGTTTTTCAAATTTGTCCTTCAAATACGCGATTAATCCAGACGTGATGGGGCCAAACGGACCGCAGATTCGTGATCAGCAGGTCAAATTACATGGGAATATTCAGGGTGTCTCACGGTCAGCGTCCATTAGAATATTTCGGGAAATAATGCGATTTGAATCCTGCAAATTTGGATAATGAAATTTTCGGAGACGCTCTTTTCAGATATTTGGATTCAATAATTTGTTGTAACTGACAATGACACACATCACCATAGACACTTGACACCAAACCCATTAAATCTGCTTGATATTTGCAAGAATTTCCGGAAAACCGTAAATAAGTTCAAAACTACTCGAGTTAGATATAGAGACACCATATGTGGACAGATAGGAAACGTTTTAGCCTATCGATTGAGTGAATCAGCAACGTATCATCGTATTTAAAATAATGAAGTTTTTCTTTTGACAGATAGTAAACTTAGCTGTATTTCAATTTATTTATCCAATAATTCATTATCGAGCACAATAAAATCTAATTTTGCAACGGAAATTTTTTGTCCCACCCTTTCATCTTTGAAAAGATATTCAATTTTAGGCGACACCCTGTTAATGGTAAAATTTGAGAAAAACTATTTTTTGCTCAGAAACGAATAGAGTAGAGAAGAAAAACTTTAAATAAAAGTTAATGAAAAAAAAAACAGAAAACATTATACAGGGTGTTCCATTAAAAATAAGTAAGTTAAGAGACAACTCCCGGTATAACCGGAAGTCGCAAAATGTCGCTGTTATTTCATCTGAAAAGAGCGTCTCCGAAATTCCCATTATCCAAAGTTGCAGGATTCAAATCGCATTACTTCCCAAAATATTCTAATAGAGGCTGACCGTGAGACACCTTGTTTGGGGGTTTCACCCGGGATCTCAGGCATGTCAAGCGGATGCGTTCGCCACCACACCACTGTGGCCAAACTTACATTGAACAATTGCTATCAAATACTCGAAAAAAAAACTAAATTGATTCCTAAAATAGATTGAGTATTACTTTTTCTGTGGTCTCTAGACAATCGTCTAGAAGAATGATCGCAATCCATAACCTTGTATAAATGAGTTGCGCCAACAAAAAAACATTTATTAAATGAAGTTCTACATTGCTATTAAAGTAATGCTCATTAAAACATGCAAACACATTAAATCTTATTGGTCTGGGGTTGGTTCTTTGTGCGTTTCTAGCCTTTCGATTTTGGCCTTTCCTTGTAAAGTAGTCCTGTATCACCTTGATGTCGTCGATCTAGAATGAAAACGCATTATTGAGATATAGGGTATGAAATAAACCTTGATTTCAATCTGCTAACATATATCCAAGACAAAAACAATTAGTAAATTTCATTTTGATGCATTCGCGCATCCCATTGCAGAAGCATGGGTATTCGTACTCCACTTTGTCACTTTCTTTAATTGTTCTGTTACGCATATCTGGGTACGACTTTTTAAATTAATCTTTGTTAAACACGAATAGTATGAAATGGATCAGTCGCCTTTGAACGCCCTGATTGTAGATTTGTTGGGGAGAATGGTAGACATCATAAAACATACTAGTTGCTACTGGTAAATTCAACTTCGATAAGGCATTATTTAAATATTTGAAAATCGTGTCAACATAAACAGTTGTATTGATCAAAAGAGATAGACTTTCGAGGCCATTCCTTGAAACAAGTGGGTTTTTCGGGTTTTTAGGCCGTCGTTCGGTAGAATAGGTGGTGGCGAATCTATTCATGGAGAAGTTTGAGGAAGCAGCGCTGAGCACCGCAGCACTTAAACCAACGATCTGGTACCGATATGTCGATGACACGTTCGTGCTATGGAGGCATGGACGCAAAAACCTGGACATGTTCCTCGACCATCTAAACAAACAGCACCCAGACATCCAATTCACCATGGAAGTTGAACAAAACCACCAACTGGCCTTCCTGGATGTTTTGATGTCTAGGCAGGGGAATCGTTTGGACCACAAGGTATATCGAAAAGCCACCCACCCAGACAGATATCTTCACAAGCTATCTAACCACCATCCGAGTCAGAAGCAGGGAATCATTAAGACTCTCACGGATAGAGCCAGAAAAATATGTGGACCACAACATCTAACAACGGAACTACAGCACTTGGAAAAAGCTTTTCTTCAGAACGGATATTCCCAGTTGGACATCAAAAAAGCTGTAGGAGTGGGACGTGCTGAAAAAAGTGAGTCCACTCTGAAAGCTTTCCTGCCCTATGTTCCTAGGGTTACGGACAGAATTGGGAGGCTCTTGAGGAAACACAACATAAGAACGGTCTACAAGCCCACAACAAAGATCCGAGAATGTCTAGGGTCAGTTAAAGACAAAAGACCTCACCTAGCAACTGCGGGAATCTACCGGATTCCATGCTACTGTGGAAGCGTCTACATAGGAACTACTAAGAGATCGGTTGCGACAAGATTAGAAGAACATCGACGGAATTGCAAACTTGGACATGTGGAGAAGTCGGCAGTGGCGGAACATGCCCTCAGCGATGGAACACACAACATCTATTTCGGAGAGGCACAGGTCCTGGCCACGACAACAGGGTATCACCCCCGACTAATACGAGAAGCCATTGAAATCTACAAACACGACGACAATTTCAACAGAAAAGAAGAGACAATGGCGCTGAACAGGATATGGGTTCCAGCACTCACCACCGCAAAAACAGCAAGAAAAAGCAACAGCTCAGGATAGGAGAGAGAATCCTGTACACCGGAGGATAGCAACAGCCAACAGAATGCGCAAGCTCCGATGACACAGGCCACGTCATCACAAACCACGTCATCGCGACCGGTGCATAAATACGGACTGCGCCCGAGGAATCGCATCAGAACAGTGTAAGTGTTCAAGCAAACCACTTCTGAAGATGCAAGCCACACGTGCTTGCGAAACGTCAAGAAGAAATTCTACCGAACGTCGGCCTAAAAACCCGAAAAACCCACTTGTTTCAGTTGTATTGATGTTACATACGTAATGTGGACCTGGAGCACACATTCATGATAGTCTGTCTAGTAAATTTTAAATCTACATGACATTAACAACTTTCTAATTCTACATTTTATTTAAACATTTACTCGTAAAGTCCAAGTTATCGTCTGTGACATATACATATACAGAGAGCTGGTTTTTGAAAAAAAGAATTTTACAGTGCGATTCGAAATCACGCTGCTTCACTTTAATTGCACAGTCTAAAACCAAATTTTCCACAAACGCTTTGTTTACGAGACACAGACAGAACCAGAGAACCAGATACAGACACAATAGTTTGATTTTCTAAGTTTTCTCTACAGTTCCCAGCCTTTATGAGATAGTTTTCAAGTTTCAAATTTGAAACGATCGTTAACTTGTTTCGGTATGTATGTTATGAGTAATTATTACCAAAATTTATTAGCAAAAAGTGTAATTTTCTGTAGTTGTATAGTTACTTGTACCCTCCCAATATTTTTGTGGAGAGGCACGACTATTTTAATCTTACGAACTTGAATTTTCTATTATCTTTAGAATATCCGTAAACATCAATCTCTAGTTATTAGAAAATAGGCATGGGCAACAGTGTGTTGAGTTGCCGCTCTGCGAGCTTATGAGTTGTAACTCATCAGCTAATGAGTTATAACTCATCGCGTCTCACTGAGCTGCACTTTGAATTACGCTTAGCATTTAACCCAGAGCCTGATTAAAGCTTTACGAGGACCGGGACTAGAATTTAACCACCTAAAAAAAGGTCATCACATTTTTTATGGGTACCTTGTTTTCAGTTTGGCGATAAAAACAAAGGTTACCACATTTTTTGTGGGTAACGTGCCAGTGCGTCGGGTTGGCGCACCAAGCCATTCCGCCAGCATTGCGCCAACTCTTCAAAATTCACTTAGGCCGGTTTGCATAGTCAATCTCTTACAATGTCAAACAAAATGTTCACGCAATTTTGGTTTCACACATAGAATTAGCTTTAAAAAAAACAAGCTGTTTTAACAACCTTTTTGGATATAAAATCGGCATATGATAAAGTCAACCTTAATAAATTATTTAATAAAATGTCAAACTTGGATATCCATCAGATCTAATCTCCATAGACATGGGGGCTATATCCAAGAAACAATAACGGACAACTTCTCGGCCCAATAATGCTTAATGCAGGGATTCCACAAGGAATGCCTGCACCCTTCTTCTTCGTCTTCTTATTAGCCTTTCTACTTCCATTGTTGGATATAGGCCTCTTTCAGTTTCTTCCATGCTTCTCTGTCGTTTGCTGTTCTCATCCAATGTTTTCCTGCTATCGTCTTTACGTCATCGATCCATCTCGTTTGGGGTCTCCAGAAGATAATCTTGTGACTCCATTCGTCTGTATTTTCTTCTGGCCACGTGTCCTGCCCATTGCCTTTTGAGTTCCGCTGTTCTCTTCTCGGCGTCTATTATTTTTGTTTTTGTGCGGATTTCTGTGTTGCGCACTTTGTCCCTCAAAGTGATTCCCAGCATCGCACGTTCCATTGTTTTTGAGTCACTCTAAGTTTCCTGCTGATTTTTTAGTGATAGCCATCGTTTCCAGGCCATAGGTGGCAACGGGGAGGATGCAGCTGTTGTAGACCTTACGTTTTAGGTACATTAAGACGTCTCGATCTTTGAGAATATGGCTGAGCTTTCCAAAGGCCGCCCATGTCAGTTGGATTCTACATTTGATTTCGGCAGTTTGATTTCCTTTGCCAATTTTAATTGTATGCCTCAGATAGGTATATTGCTCTACTTTTTCCATAATGATGTTATCTATAGCTATTTCCTGCGGGCTACTAGTTATAGTTTTTGTTTTGTTTAAATTAATTTTTAGCCCTATTTACTTGGACAGGTTGTTTAGCTCTTCTACCATAGTTTTTAATTCTTCGATGTAGGTGCTTGTTAGAATTATGTCGCCCGCAAATCTCAAGTGATTTAGGTATGCCCCGTCGATCTTCATGCCGTTCTCGTCCCAGTTCTGTTGTTTGAAACCCTTTTCTATGGCTGCGGTGAATAGTTTGGGGGAGCTCGAGTCCGCTTGCCGTACCCCTCTGTTCAGATTTATTTTTTCCGTGTGTAAGTCATCGTTTATTTTAACGTGAAAGGTGGCCTCCTTGTAAATGTCTTCCATTATAGCGGTATATCTCGAGTCTATTCTTGCGTCGTTCATTGCCGACAGGAAAGGCCAAGTCTCGACACTGTCGAACGCTTTGTGGTAGTCTATGAATGCTATATGTATTGGCATATTGTACTCTCAAATCAAATCAAATCAAAATATGCTTTATTGCCACAGGAAAATTTACAAATTTTATGGACAAAGCGTGTAAAACAATATACTACAAAATATAGCACATCTAAGGACCATCAACAATGGTAAATAAAAAATAAAAAACAACATACAACATAATACAAAAAAGTCATCAAATCAAGCAGACAAATTAAAATTAAGAAAAACAAGTGTGAGTGAAGCCAAGTTGCACCCTAAACCATAACAAGGAACTAGTCTGTTGACCCTGTTTATGTTATTGCAAGCGGATCGTGATGATACCGATTTGGTAGATATATACTAGTTGATGAAAGTAACATCGGAGAACTTGAAATTTTGCTTGCTGAACTTGAACCCAATCGATTCCATTCCGCTTGCAACATGCGGTCACGTTCAATAAATAATAAAGACAAATATGAACTCAGCAAATTGATGACCCCCAAAATCAAAATGTAACTACTATACAAATAATTATTCGTCCAAAACATATAACGTAACTGCCGCATGTGATGCCCAAACGGAAAAGTTTAATTTAGTAAGATTGAGAAGTGGTTAAATTTAGAAAAAGATCTTACGCCACATAAAAATCATTTACAGAATAAAAGGTCTTTTTTGGAGGTATGCTTTTGTCCCTTCCCGAAACTTTTGAGACGTAGGGAGAGATTTAAGATGCGATGGAAGATGATTGTACAATTTCTTGGCGTTGTAAATAATTGATTTTTTTATTAATTCAGAGGAGGGAAAGGGAAGATATATATCTTGGCTTAAGCTCCTGGTCGGGTACCTATGTTGTGGCGCTTCTGGAAAGCTGACTCGGTGTTTGCGTATCAAGCAGACAGTCTCTAATATGAATAAAGCAGGAAGTGTGAGAATTTTATAGTTTTCAAAGTAGTATTTGCAATGAGCTCTACTTTTCAGGCCAAATAGATAGCGAATTGCTCGTTTCTGCAGTTTAAAAATACTTTGAAATTGCTGTGTGTTGCAGCAGCCTCAAAAAGGAAGGCTGTAGCGGATGTGAGACTCAAATAGAGAGAAGTAAGCGAGTTTGGCGGAGAACACATTCAGCTCCCTCGAAACCGATCGAATTGCAAAACAAGCGGAATATAGTTTTTTTGTTAAGGAGTCAATATGGGTAGACCATTAAAGGTTGGCGTTAATGTTCAAGCCCAGAAATTTCACCGACTCAACGTATCTAATATTGCTGTTATGAGGTAGCAAGGGCTCTAAAGCTCCTCTATAAGATAGGGCTACCGTCTTATTCACGTTAAAACCCAGCAAACTAGAGTCAGACCAACTCTTGATCGTGACGAGATCGCTGGAAACCTTAGAGTGAAGGGACACAGTATCAGAATCACTCCATGTTATACTTGTGTCGTCAGCAAAGAGGGTAATCTTGCCATTGATTTTTAAGTAGGTGATGTCGTTGATAAATAGTAGGAAAAGAATAGGTCCAAGCACAGAACCCTGGGGAACTCCAGTGGCAATCAGTTTACACTCAGAGACAGACCCGTTTGCTCTGACAAATTGTTGCCTATTTTCAAGATATGAAAGAGCTGTGACTCACACAGTCAAAGGCTTTCGCATAGTCACAGAAGATTGTAGCTGTGGGGCGATTGCAATTTAGAGATGAGTAAACATCATGAAGCAAGGAAAATACTGCATCGTTGGTGCACTTGTTAGGCGAAAATCCGAACTGCTCTGGTGATAATATGTCATGCTTGAAGATAAATGGCATAAGGCGATTCTTTAGTAACCTTTCAACTGTTTTTGACAACACTGTGAGCATGGCAATTGGACGATAATTACATGAGATATTCGTTTCACCACCTTTATGAAGAGGGATAATGATTGCAGTTTTGAGGCATTCTGGAAAAACTCCGTGCACAAAGGAATCATTTATTAGGTCTGTGAGAACATCCAGAGTTGAAAGTGGGAGGCTCAAGAATATTTTAACTAATAGATTATCCGTGCTACACGACGATTTACTTTTTATGCTGTGTATTACCTGTAATAGTTCAACGCTGTTTACAGGGCTTAGGAAAAAGGTATCAGCGATCTTCTTAGAAGGAGGAAGGAACGAAAGCGGGTCGAAGCCAGGTAAAATACCTGAAGAAACACTTTTGCTGATGTTGATGAAATAGTTGTTTAACTCATTTGAACTTGGCATACCTCCATTCACGGGATTTGTTCTACCTCTGAGATCATTGACAATGGACCAGGTTTCCCTGGAAACGTTTTTGGCATTCGTCAAACGATTTTGATAATATAGTATCTTTGCTGACTTGATTACTCTTAGATAGATCTTTCTATAATTTGAAATGAATTCAAGAACTTGAGCGGAGTCAGTAAACTTTTTTATATGCAAGAGAGAGCGCATATTTTTCGCGGAAGTGCGCAAACCTCCCGTAATCCAATGTTTATGGCGTTTAGGATTAATGGCCCTAAGCGGAAAGGCCTCATTGAAAGTACTTTTAATTTTATTCAAGAAATCTCTGAAGTGAGAACTTGGATCACCGGACTCAAAGTTCCAAATCGTGATTTGACAAAGATTGTGGAATAATGCAAAATTTGAAGATGAGAAGGTTCTACCCAAACGGCGAGCTCTTCTCGAGGGCTTGAGAGAAATATTGAATTTGGATATCACCGCTTCATGATCAGAGAGACCCGCGCTGGTCACCGTCGATTGAACATCAGACGGGGGAAGTCAGACGCCACATAATCTATAGTCGACGTTGAATTGTTAGAAATTCTAGTCGGAGCAGTTACATGCATTGAAAGATCAAAAGAATTTTTGGGCAGCACAGGCAGCAGCGTAGTCAATATTCAGATCCCCACATAAAATTCTCCTGCCCTTCACTGGCAGACAGTCTAGCAAGTTTAGCAGGCTATCAAAAAATTGCTGCACATCGGAACTTGGCGCTCTATAGATGCAGATTACATACAGATCAATATGTTTATTGTATACAGCGGAAATGATCCGCTTGAAGATAATCAAACTTAGTTAATGGAGAGAAGCCCTCAGTCAAGGATAGAATCAAAGTTCCCCCATGGGCCAAGCCCTCTCGGAGCTCTCTGTTGTCTTCTCGATAAGTGCTCGGACTGTTTGTAGGTGGTCTGCTGTGCTGAAACCTTTCAGAAATCCCGCCTGTTCCATTGATTGGTAGGAATCCAGTTTCTTTGTGAGTCGGTTTGTGCCAACTCGCATCATTAGCTTATATAGGTGTGATAACAAGCTTATTGGACGGTAGTTTTCTAGGTTTGTGATGTCTTCTTTTTGTGCAGGATGATGACCTCTGCGTTCTTCCATTTTTTTGGTATTTTCTCCTCTATCAAGCATTTGTTTGTTAGTATCCGCGGAGCTTCTAGTAATGTTCCGCCTCCCGCTTTTAGCATTTCTGATGTTATCTGGACCTCTCCTGGGGTCTTCCGGTTCTTCATTTGTTTTAACGCAGGTGTAATTTCAACTGTCGTTATTTCTGGCAGTTCTTCCGATCCTATATTTGTAATAGCCGTTGAGGATGTCGTTGGGCTCGGTATGTATGATGGATATAGGCTAGCGTAGAATCTTTGAACTTCCGTGACGATGTCTGTTTTGTTGGTAAGGATATTGCCGTGGAGGTTTTTAGTTTAACAATATCTTGTTTTCCATTGGATAGCTTTGATTTAAGTACCCTCATGTTTTTGTTCGCCTCTATGGTTTCAATGAGTTGTTGGGTTTTATAAGCTTTGATATTTGTGCGTATAATCTTTTTTACTTTTTTATTTATGTTCTAATTTGGTGAGTCGCGGCAGGTTTCTCTTCTCTCACTTATTAGTTGTTTTGTTTTCACTGATAGTCTGGTTTCTTTTTCGTTTCTTATTTTGCTACAGATGTTCTTTGCGACTGTTTGAATGTCATCTGTTATGCTTGTTGCAATATCATCTATACTCATTACTTATAGACTTTCTGGTAGTTTAATTTTCTTTTTAATTTCGTTTTCGTATTCGTTTTTGTTGAGGGTCAGAAACTCGGCTGTAGGAAATTTCTTTTTGTTACCATCATCTTTCTTTCAATTTTTGTGTTTATGAGGATCTTTTGCACGGACCAATCCGTGGTTACTTCCTGTGCTAAATTTGTTTAATACTGAGTATCTTTGCATATGTTTTTATTGTTAGAAAGTATTAAATCTATTTCATTTTTTGTCCGGTCATCTGCGCTCTTCCAGGTCCATCTTCTTTGGTTTTGTTTTTTATAGAAAGTTTTTAGACAGAATAGTTTTTCGGTGTTGAGGTAGTTAGTTAATGTTTCTCCTCTTTCGTTCCTTGTCCTCAGGCCAAAATTTCCTACGTATTCGGTGTCTTGTGAATGTCTTTTGCCAATTTTGGCGTTAAAATCTCTGGTAATAACTGTGTAGTACGTTTTTTCCATGTTCTAGCTCTGGTGATATCATCATATAATTGTTCGATGGATTCGTCATCTGCGCTGCTAATTGGTGCATAGCAATGTATCACTTGGACTTGATATTTGTTATTTAACCTTAGTACGGGATTTATAACTCTTTCTGATATTGCGTGGTACTTCACTACTTTATGTTTTATTTTGCAGTTCACGATAAATGCTACGTTTGGAATGAAAGCATTTTATCCAATAATTGTTTTCTCATGATTGCATTCACCAAGTTTTATCAGGTCGAAAACTGCAAGTTTTATCGGCCTGAGATTAAAGCAATTTTTATCGGCCTGAGATTAAAGCAAAATGAGCAAACATTTATCGGCCTGAGATCATGTCAATAAAAGAAAACGTATGTATTCTGCAAGAAGGCATGGTGGTGCCATCTGCTAACCAAACCGTAAAACGTAGAACGGCATCTCAGTTTAGCCAGATTCCGTTATAGTTCTAAGGGGAATGCGCTGTGAGAGCGGTATTGAAGCAGATTCAACTCAGTGTTACCCATCCCTACCCTGTATCTTGTAAACAAAGCATTTGCGGACCTATCCGTATATGGACGTTTTATCTTGTTTGCGATCGTACGAAATTTACCTAAAATTATGAACGCTAATTTTGGATTACCTATATCGATCTACGTGCGAAAATGCGAAGGAATGTTTTTTACATTCAAACCTGGCTCTTTACGTTTAATTCGTTTGCTTGATTTTTCAGCTCAATTTAACACTAAACACCTATTACAAGTGGGAATTGGTCTACCCAAAAATACATAGAATATCTTGGGTATGATTATTCTGACTAACACAGCAAAATACCAATTACTCTACCAACCACACATTCAGAAACACAAGTCGCTAGTAGAAAACAAACCATATACAAACGTATTACTCTACAGGTAAAAGTTAGATAGAGTTGGAAAGTTTATAGTGAACACTGGATGTTGTTGAAACAGTCAAAATGCCAAATAAAAAGTACTGTAAGTGATGCTTGAGCACAAAAGTTTACGACCCGTGGCTACATTACTGAATCTGGTCGTATGGTTATGGCCGAGTGGTGTGGCTACATTAAGAAAACGAACGAAGGCAGATACAAAAAAAAAATACAAGAGAAAAATTTCTTAAATTGGACAACAAATTCAAAAATTTGTTCGGTCGAATTAAATGGCGCACCACAAAAAATTTCGGGGGGAGGGATGCCTCTAGAAAAAAACACCCTGTAGATTTTCGCTCGCAACCCAATCGGCTTCTTCTTCTTATGATGCCTTACAGGATTCCTGCGTTGGCGACCGTCCCTTAGATGTTTCTATTTATTGCAGTTCTTTGTAGTTCTTCGAAGTTCTGTATGTCTGTCCACTGTCGGATGTTTCGTAGCCAGGGTAATTTTTCCTACCTATTCCCCTTTTTCCACCTTCGATTTTGCCTTGAAGAATGAGGCGCTGAAAATGATAGCGTTCGCCGAGTAGAATGTGTCCCAGGTATGACGTTTTCCTTTCTTTTATATATGCGAAGAGTTCCCGGTATTCTAGTTCAACTCTTTGGAGTACTTCCTCATTTCTTATGTGTTCGGTCCAAGATCGTCAATCTTATTTATTGTTGTTATTTTTAATGTCCATGTTTCCACCTCATATAGTAGAACTGACCACACGTAACATTTCAGCATTCTGTATCTAAGTTTAAAATTTAAATGTCTGTCTACAATGAATTTTCGAAGTTTTATAAAGACTGTTCTTGCTTGTTCTATCCTACTTCTTATCTTTTGTTCTGGGTCCCATTTTTCAATCAGTATACAACCCAGGTATCTGAACCTTGCGACTCTCTCAATAACTTCTCCATTTATATGTATTCCGGTGATTGGGATTTTTTTACTCACTACCATTGCTTTGGTTTTATTTATGTCAATTTTCAACCCTACTCTTTCACTTGCTTCGTTAACCAGGTTAAGCAGTGTCTGGAGATCATTCACATTATCTGCTAGTATTTCAGTATCGTTTGCATATCTGATATTATTTACGGAGATCCGGTTTATTTTAATACCTATAGGACCTTCTAAAATTGCCTCTATAAATGCTCTTTCTGCATATAAGTTAAAAAGCATTGGGGACAAGATACAACCTTGTCTTACACCCTTCTTTACCTCAAACAGTTCCGTTGTTGAGCTATTTATTCGAATTTCTGCTTTCTGGTTTCAGTATAGGTTGATTATAAGCCTTATGTCTTTATCGTCTAGTCCTATGCCTTTCAGATATCTTTTCAGAAGTTCATGTTTAACGTTGTCAAATGCTTTTTCGTAGTCTATAAAGCATATATAAGCATCTTTTCTTTGACCTCGACAATTCCCTATTAATGTTTGTAGACTAAAGATCGCTTCCCTGGTTCCGAAGCCTTGTTGAAAGCAAACTGGCTATTTCCACTAATTTCTTCCCATTTTTTGTAAAGCCTTATGTGCAGAATTCGAAGGAAGAGTTTCAGGAAATGACTCATTAGGCTGATAAGCCGATGTTCTTTACAGGTCTTTGCGTTGTTTGATTTTGGCATCGTGATGAAAGTCGAGTGGAGCCAATCCTCAGGAAAATGTCCGGCATCATAATCTTGTTAAAAAGCGTCACTATTGTTTTTATGTTTTGATCGTTAATTAATAAAAATGTCTCCGGGTGCATGTTATCAGGTCCTGGGGCCTTATTATTTTTTCATTAATTTCATCGCATACACAATTCCACTTTTTAATATGTTTGGTCCTGTTATAGGGTTATTTAGTTGAACCGTTGAACTTTCTGGTCTGTCATCGTTAAAAAGATTAGTTGCATATGTCTTCCAGGTTTTCAGTAGCTCTTCGGAGTCTGTTATTATTTTGTTGTGATCGTCTCTGATGAAATTTGTTGGTCTTTTCTCAAATTGCCAAGATATTTCCTTTACTTTTTTATGGAGGTTAAAGCTGTTTCCAATATGATTAAGATTTTCCGCTTCTATACATCTCTCAGTAAGCCATTCTTCCTTTGCCATTCCTATTTCTTTCCGTATTCTGCTTTGTAGATATTTATACTCGTTTTTGTTATTTTTGATTTTGCATATTCGGCGTTTTTCAATCAGTTCATCCATGCTTCCTTTGCTCTTATTTCAGTTCTTTGAAGAAAGTTTTCGTTTGATTCTTCAAATGCTTTTTTGATTTCATACCAATGTTTCTCTGTGTCGTTCGTATTATTTGTGTTCGAGAGTTTATTGTTCAAACATTCCTCATATGATCTTCTGATTTGTTCATTTCTAAGTGTTTTTGGGTCGGAGGACTTAATTATGTTTTTTTTTCTTAATTTTGGCGAGTCGTATTGTGATAGCGGAAACAAGAGGATTATGATCGGATTCAATATCCGCCCCTGGCATTGTTGTGACTTTTGTTACACAGTTTCTAAATCTTTTATTAACAGTGATGTAATCTATCTGGTTACGGACAGTATGTAAATCGTTGTCCTGTGGTGACTTCCAGGTGCATATACGTCTAGGTGGTAATTTGTTTTATGTATTCGTTATTACCAGATTGTTTTCTTCACAGTACTGTATTAACTTCTCACCTCTTTCATTTATTTCTCCGAGAGCATAATCTCCGACTACCGATGCCACTCTGCCTTTACCTACTTTGGCGTTAAAGTCCCCTAGAATTATGTTTATTTCGTTAGTTTTTGTTATTTTTAAGATTTGATCTAGTTCACTGTAAAATTCTTCTATTTCATTGTCTGACCTCTCGGCTGTTGGTGCATAAATCTGTATAATGTTAACGTTTATGGGTGCACCATAGAGTTGTATCAGAATAATTCTCTCAGAAAGAGGTATAAAGTTCCTTACTAATTTTTGTAAGTTATCGTCGATTAATATGCCAACTCCATGTCGATGATTATGATCGTCGTTGTTTTCTTTCTCTGAGTAGTAGAGTACTTTACCCTTTGATTTAATCATTCCATTACCTGTCCAACATACTTCGCTTATGCCGAGAATATTAATTCTCATTCTCTTCATTTCTTGAATTAGGTTGTCGAACTTTCCACCTGCAAATAATGTTCTTACATTCCAAGTTGCTATTTTACATTTTTTATCTAGTTGGAACCGGGGAATTCTTCGCACCTCCTGACCATTTAAGACCTTTTCTTTTTGTTCTTCCAGCATGATAAAAATTTGGTCGGATGTCCTGGGAATATCCTTGAGGATCTTTAATGTGGTAGTCATTCCGTGGTTTTCCACATCCTTATGCCGTTGATCTTCTGATTTTTCCGCATTTGAGACTGATTTTTCAGTCTCAGGACAAAAGAGTGCCCTTTCCTCAGCCTGTTCCTCCGCCCTTAGCCGTTTTCAGGCCGGTGGTGGATAGCTTATTCCGACTATCATTCGGTCGTCAGAGCCTCGTCTGTTAGCTAGCAGGGTGCACTGGATTGGCTTACCTATGGGTAAAGGATCTAAACAGTAGCCTACGTTCAAAATTTGAGCAAAACATCTCATAAACTGTAACTCCTACAGTAAGAGAGTACTGTAACGGTGAGTTCTTCTGTAAGAGAAAATATTTATTGATTTCCACGAAAAATATGTCGTTACATCGATATAATACATACAGGGTGTCAATTTGAAAACTTCCCAACCCTAATATCTCTCTTACAGTTAGAAATATGAAAAATCCGAAAGACACGTCAATTTCGTTTGTAAGGGGGACACTTTAAATAAATATTTTTAGCCTTCTTGTTTCAACCCCCTAGGAAAGGTAGATGTCACCCTTAGAATCTTAGATGGGAATGGGAGTCAATTGGCATATCGTTTTAAAAGGCCTTCAATTCTCTTTTCAGTGGTATCCTATATCCTAGGCAGACACCTGTGAAAACTGTCATAAAAAGTGAAATATTTTCTTCCACAAAAGCCACATAATTCCGTTTAGCCATAAACATCTAAATTGTTTCCTACCCACTTGCGCCAATCACATTCGGAATATGAGCACAAAAAAGTGGCAACGCACGAACAGTCACTTTTTCAGAATGAGTTGAATAGTTCGAGATTGAACAGCAGCTATTAACACCACTCGACCAAAAACGTGATCTCCGAAAACATGTATTATATATTTTGTATGTTTGCATATATGTCAAGTAAAAGAAGACAGGAAGAACATCTAGAAAACATGTACCTACAAACTTAGCTCTGAATGATTACTCACCAGTTGAAACACTCTTCTGCACCACATATATGAAAAATATTAGTAAATGGCCAAGAAATTCATATGATCGGGAATGGTGGGCTTATAGCATAATGGAAGTTAATTTTATAATCTGAAAGTTTAAACTTACCCTCTTCTGATGATTGGGAGCCATTTCAGTTGGCAATGTGGCTATAGTGAAGAGCTGATAAAAAACTTCATCAACCTGGTAGTTCTTTTTAGAAGACGTCTCCACAAAAGTACAATAAGAGCCCTGACTGTTGCAGTACATTTGCACTTCCTCTGCACTGACCGTTCTGAAATTATAACTTGCACTTATTTAAGACATTTAGGCGTTTTCTTCAAAGTTACCGCATTTCCTTGTCACATTTATTTCCTGCAAATACCATAGGTATTTGAGGTTTATACTTTTTACCTCTTTGGCTTCCGCCACTTTTTGCATTGCTTGCATTTTGTTTTGTTTCAATTATTTCACTTCTCAGTTTTTTTGCCTCGTCGAATGATCCACGGCTGTCCAAACTGAATACAATAACAAATAATTCGCCTAAAAATTATTGATAAGGAAAAGAAACATTAAACTTTGTTGTAAAATTAAGGTTAAAATGTCTAGTACCAGTTAAAAATGATAGTCTTCTCATAGCTGGGAAAGGGTGATTGCCGGAAGTATCCAAAATATCCAACTGGTACGTTTCTCCCCGAATTTTGTAAATTTTTCTGTGAAAATTTTCTATTGTAGGAGTATAACTGTCGTAAAATTTGCCTCCTAGAAATCTCGAAACCAGTGAAGTTTTTCCAGATCTGGCTGCTCCTAAAGAAGCAAGATTATCCAGAAGCAAGAGATTCTTATTATACATTTTATATAATGACAAGATTCTACTGCTATACGTAGTTAGACCGATGGAAAAAAATTGGTCGGGCACGAGAAACTTAATTTGTGAACAAGTGCGCACCTGACTTAAAAGTATGGCCCATGACGTTATTTTATTAAAATTATTATTTATTATTATTAAAATTTTGTTAATTTTAACCTTTTTAAGAAACCATTATTTGAATCATCGAATTCTTCCACATACAGCACGATTATATCCCCAATAGACCACAAAACAACGTCTATGCGAAATAAAGGGTGTCCCACCGGGAACCACCGCGATCGATATCTGGTAAACTATTATTAGAACAAATTTGAAAATTGGTCCATATACCGAAGTCATTGAGAAGCGATCTAAAATATTGTCAGGTTGGCCACACTTACGCCAATATACGTTATATATAACACGATTGCGCCAGATTTTTGCTTACTTACTCGACTTACTGAGTGTTTCGAAAGTCGTGTTGAGTGTCAGTGCGTGCTTAGTGAGATTTGGCATCGAATGCGAATGTTAATTTTCTGGAAAATTGTGTGCAACAAGGGAAATTTTAGAGAATTGTAAGTACAGAGTAGAGAAATTGATTGAAAAAACTACATTCCACTAAGGATTAGTGAATACCATCGACGACTGATTTCGCTAGGGGTGTTGACATTATCGAAAATGTACTACGATAGTACATTTCTTAAACAATAAAATGAAGTGTGAGATTTGTGAAGAGACAGCAGTGAGTAAAAATCCGATATTTTCGTGCGATTATTGTACTGATTATTGTACATTGTATTGAATTCTGAGGCGAAGATCTTGGGAAAAGAATGCAGGATTCTGAAAGTTAGATGCAAAAATGGGTTAAATTCGACATACACTTTACTTATTGAAAAAATTGAACACAAAGAAAACATTATAAATACCAAACAAGAATTAATAAATCTCCTACGACAGAAAAGGTCCAACTCGGGTAACATCAGAAAGTAGCACATGCCTAGATCATATCTTTATCAGAAATAAAATGAAAATTCATTAATACATTATTCATTCTGAAGTAACTGATCATTATTCGGTTATACTAGAGATAGAAATAATTGAAAATGAACGTGAAGCAAACAAAAACACGCCAAAAACGATCAGCAGGATAAATGAGCGAAAATTATGTGACTTCTTAAATCAGACTGATGTAAACCTGGCAACAGATGAATTTTACAGAAAGATCATGGAAGTCCGTGACAAAGCCACAGTAATCAAGCCCTTTATTGAAAAAAAAATCAAAACATATAAGGCCTAGGGATAACTAGAGATTTAGTACTAAGCATTAAAACAAGAGACAAATTGAAAAGAAAACTTTTATCTAAAAACAGTGATAAACAACGAAGTGAAACACGAGCAAGTGAAACAACTTGAAAAAAAACTATTCAAAAAACAAAACATGACTATTACAAAGGTCAAATAGAAAATGCAGGTTATAATTTGAAAAAAGTATACAAACTAATTAATGATGCAACAGACAATTTGGCATGCGCAAAGACCTATATTCCTCCCATCAAAGAGGACTGAGATGGATTTGAAGATCCCAAAGATATGGCCAGTTATTGTAATGAGTATTTCGTGAATATCGGAATCGAAATGTTAAAAAATATTCAAGCCCGAAGTGCTGAATTTAAAATAAATGTTTGCCCTCGGTCCCTGTTCTTAAATCCGGTTGGCCACAATGAAATTCTGAAGCAAATAAGTAGTCTAAAAATGACAGCGCACCAGGCATCGACATGATCCATACGAGAGCTATCAAGGAAGCACATTTATACTTGGCACCACTTGGTTCTCACCTTTTGTACACATAATAAATTTAATCTTCTGTACAGGTATTGTACCGGAACAATTTAAACTATCAATCATCGCTCGTTAACTACAAGTCTAAAATTGCAACTAAAATGCGGGATTTACCAGAAACGTGTAAGAGTAAGGCCAACACCATGTGCAATGTTATGCAGAAGAATTTTCTGGAGACAATTGAGACAACTATCGGAAAGCGCGAAAGAACAGAGAAAAATAACTGGTACAATACGGACTGTGAGAACGAATAGAACCAAAGACACCGCGCTAGGGCTCAAATGTTACAGGACCCTTCACAGGACAACATAGATAACTTTAACAATGCAAGACGTAGAGCAAGAAAACTCATTAGGGAAAAAAGAGAGAACATCAGAAGAAACAAATACATATCAGAAAAAAAAGAATCAAAACAAATATCAGAAGAAACAAGTATAAGTAATATAATAATTAAACCGCAAACAAGTAATATAATACGGAAGGACAATGTTGAACATCATCGGCAATACAGAGGTATTAAAAACATGAAAAGAACATTTCCAGAAACTCCTCAATGTAACAAAGGACGACACAACGAATATACCAGTATATTTATCCGATGAAATAGAAACTGAGAAACCAACACTAGAAGAAGTGACGAAGGCCATACAACGCCGAAAAAACAACAAAGCGCCAGGAAACGATACTATCCCCTCTGAATGTCTGAAAATGGGAGGTTCAGTACTCTATCAAAAGATGCATGAGTTAATCGTACTAATATGGGACAGCGAAACATTAACGGAAAGCTGGAAAGAGAGTGTTATTATACCCCTAAATAAAAAAGGAAGCTATCAGGTATGCAAAAACTACAGAGGGATATTTCTAATCAACACCACTTCATCAACAAAGTGCTTGCAAACGTGATTCTAATTCGTATAACGTCATACGCGGAAGAATCGATAGGTGATATCAGTGCGGCTTTAGACCGGGCAGGTCGACGATGGATCAAATCTTCACTATTCGCCAAATCCTCAAAAATCACTGGGAATTTGATAAGGACTTCCACCAACTATTTATCGACTTCCAACAAGCCTATGATAGCCTGTTAAGAGACCATGTATGGGCAGCCATGGCAGAATGTGGAATCACAAAGAAAATCATCACTATTACAAAAGTGTGCATGGAGGGTAGCCGGTGCTATGTTAAAGTTGAGAACAACATGTCAGAAAGCATTGTGGTGGACAACCGCCTGAAACAGGGTGATAGTTTGTCTCCAATACTGTTCAATGTCGTTTTGGACGCAGCGATCAAACGAGCTAACATTGACGTAGAAGTTTTTTCAAGCAGTGGACCAAACCTGATACTGGCATATTCAGATGATATAGATTTTGTCAGTAAAACAACAATTGAAATCAAAGAGTTGTTTGGAAAAATAGAAACGGAGGCAGACACAGTAGGATTACGTATTAATGTTGACAAAACAAAATATATGTTTAATTCCCGGAGACAGGGAAGAGATGGACTAGGGCAAAATGTAACCATTGACACCTATAATTTTGAGCGGGTATCAGAATTCAAATAACTCGGCGTAGTCATCAGAGCAGACAACAACATGAATAAGGAAATGAAGAAAGGAAAGAGAAGTGTTCCAAACGAGAATAATGTCGCGATCCTAATAAAGACCGGTAGTCATGTACGGATGTGAAGCGTGGACCTTAACCATAGCAAACGAAGACGTCCTGCGAAGATTCGAGCGAAAAATACTTAGTAAAATATATGGACCAACTCAGGATCCTAGTTCAGAGCAATTTCGAATAAGAACAAACGCGGAGCTAGAAGAATTGTACCAGGGTGATATTGTGAGAGAAGCAAAGTCACAAAGACTGAGATGGACCGGACACATATACAGAGCCCCGGATGACAGAATGCTAAAAATTGCATGGCAGGAAGCACCGACGAGCAGAAGGCCATCGGGAAGACCTAAAATGAGATGGAGGGACAAAGTTCTATCGCCTAAGCGGAAGATGGGCATTGAAAATGAACAGGAAACAATGCTAGATAGACGTCGATGGAGGCAAATTGTGCTTGCAGCCAAGACCCACATGTTGTAGTGCTACTTGAAGTGATACTTGAACAATAAAAAGATTGGGAATTACCGCCCAATCAGTTTAATAAATAACTTTACAAAAATCTTTGAAAGGCTCAAAGATAGACTCTTGAGGTTTCTAGATAAAAACAGCCTTGTTTCTGATAATCAGTATGGTTTCATTAGAGGCTCCGGAACAGTTGATGCACTCTACAAATTAACAAAGACAGTAACTGACAATCCTGAGAATAAGAAGAAATGAATATCAGTATTTTTAGATTTGCTCTTGGATGTTGTATACAGAAATAGAGCTAGGGGCATTGCGTTGAATGTCTTTCGGCATTACCTCAGGGATAGAAGACAGTTTGTTAAAATTGGAAATAAATTGAGTGAACCACAATATATAAAAATTGGAGTACCCCAAGGTACTGTGCTCGGACCCATTCCATTATTACGTACATTAATTCCTTAACAGACTTAAAACTGAAAAGTGGATCAATAGTGTCATATGTGGATGATACAACAGCTATTTTTCATGGTCAAACTTGGGACGACACTAGATAGATAGATATTTTAAAACCCAAAAAATTTCTGACGCTTTAAATAGATCGAGACTATTGCAGCTAGCGCCCTCTAGGATCTGATGAATCTAGTAGAAGGTATGCCGTTTTTAAAAGTTATGTCGAAAACGGAATTTCCAAAATCGCCTCGAAGTCTCACACAAAATAGCTGGAAATCAGTTAGCCGAGAATATAAATAAACAATTATGCTCACTTTTCGGGATTTACAAATGATATTTTGGGTTCGTCTATGTTTTATTATCAAAATATGCAAAAGACATTCGTAGGACACCGAATACGTAGGAATTTTTGGCCTGGAGACAAGGAACGAAAGGGGGGAAACATTAACTAACTACCTCAACACCGAAAAATTATTCTGTCTATACACTTTCTTTAAAAAACAAAACCAAAGAAGATGGATCTGGAAGAGCGCAGACGGCAGGACAAAAAATGAAATAGATTTCAGACTTTCTGACAATAAAAACATATGCAAAGCTATATCAGTATTAAACAAATTTAGCAAAGATCCTCATAAACACAAAAATTGAAAGAAAGAAGTTGATAAACAAAAAGAAAGTTCCAACAGCCGAGTTTCTGACCCTCAATAAAAATGAAAACGAAATCGAAATTAAAAAGAAAATGAAACTACCAGAAAGTCTACAAGCAACGAGTATAGATGATATTTCAACAAGCATAACAGATGACATTCAAGCAGTCACAAAGTAGATCTGTAGCAAGATAAGAAACGAAAAAGAAACCAGACTATCAGTGGAAGCAAAACAACTAATAAAGGAGAGAAGAGAAACCTGCCGTGACTCACCAAATTACAACACCATAAATGAAAAAGTAAAAAAGATTATACGCACAAATATCAGAGCTTATAAACCCCACCAATCATTGAAGCCATAGAAGCGAACAAAAACATGAGGGTACTTAAATCAAAGCTCTCCAATGGAAAACAAGATATTGTTAAACTAAAAGACCTCCACGGCAATATCCTTACCAACAAAACAGACATCGTCACGGAAGTTCAAAGATTCTACGCCAGCCTATATACATCATACATACCGAACCCAACGACATCCTCAAAGACTATTACAAATATAGGATCGGAAGAACTGCCAGAAATAACGACAGTTGAAAGTACACATTTTAAACAAGTTAAAACAAATGAAGAACCGGAAGACCCCAGGAGAGGACCAGATAATATCAGAAATGCTAAAAGCGGGAGGCGGAACACTATTAGAAGCTCTGCGGATACTAACAAACAAATGCTTGATCGAAGGGAAAATACCATAAAAATGGAAGAACGTAGAGGTCATCATCCTGCACAAAAAAGGAGACATCACAGACCTAGAAAAACCGTCGAATAAGCTCTACCTATATCACACCTATATAAGCTTATGATGCGGATTGTCACAAACCGACTTACAAAGAAACTGGATACCTACCAACCAGTGGAACAGGCGGGCTTTCGGAAAGGTTTCGGCACAGCAGACCACCTACAAACAGTCCGAGCACTTATCGAGAAGACAACAGAGTACAATATCCCAATACATATAGCGTTCATAGACTGCCACAAAGCGTTCGACAGTGTCGAGATTTGGGCTTTCCTGTCGGCAATGAACGACGCAAGAATATACTCGAGATATACCGCTTTAATGGAAGACATCTACAAGGAGGCCACCTTTCAAGTTAAAATAAACGATGACCTACACACGGGAAAAATACATCTGAACAAAGGGGTACAGCAAGCGGACTCGATCTCCCCCAAACTATTCACCGCAGCCATAGAAAAGATTTTCAAACAAATGAACTGGGACGAGAAAGGCATGAAGATCGACGGGGCATACCTAAGTCACTTGAGATTTGCGGACGACATAATTCTAACAAGCACCAACATCGAAGAATTAAAAACTATGGTAAAAGAGCTAAACAACCTGTCCAAGTAAATAGGGCTAAAAATTAATTTAAACAAAACAAAAACTATAACTAGTAGCCCTCAGAAAATAGCGATAGATAACACCATTATAGAAAAAGGAGAGTAATATACATAACTGGGGCATACAATTAAAATTGACAAAGGAAATCAAACTGCAGAAATCAGACGTAGAATCCAACTGACATGGGCGGCCTTTGGAAAGCTCAGCCATATTCTAAAAGATCGACACGTCTCAATGTACCTAAAACGTAAAGTCTTCAACAGCTGCATCCTCCCAGTTACCACCTATGGCCTGGAAACGATGGCTATCACTAAAAAATCAGCAGCAAAACTTAGAGTGACTCAAAAAGCAATGGAACGTGCGATGCTGGGAATCAGTTTGAGGGACAAAGTGCGCAACACAGACATCCGGACATAAACAAAAATAATAGACGTCATGGAGAGAACAGCGGAACTCAAATGGCAATGGGCAGGACACGTGGCCAGAAAAAATACAGAAGAACGCAGTCACAAGATTATCTTCTGGAGACCCCGGGAAACAAAAAGAAGCACGGGAAGACCCCAAACGAGATGGATCGATGACGTGAAGACGATAGCAGGAAAACAGTGGATGAGAACAGCAAACGGTGTCAATTCAATGGAAGAAACTGAGAGAGGCCTATATCCAACAATGGAAGTATGAAGGCTAATAATAAGAAGAAGTTGTTTAAATGTCTTCGGAAAAGAGAGTCATTAACGTCGGCAAATAGAAAAATAGGGATGAACTAGAACTTGTGTACTAGCCATGAAGCGGCTTAGACGCTGCTGTGCAACAAACGCTGACTGAATATTTTTATAAATATTTTCTTTATTTTCTGTTTATATCGCGGTCCTCGAAAATTCATGTAACGCAAGAATGCATAGATTAAATACGTTTAATTAGATTTTTTTAGTTAGTATCTTAAGACAGTTTAGCGACTTGCCGGCACTGAAACAAACTTGCAACGTCAAATTCAACACTTTAAAGCTTGGCAATGATGCACTTGTAGCCTTATATTTATATCAATTTTTCACTTCATTTATTCTGATTCATTATAGCATGAGACCTTGTTAATGTTGTCTGAAATACCGCAATAAGATGGATTTTAAATAACTCTACAAGTTGTGCTTAGCTCTTAAATGTACCTCAGAATGATCTATTGAAGATACATCGATATAGAAAGAGGTAAAGAACTGACATGCCCTTTGTCGGTTATAGAATTCGTTGATATTAAAATTCAATATAAACAAATAAGAATGGTTGAATTTAAAAAGCTAAATTGGAACAGTATCTAAACTACAAAGCAAAGTTTGGAGAAAGGGCAGAAAGACCGATAGGTCGATAGCCTTTTTTAGAAATAAAGATGTTTACTACTACTGTTTGGAGAACAAATGTTATTTTTGTGTCCCAAAAATATAGCAAGAATTTAAAATTGTATGTGCGTAGCTCACCTAACATCACTAATCGGTAACAGTTTTTGGAGGCCAAGGCTGAATCGCTGCAAGAACTAGTGCCGGCCGCCGAATTGCTTTGGGACGCTGGGTTGGTGACTCTGTTTTGTTCATTCGATGCTAGTTTTGGGTCACTCACTGGTTTACTGTTCTGAGTTGTTGTCCCAAAACAAGTAAAGCAAGACGAGAAGTTCATTGTGTTATTATACTTTCCGCTTCCGCATGCTAGAAATCACAAGGAAATTAAAACATCATGTTAAAACACTTTGGCTTACTAAACTACACCAAAAAATAAGTACACAGTTCGCACAATTCGAGAAGTAGTTGGGAAAATGTTGTGGTGATTTGGATTACTAGGTCAGCTCTTTAAGCATCACATTCTGCGCCGGAGAAACCGCAGGGATCTAGGACCGCCCTTAAAAATCGATCGAAAGCTCGGCAGGCATGGGTATAGCAGAGTTCTGTTTTCCAGCTGCATTAACTTAAAGAGCGGCTAGAAATTGTTAATAATAGGCACGATGACAGTTTTTGATATACCTGTGAATTCCCAATTCACGATAAGAATGAATAAAAAACTTTGTTCGATCTACATGAAAAATTACCACTAACTTTTTATATTTTACTTTATTTTTATATCATTCCAACTGACATTCACTTTCTGGTACATTCAGTGTTACCTATTGTTACGTGTATGCAACAATCTCCCACCTGAGAAACTAAATAATGTAAAATGAGTTTCTCACAACAGGTAAAAATCATAAAAAATCTAACTCTAACCTACTACTCTACTTGTCCTTAAAACGACGAAGTAAAATTACTGTTCGACCACTCCGAGTGACCTTCGAAACGGGTTCTCTGCTCTCAGTGTTACCACTCCCGGTTGCTGCGTTCACTGACTCCCTAGATTCAGCTTGGTCCTCGTTCGGCAATTTCACTTTTGTTTCTAGAGCATTCTCCAACTCCAAAAAAAATCCGCTGAACAGGCCGCAGCAACTGCCCCCTTTTGGTGATAATGCCGTACTAACCTCACTGTCCCGTCTTTGCCCGGTAATGGCTCAAATACAAGTTTTCAGTCAAAGTTTGATCTTTAATAAACATATCTGGTGTTAACGGTACCAATTCAATGTCATCACTTGTTAAGTACGTCAAAGGACGTGAATTAATGATTGTTTCACACTCACACATCAATGTCAATAAGTCTTGATATTGGAGAGAAGTCCGACCCAACGCTTTGCGTAACAACTGTTTTACTAACCCTATAAATCTGGCTGCTTTTCTGGACATAGAGGGAGCTTTTGAGAATACCTCCTTTCAGTCAATAGTCAGAGCCGTGAAAAATCGTGGAGTGGAGCCTTCAATATTTGAAGGGATCCAAAACCTGCTGCGCTGCAGAACAGTTACCGCGGCACTCAATGTGGGTGTCCTACGGGTGTACGTAGGGAGGAGTTTTGTCGCGTCTGCTGTGGAGCCTGGTGATGGACCGGCTCCTGCTGTCTCTTGAGGGGGGGTTTCTATGCGCTGGGATATGCGGATGACATCTCCATTGCTGTGCAGGGAAAGTTTGGAGACATTGTGTCATCACTGATGCAGCAGGCGCTAAACATCACCGAACAATGGGGTAACACGGAAGGGCTGAAAATCAGCTCATCCAAAACATCTATTATCGCTTTATCAAAGAAAAGATATCTTAGAGCCTTTAGACTAATGTCTATATATGGGAACACAATACATATGTTCGAGACTGTTAAATATCTTGGGGTGACCCTGGAGAACAAACTGCTGTTTAAAGAACACGTGGAACAGAAAACAAACAATGCGATCAGAGCTTTATGGACCTGCAAACGCACTTTTGGAAAAACCTATAATCACATATGTACACAGTACATATCGAGAGTCTCTCGGAGAACAGTCCATGGGATTGAAAGCTGATCGAATTAAAACTCTAAGCATTTCGGTACCTTTCACAACTTATGTTCTGGATGAGGGGCGAGATGGTGGAGCGACTCCATCAACTATCACAGGGGACACCGTATGGTATACGAAAGGCACAAAAACAGCATCGGTCACAGGCGCTGGTATAGTCGAAAGAGGAAGAACCGGGGAAAGGATTACCTTAAACCTGGGTGCAATCACGACCGCTTTTCCAGCAAGTATACTAGCGATCACAAATTGCGCCCGGAAAATTAGGGAAAACCTACACACGTAAGCATATTACCATCGTAACCTGGAATAAAGCGACAATAAAGGCACTTGAATCGTATACATCCAGGTCACAATGTATGCTAGATTGTGTAAAAGAACACGACCCTGGCTGGGAACTTAAACAGAGTAAAACTCACTTGGGCAATTGGGACAAGCAGGAGCAAAGGAAACGAGATTGCTCCGGAACTTGCTAAGGCAGGGGCCGAGCAACCATTGACCAACCAAGAACCTGCTTGTGGTATATCTCATGCCCAAGTTAGGGCGGAAGATGGGCAATGGATCTTGGAAGAACATAAAAAGTACTGGGAGGAGACACCGCGACTCCTTACCACACGGCAGTTGGTGGCACCTCCACAACCAGTACGTAAAAACGAACTGCTAGATCTCAGCAGGCAAAAAATAAGGAGGATAGTGGCCTTTTTAACAGGATCCGCCCCCTGCAAAAAGACCTTTTTAGGATGGGACTGAGCGATCAACCGACCTGCAGGGGGTACGCATTAGAGGACGAAACTACTCTACATATTATGTGTCACTGCACGTCATATGCAACAGGTAGTCGAAGACTCCTGGGAGGAGATGAAGTTCAACCAGACCAGGTCATGCGGAGCCCCCTCAAGATTCTCCTGGAATTCGTTGAATACACAGGGATAATGAGGGAGTAAAATACGAAGGCGCAATAGGACAGAAATGACCACGGTGCTAGGCCAAACACCACTTCGGAGGTGAGGAAGGGTTTTAGTGGGTAAACAGCTAAGCTGGAATCCCACACAGCCCAGAGCGCCAGAACATCAGCTCTGGGTGTGCGTAAGAGAACATTTGCAAATCACCGGAAAAAAACCCTATAAGTCGCTCCCAGACCCCGCCCCACCAAGAAGGCGTTGGTGGATTGAAACGCCATGTTATTCGTTCTACGGCCGCTTCCCTTACAATTTCTTCTCAATTAAGTTTTCCAAATAATTTCTCAGTTCCAACGAACTTTATCCCATTATCAGAATAAATTATTCTTGAACAACCACGACGCGCTTCAAATCTACGCATTGCTTGCATGAAACAACTTGTGGACAAAGAGGTCATCAGTTCAAGGTGAACACCACGATAGACAGCACCAGTAAATAAGCAGACCGATACTTTCTGGGCAGATTTCAGTAGCAAAGGGCTGGCCAAATCTACCCGAATGACTTCAAAGGCAATTGCATTTCAAACTCGGTCCAGAGGCAGCGGTGGAACTGGTGTTTGAATTGGCTTACTCGCATGTCTCTTACACACTACACATCTCGAGATAATGTTTCGTATGCATCGTCAACCACCCAAAATTCACAATTTCTCACGAAGATGACTCAACATCCCTTGTTGGCCTACATCACAGAGTTTCTTGTGATTCTCAAATACAAGCCTGTCAATCACTACATGGTTGGATGGCAGAACAATTGGAACATATAGCAACACCATGCTACACAATGCTATTTGTAGAGAGTATGTATCTATGCGAGGCAACTATAGCAATTACCTTTTAGATTGCGTTGCAGTTAATTTTTTCATCTTGTTTTATTTAGTTCCTTTTTCAAGTAAATTTCCTGGTGTACTGAAATCTGCCTAAAGAAAATTTAGGATTAAACAGTAGTTCACCACCCGAAAACTGACGTTCAACCGCAGACATCCAGTAACACTAGCAAACTGACGCACCTTGTACAGCTTTTATTGCTTCTGCGGAACGTTCGAGATTGTTTACACATCCGATGGTTCGATGGTGTTTAGCGAGTTTGTTAGTTGCTTGGTGATAGTGTGGGTACCCAGGTACCTATGCGTGCGGAATAGGATTAAAAATATGCGTCCACATGAGGGTTAAGGTGGTAAGCTCAAGTTTCCGTGCTCCCTCTTGTACGAAGTTATAAGTAGCTGTTTTGTGTTTTTTTGGAAATTTTCTTCCGGTAGTAGACTCACAAAATCAGCGTCATATTTAGCTAATACTTTTATTAAAATAATTCACATTGAGCAAGTGGAGGAAGAATTGTATTGAATATTTTTAAATAACCACAATACGCATGCAAATTTCAATATTGTTTCAAATGTTCTTAACGCAAGTCATAATACTAACAAATTAGTAATATAAATAGATAACAACTAGTAACTAATTAATAAAAACAGTAACAAATCAACAAATTTATGATTATACATTACATCTTTAGTGATTTATCTAACAAATAATGCAAATTCTGCAAAATAAGTGTTAATAGCTTACAATGCAAAATACGAGAAAAAATAAGAGTTTAATATATAGAAATTGTTTTTTGAACCGTTTGTATATTCCTAAACGTATAAGGCAAGTTTCATAATTTGCGCTGCGGTCTAACTATACTAGGAAAGGAAGGGTACAAATTTGGCTTGCATGTCATCTCAGCTTCTTACAGTTTACAACATTATTTGTCAAACTAGATAAAATGTTGAATTGAATATAAAAATAAGAAGCAGGTTAGTGAAAAACAAATAAAACCCAGTACTGCAGTGAGAACGATTCTCTTGCTTTATGGCAAAGACTTTTCTAATAATTGTTGTGAAATATTATTATCATTACATAAAACAATCGAGAATATCAAAAGAGATAGACTTTCGAGGCCATTCCTTGAAACACTCTCTCCTCACTTGCTTTCCTGAGCCGATGCAGGGATTCCAACATCATCCCCGGCTTCCTGAAGTGCAAAAGAACCCTTAGGACCACCCAAGCACACAGGATATACAATAGGACCGATGTTTCAAGGAATGGCCTCGAAAGTCTATCTCTTTTGATAAAACGCCTCTACGGGGAGGAAATATCTAATTTATACCACCGGTTAAATAAGATGCGCAAACGAAAAGCAGGACTTCTTTCCTCACTTGCTTTCCTGAGCCGATGCAGGGATTCCAACATCATCCCCGGCTTCCTGAAGTGCAAAAGAACCCTTAGGACCACCCAAGCACACAGGATATACAATAGGACCGAGAAGTTATTCCTAAGGGAAAGGATCCACAACGTGAGAAGTAAACAATCGAGAATATGTTTTAAAAACTTCTTTATGGTGAATTTTGAATAGAACAGAATTGATTCTCATATGATTGAATTCCCTTTTCAAAATACGAAAACAGCTGGAACATGAGTAGTCAGAATGTGTGAAATTGATAGTCATTTCTTTTCCACGGGTATACCAAAAGTGGCCCAAACTATAAAAATTGACCATGATCTGATTATCTGATATCGATACTGATGAATTTATTCGCACTTCAGCAGTTCAAAACACAAAAGTCAAAAGGAAGGATAATTTTTAATAGCCATATTGAACACAAAATTCAGAATTTTATCAACTTTGGGAATTTCGTTACTTTCCGCGTTTCATACCTTGCAGCTTTAAAAATGTTTATAAAATAATAGGTCTTACAACTGCAACAAATCTACCTCGGTTTCAGTCAATGTGTAAATGCAACTTCTAAAATTTCTGACTTCTAAATAGCGGGTGTTTAACATTTTTACTTATAAAAACTAAATATACTTTTAAAAACAACAAAAAGCGACATATAAATCAGAACAAATTATTATTATTTATTAACTTAATAAAAGTTATATATTAAATTATAATTTATTATATAACACTTGCACTTCTCTATACAGGGTGTCCTTGAAATGACTGTACAACTCTTAACCACAAATTCCTTAACCGAAAATAAGACGATCTAAGCAAACTTACCTATATCAGCTTCATTGTTGCTTCATTTTGCCGCTACAAGGCGCCAAAGTTCCCAAATTAATATCGTTTTTTCCAAATAATTTGTAAACACCTATATCGATTTTTACTAATTTTGTTTTGACGTTATCGTGATCTTTTTCTAATGCCTGGAAATATTAAAAATAATGCTTGGTTCGTTAATAAATGTTTGTATATTTGTTACCCCCCGTACAAATAATTTATGTTTTTTCTGCTACTATCCGATTTTGTTTTAAACCTTTTTTACCTCTTGTACAATTTTGTCAGACATATAGTTTTTGTTCAAAAAAATATTTACAATACCTTGCAGATAATCTTGGGGAAAAAATTATACAAATCCGTTTTTGTGATTCCAAATGTATTATATTGTTGCTTAAAAACAATACTTGACTAAACTTAAACAAATTATTTGTTGGAAATTGTTGATTCCAAAATTAGTAAAAATCTATATGGGCGTTTAGAAATTATTTGGAAAAAACGATATTAATTTGAGAACTTTGACGCCCTGTAGGGGCAAATGAAGCAACATGACGCGTTGTTCAGTCATTTCAGGGACACCCTGTATAGTGTCCTTTCTTTACAATGCCAATATGATAACTTGCTCTTCAAATCAAGAGATCCCAAATAATTAACCCGATGTGTTTTACACCTTCCTTCGCTACCTGTTAGTTTTGGTATACCCTTTTCACTTTTTTTTATTGCTGAAGTTTTACATCACAACCACAATCTAATTGTTATGAAATAGATATTCAGAATTTCCCAAAATAAAATAATGTTAGCTAAGTCTGAATAGGTAGTTATCTTTAGAACCAAATGGGATAATAGAAAACAAAACATTTTATAGGTCTTTGGGTGGATTGAAATACTCCCAGTGGTGAAGGTGAACAACTGTGCGATCTTCTCCGTATCCAAGCAGAATAAGACCGGCTATCAAAACTAATAAAATCACCATAAAAACATGCAGGTCTTGATTTTCGTCCGAATTTCTCAAGAACTTCTGAGTCAAATCGAAAATCAGTCTTTTAAGGGCGTTGTTTATGCGAGAACCGCACGCCTCAATAAGACGTCTGGATAGCTCCGGGATGGATGCTTCGCTACCACGTCTGGACATCCTGAGGGAACGTCTATGAGCTGCAGAAGAAACTTCTTCTTCCGAAGTTGAGCGAGACCTGAAATAACAAGTTACTTTTACTACATAAATTTCAACTTCTTTTTCGTTGTTTAATATTATAATCCTAAGGTAAAAAATGTAAATCGCCATTTCCAAGAATGGTAGGTAATGGGTGAACTGAGTCGCTCAGGAACTACCACTACCAGTCCCAATCCCGGAAAAGGAGGAGGGTTGGGCAAGGCGCTGACAACCTCTTCCTGGTAAAAATGACATGATATGAAAACATCAAATCAGCCTCGGAACCGAACAGATAAAATAAGAGGACCTTGCAAAGAAAAAGGACATGAATATAAGATCTTGGAATGTATTAAGCTGGTATAGACTAGGGGGAGCCTTACAGGCCATACAACTACACGGCTTGATTCGGAAAACGTGAAAATTAGCAAGTCAGTGGTGGTTTTTAGAGGCAGCCCACACAACCGACATCATCAGTTGGGAACAGGATTCGTAATGGCAGAGTGAATCGTAGGGACTTCGATCTCATTTAGGCCAATTAGTGAAATAATCTGATATATACGGGTAAAAGGCAAATGGTATAAATTTTCGTTCACATCATCCAGTTAATGAGTTATATACTCATCGGCGACATATCCACATACGAAAGGTTGATGAACGACCGTGCGGTTCATTTTTTGGGCCGCATTTTCAAAATCACCGAAAGCAAACCACCAGCACCCGTGCCTGCGCCATGTGGCAAATGCAACCTGATCAGCCACAAAACTGAAGATTGCAAACAATCACCAAGATGCAACAAGTGCCAGGGACCCCATCCAACATCCAAATGCGAGTCACCACTGCCAACCAAGTGCGCAGCGTGCAACTCAGAGAACCACGCAGCATGGAGGTCATGCCCAAAACGACCGCCAGCCCCAACCGTCGGAATCCCAAACGTAAAAATAAAATGTGTAAACAAACGTACGTCCGGGATTGCGGAGACAACGACAGTGGCAAGTAGAAGACACACACCCATTACAACACATGACCACATCATAAACAAATACAAACACCAACTTAACAAGACAAACAATACCAACAGAGACAAACTACTAAAAAAACTACGAAAACAATTTATAGAAGACTTCGACATTGACACCTCCGTTGTTTTCTTCGGGAACCATGTCTACATCCTAATGTTTGACATGCTCCTGCCCGAGGGACGCTCTCCAACTGAACCCTGCGAACAAGTGAGACAGACAGTAACGAGCATACAAGATTCAATTTGAAAGTACTTTACGCGAACATCAACGGACTTAACAGCAAAAAACCACTTATTTACAATTACATAGAACAGAACGACACAGACTGCTGCATATTTGTAGAGACTAAAATCAAACTAGGACAAACACCAACGTACAGAAATTGGCAGTATATCTATAGGCATGGAAGTACCATCAATCATGCCAGGGGCGGGGTCGCAGCTCTCCTAAAACCAACATATAAACTTGGAAGAGCAAATCCTCCTTCCCTCAACAACCCTTTGAACGACTGTCTACATTTTACCATACCCCACTTAAACGACCTGATACACATATTTCTGACATACATACACCCACACTCCAACCTAGAACAAAACATACTGACTAAAGCGAGCATCTATAAATATGCTATAATTATAGGCGACTTTAACTTGAATACAAACAAAACGAAACAACTTAAAAGATTTTTGCAAAATTCCGACTTTATAAAACAGCACACCCCACCAACTTTTCTGATGCCCGCAAACCCAGACTCAACACCAGACGTTCTACTGCACGCAAGAAACTTGACAAACACCATCAACAACATAAACTTAACCAACTAACTTGGATCCGACCACCTGGCTATTACGTTTAACATAGACTTACAACATACGCAACCTATCTCCAATACACCTCCTATAGAGAAAAACTTAAACCTAACAAAGACTGACATAGACAAAGTGAAACAACATATACATGACTACATTCAATCACAAGCACAGCACATTTCAATAGAAACCATACAACAACAACTTTCTATAGCCATAGGAAAATTTAGCTAGGAAATAAAAAATGCTTTCTACCGACATACACTACCCAAATACATACTGAGACTAATAAAACATAAGAGAGAACTGTACAGACTATATACAAACACTCAGAATAACGACCTAAAAAAGACAATGAACCAACTTAGCAGAAACATTAAAACTCTGATTGGACAAAACCGACAAGACACATGGCTAGAAACATGTAAAGAAATACAGAAGGACAAAGGCAAAACATACTGGCGAAAAATTAAGAAACTGGGGCAATACAGGAAGACTGGCACTACTGACACAATTGACGAAAACGGAATAGAACGCTACACAGACAAAGAGAAAGCGGACGCATTCGCCAGACACTATCAAAGGGCCTTCAGCATATCGACAAACCCTAACTTCGACAATGACAACTGGAACTTGATCAACGACTGGTACTTGAACTATTTTAACAACTCACCAAACTATACCTGCACACTGATCACAGACACAGAGTACGATGAAGCCCTAGCGCACATCAAGAACACTGCACCGGGGAAAGATAAAATTAAGGCAAAAGTCTTGAAAAGCCAAACTCAAGAAACACACAAACTGATCCTAACTGAATTGAACAACTGCATCACAAATGGCAGAATCCCAGAAACATGGAAAAACGGCTTAATAATCCCTATACCCAAAAATGGACTGGACAATACACAACCGAGCAACTACAGACCAATTACACTGCTTCCAGTACTGGGCAAGATTTTTGAATGCATAATGAAGCAGCGGCTTGAAAAAGTGATTGGAAAGTATATACCTACCTACCAATTTGGTTTCAAACAGCATCGCTCGACTGTTCATCCGCTCTTTATTTTGGCCAACAATGTACAAACTACCCACCTAACTGACAGAAAGACAGCTTGCCTGTTTATGGACATTAACAAGGCTTTTGACAGTGTCTGGCATAGAGGCTTACTATACAAACTATACAAACTACACACACCAACATATCTACTACACACCATAAAGAACTTACTAGAAAACAGACAACTACAAGTACGAATTGACAAAACACTGTCATTTTCTTTTTCCCCTGAACAAGGGCTCCCTCAAGGATCCCCGCTCTCACCGTTTCTCTACAATATATACTGCCATGACATATACAATTACAACTTACCAGACAAAAATCAAATCGACAGATCGGCATACATATTACAATACGCAGACGACACGGCACTTATTGTACATGACAAAACTACTGAGAGAGCAGCGCAAAGACTCCAAACACTAACAAACAACACACTGACATGGTTTTATAAATGGAGACTAACACCAAACGCGTCAAAAAACCAACTTCTGCTCACAAACCACAGACTCAACGCTGACTCCCCTACAATAACTGCAGACGGCCAAACGACACAACCAAAAAACGACGTAAAATACCTTGGAATCACAATCGACCACAAACTTAAATTCACTAAACACATACGAAACATCATGGCAGAAACAATAAAGAGAACAAAACACTTCCGATCACTAACCTACAAAGACAGAGGAATTAGCACAAACACCGCCACCAAAATATATAAAGCTATTTGTAGACCCTTGCTAGACTTTGGACATATACTCATGACCAACGGAACAGAAAGGACAAAACGTTATACACAAACAACAGAACAAATTGCACTAAGACTAATAACACGAATTAGACACCCCCAAAACCCACTACACAACCCCCCCACCCAACTACTATACGAACGCACATACATGACAAAGATCTCGGAAAGACTCATACAGCTACAGACAAAATGGACAAACAGCCCCTACAACTGGACCATACTGAATCTCCTTTGTCTTTCATGACCAACCAGACAATCCCGCTTCCGTTTCCCTACATTAACGCTACTCGAACACTTACAAACGCAACGGACTAGTGGACAATAAAATAATTTCTTCTTGCCACTGAAATCTTATTTATTTAATAGTATTGTTAACCTAGAATAAGAGAATTTTCATATTTGTTTTTTATTTAGATTAAGACTGCATGTATTAAACAAGGGCAGAAAGACCGATAGGTCGATAGCCTTTTTTTAGAAATAAAGATGTTTACTACTACTACTACTACTCATCAAGCAATGAGTTATAACTCACTAACTCACAATGCAGCAACAACTCAATTAACCACGGAGGTCTTTGGTATTGATGGCCCAAGGGTTTTCCTAGCTTTCGCTCACGATATTGACGTGATTGGAGACACCGTAATAATAGTAAAGGAGTTATTTAATAGAGTTGAAAGTCAAACGGGCCCTAAAATTAAAACGAGGACGAAACGAAATACATGTGTGATTGGAAAAGAACGAGAAGAGATAGGATAGGGCAAAACGTTACAATGGGAGAGTGCAATTTCGAGAGGGTAACAAGTTTTAAGTACCTGGGGGCCACAATCAACGAGGAAAACAGTATATCCGACGAAGTCAAGATAAAAATCCAGTGTGGCTGTAGATGCATGTATGCTCTAAAAGAGGTTATCTCCAACAAAAATCTATCCGAAGATCAAAAATTAAACGATAGGACGATGGTCATACGACCAGTGGTCGGAAACGCGCGAGCTGGAGTGTTTTGAGCGAAAATTTCTGCGTAAAATGTTTGAACTATACAAAGACCCAAGAATAGAGCAGTTCCGTCCAAGAAAAAAGAACGAACTGACTGAGCTCCATGAGGAACCAAACATTATCAAAGTAATTAAGGTCGGATGGCTGAGAAGGGTTCGACATGTGCACCGGCACTGTTCAACCAAGGCTCCCGAATGATCAAAATGGTTTGGAAACAGAATCCGGACGGACGAAGATCTATGGGGAGACCGCGTATGAGATGCAGGGACAAGATCGTTGCAGATCTGAGAGCTCGGGAAATATAATACGAAATGGTGGATAATGCTCGTGCAGTCAACCAAGACCCACCAAGGGCTGTAGAGCTGCAGAGAAGAAGAACTGACGAGCCTTTTCGTTTTGCTATATCGGCTTAGCAAAGCCGTAATTACTATTTCGAGGAAACGGATTTCTGTCCCTGAGTAATATATGTCAGGCACAAAAAAACACATTTAGACAAGACAATCTTCTCCCCAATCATCCGAATGAGTTTCTCTTGAAACGCATACGCACGCAAAACGGGCGCACAGAAAGACATAGTGTCTCTTCAATAGAGGCTATTGAGCTTGTAACTCATTGATAGATACCGATTTTATTTCTCTTCAAGGAGCTTCTTTGAAAATATAAAAACGTTCTCAGAAAGACTAAGAAGCTATGAGGCATGTCACCCATGGAACTAGGTGGTGGGTTTACTTAATCCAGTTTTTTCATATTTACTATTTTTGAAAATATTTAATTTAATTAACAGCGATTAGTTTAAAGTTCTTACCAATTTATTATAATGTTTTTATCTTTAGTTAACGAGGAACAAAAGGACCGACCAACTAACAGATATATCAAAGCTTGTTGACATCACAATTTAAATTGAAAACATTGTAATTTACCTGGACAACGGACGGGTGCGATGTTGGCGCTTCCTTAAAGAGGGCGTGGCCGGAATGTGTTCGTCCACATATTTTTGGGCTCGGAGTGCATAAAAGGAGGCAGGTGGTTGTGATGGAAGGTAACGTGGATGAGGTGGCCGTGGGGGTGGAAGCTGATCATCGATTTCCGGTTCTAGCATCTGCAAGTCTCGTTGCCGAGGTGTATGGATGTCCGCCGCTGGGTCTATACTGAAAAAGCAATATGTCAATCACAAAATGCCAGTTCTCGACCAGCAAAACGATTACCCTGTTATATCCTCATCTTTCGTTTCATGCAGCAAACTGTCCCGGAAGGTTCTTTCCAAAGTACTGCTTCTTGGAGGGGGTACAGGAGCCGGCAGTTGTTCTTGATGGAAATGCAGCTCCTGTGATTCGTTCGCAGAACGTTCTGGTGGTCGCACATATTGCGCTTCGGCATGAATCAGCTTGGCAGATTTGTGGTAATTTGAGGATTGTTGCTCGATATCAGAGAAACTTTGTGGATTTGGAGCGTCACTAGACGAGCTGTATACTAATTGGCTATTAGATGTATTCACTTGTCCAGAATTTGAGAGCTGGTTAACTGTGACAGGGTCGACGTCGAGATCCGTTACCTAAAAAATTGCCATTTCTCAAAGAACACATCGAAAAGTATCACATCGGAAGTTAGACCGACAAACAAAGACAGCAAATTTTAGATCTGATTTTGGGAGAAAAGTTGCGCCATCAGAGGGCCATATACATGGCGTTTTCAAAAACAAAGTATTGTGTTTAATTGTTAAGATAACTTCCGGTAGTGGCGACGCAGTCTCTTAGACCGCGCCAAAAGTTTTTGTGATATAGTAAATGGAGATGTGGCGCAACAAAGTTGAGATGCCCAGTACCTTCACCGATAGGTGCCGTCCGGACGGGGTTGTGATAATATCAGTGTAGCTTGGACGGTGTTGGAGCAGTAAGCAATTTCGGTCTCAGGAACCGGCCCTACTAATTTCGTTATATTAATTTTAAGTGTGGTTAGTGGGAGTTCAGCGGTTAGAGTAAGCTTGATATTAGCAGTGATATGGGAGAATACGAAAGAGAACAGGAGTATTTACAAACACTTTTAGAGAGTGTGGGATTGGATAGTGAGGATAATGACTTAGCTATCTGTGAAGATAAGAACTCTGTATAAAAAATGGTTAATACGCAACGGAACAATACCAAAATGTAAGAGAATATAAGAAAGGATAGGGAAGAGAGCTATAGAATAATGCCAGAGAAGGTGATTGAAAAAAACAAAAACCGTTAATGCCTAAAGAGAAGCAAGGAAAACACCAAATAATAGGTCTGAAGGAGGATAACTATGTGGAAACAAGAAACAGAGACAAAATTAAAGAATTAGCTGATAAGTTCTATCAAGACCTTTACTCACCAAGAACAGAAAGACCACCAGGAAACAACAAAACAAAGGAAAAGTAGTCAACGTTGGCTCTGGAGAGATACCAGAAATAAACGAGGAAGAAATGATACATGCTATAAACTCAGTAAAGAAAAACAAGGCACCAGGAGGAGATGATATGATCGCGGAAATGCTCAAGGAGGCACAAAAAAATTGTCATACCGCAGTTAGAGCTCCCACAAATTGGAATGAGGCAATAATAGTTATATTGTTTAAAAAAGAAGATCGAACAATGCTGTAAAACTATAGACCCATTAGCTTGGTGTCTCAGATGTATAAGCTTTTTACCCGAATCATAACCAACAGAATCACAAATAAGCTGGATATCTACCAACCGGTAGAACAAGCCGCATTCCGCAAATGTCTTTGTGATAGCACTAATGACCACTTACTTACAGTAAATATCATAATAGAAAAGTCGACCGAATATAACTTTCCAATACACATGTCATTCGTGGGCTACGAGAAGACTTTTAACTCCGTGGAACATTGGGAAATAATGGAAAACTAGACAAGCGCGAATAGACCATCGGTACAAGAACCTTCTTAAAAACATATATCAAATAGCAAATGCAAAATTCAGGCTACACGAAGGAACAGACAACATTGAAATCGAAAGAGGTATCAGACAAGGAGATACAATATCCCCAAAACTCTTTATCTTAGCTCTGGAAGGAATTTTCAAAAAAAAATTGAATGAGGAAATATGGGACTGAACATAAGTGGAGCCAAAATATCACACAATATTTGCAAACCAGATTGTTCTATTCGCCGACAACACAGCGAGCCTTGAAAAAAAATGATTTCTGAACTAGACAGAGAATCTTCAAAAATCGGTCTAAAAATAAATAAAACAAAAACAAAGATAATGAGCCAAGACCAAGTACAAATATCAGTCAACCTGCACATATTGGAAAATATTCAAGACTATATATTTATATCTGGGACAGCAAATAGAGATGGGAAAGAGTAACAAGGATATAGAGATTGAAAGGACAAAAAGACTGAGATGGGCTGCACTTGGCATATTAAGACATATACTTAAGTATATAAAGATACCGCAATACCTTAGAACTGGAATATTTGAACTGTGTGTACTACCGGTGATAACATATGGAGCACAGACATGGACTCTCACAAAGACAATGGTGGATAAATTGAGGACAACACAAAGAGCCATGGAAAGAGTTATGATAGGCGAACATTAAGAGGCAGAAAGAGATACGAATGGATTAGACAGAGAACAAAGGTCGTAGATATAGTGGAGAGAGTCACAAGCCTAAAGTGGAATTTTGCAGGAGATATATCCCGTCTTACAGACGACAGATGGAATAGCCAAATAATACGCTGGACACCCTGTGAAGGAAAGAGAGGTATAGGAAAACCAAATGGGATGGTATGACGACATAAAACGAGTGGCAGGATTTGGATGGACGAGAACAGCACAAAACAGAGAGAACTGGAGGAGAGCAAGGGATGCATATGTTCAATAATAGGCGCAATAAAAGGCTTAATGATGATGATCTGTCAAGATGAGTCAGACAAAGAGGAACAAGACATCGAAGAAATTTCGGATCATCGAACTGAGTCAGAACAGGATATTTCCGACCCAGAAGATAGCGCTGTGGACCAGTCAATGGTTTTGTCTATATAGGTATGTTAAATTATTATTGTCTAATTATTTATTGTGTTAGGCAAGGATGGAACCCGCTGGAAAAACATCCTCCAAAATCCAAAGCGGTGCGAACGAAGCAAGAAAATATAATACTTCGCTTGCCTGGTCCAACAGCAGCAACCAAAAATTTGAAGGATCCTGTGGAGATATGGAGCTATTTTTTGGACAGTACAACGCTTGGAATTATTGTGGAAAGTACAAAGAAATATATTGCCTCTATCCAAGACAGGCGTTCAAGAGCACGCGATGCAAATACCACTGATGAAACAGAAATCCGTGCCTTTATAGGACTTCTGAATTTAGCTGCAATAAATCACTCCAATCTCTCAAATGCGGAAGAACTTTGGGGGAGAGATGGCTATGGCGTAGAAATATTTAATCTCGTCATGAATTTACAGAGATTTCGCTTTCTAATATCTCCATTAGATTTGACGACAAAGACACTGGGGTATGAAATTCATATGAAATTGGAGAAATTATCTCCTATTCGTTTGATGATTGATCAATTTACAAAAAAATGTCGAAATGACTATCATCGCTCGGCATTTGTGACCATCGATGAAATGGTTCCAGCATTTAGAGGTAGATGTTCTTAATAAATATGGTATAAAGATATTTGCCGTCTGTGACGCGAAAGTGTTTTGCACCGCAAACTTGGAGGTCTACGTGGGAGTACAGCCTGATGGACCATTCAACTTAGCCAACAAACCACAAGACGTAGTTTTGCGAATGTGCAAACATCTTTCTGGTTTACATCTAAATTGAACCTTTGACAACTGGTTCACGTCTGTGGAACCCTCAGAAAAATTAAACCGGAACTACCAGTGGAATTTGCCGCGCCTTCCAAACGTCCGGTCCACACCAGCATGTTTGGTTTCACAGAGGATTTGACTCTGGTTTCATTTATCCGAAAGCTGCAAAAAACTGTTTTATTGTTATCCAGCATGCACCATCTCGATGATATTGGCGCAAGTTGTGGTGACAAAAATGATCACCACATATAATACTTCTCCAAAGGTGGTGTGGACGTGGTGGACAAGTTATGTACCTCTAATGATTGCTCCCGAAATAACTGGAGATGGCCTATGGTGGTGTTCTATGCAATATTGAATATCACAGGAATTAATTGTCAAGTCATATACAAATGCACTAATCTAGAGAAAAATCGTTAACGGCGACGAATTTTCTTGAGAGAGATGGTAAATAGTCTAATTCTTCTGCATTTGAAAAAAGAGCAACTTTTACTAGTCTTCCAAGGACACTGAAGTTGAGACTCATGGAGGTAACCGGCACTGAAGAAGTGCGCCACCACGAAACGCCCGCCAGAGGAAGATGCATGTACTGCGGCACCAAAATTAATAGAAAAAGCCGTTTTTGGTGTTACAAATGCAACACATACATGTGCTTAGAGCATATGTTACAGCCGGCATTATGTTACAGCTGCAGCAAACCTGTACAAAAGCTCCTTTGCAAAGAGTTTTCTTTTTCATATGGTGCCAAATTTATTACCCTTTTAGAATTTACTTTGTTTTTACTTTAAGCTTTTGTGTTTTTAACCAAAAGCGATAAACTTATGAATGTATTTCTTCTTTTCTATTCATTTTTTACCCTTATTATATTCGTATTAATAAACTTGAATTGATGTTTTTTGCTAAATCGACTTATTTTAGTCTATGTTTTCATTACAATAAAAGAAAGAAATAACAAGTCAGTTTTTCAATTTTTTTAATCTCTTGGTCTATCAAACCGGTGCGACTAAACTTTTTCAAAAATATCGGCGCGACTACCGGAAGGTTAAGTGAGACTAGAAAGTCTGATTATCAGTAATTATTTGCAATGCTATACTACAAATTTCTATTTGGTGAGTTAAGGTTGTGGTTCTAAGTATAGCTCATAAGCATTATACAAAATATTTTCTTTAATGTTGGTCTTTTCGGTGGATATGTATAAATGCAAATTTATTTCTTTTATACGATGGTAAAATTTAGAAATGGTATATTGCCAACATTTTTAGATACATTGTAAAAATCCTCTCTTCAATCCAAGACATATATATCTTATATATAGCATATTAAAATATAATTAGTTAAAGCACAGTCCAATAAAAATGTAACTCACTTGTAATTCTTGAGCACCTGTCACTACGAAGTCGGACTCTTCAGGAGATTTTAATAACCTGAAACTCTGAGGTACTTCTGACGATTCGGGATCATCCACTGAGTCTGCTTTGGTAACTGGTACTAATCGTTCTTTAGGAGATTGTTGATCTATAATCAGGCGTGTCCCATCTAAAGGTTGTACTAGCAACGTACCGTGGGTCACAGTTTCTTCAAATGTATACGTAGTGGGTGTTATAAGTTCCTTTCTAATAGGTTGTGTTGAACTAGATCGTGGATCGTAAATATGGAATTTCTGAAGTTGGGAATTATCGGAAGTGCGTATTTGACCTTTTTGAGCTTGTTCGTTTTTTCGGAGAACTTTCTGCTCTCCTAAGGACTGATCATGATCTATTGATATTGGCTTGTTCTCATAAATGTTTTCTTTCATATCACGAGTCCTGATCGGGGCATTTTCTGTTGTTGCTAACCTTCTAGGAAATATTACTTTATCTGTGGGTTCTTCAGATATTTCCTCACATGCGAAATCTGGTGGCAACGGTTCCGTCTGGGTACTAACTGTATCTTCTGGAATATTAGCCTTAGAAGTTATGTCCTGGAAAAAAATGTAAGATATAACTTAAAGAATAACGTTGATAACTATAAGTGTAGGCTGTTCTCTTATTATACATTTCTTAACTAAACCAAAAAAATTTTGAGTAGTAGTAGTAGTAAACATCTTTATTTCTAAAAAAAGGCTATCGACCTATCGGTCTTTCTGCCCTTGTTTAATACATGTAGTCTTAATCTAAATAAAAAACAAATATAAAAATTCTCTTATTCTAGGTTAACAATAATAAGATTATTTTAGAAATAAAGATGTTTACTACTACTACTAATCTTATTAAATAAACTTTCCAATTCTAATGAGAAGAAAAAATTATTTTATTGTCCAGTAGTCAGTTGCGTTTGTAAGTGTTCGAGTAGCGTTGATGTAGGGAAACGAAAGCGGGATTGTCTGGTTGGTCTTGTAAGACAAAGGGGATTCAGTATGGTCCAGTTGTAGGGGTTGTTTGTCCATTTTGTCTGTAGGTGTATGAGTCTTTCCGAAATCTTTGTCATGTTTGTGCGTTCGTATAGTAGTTGGGTGGAGGGATTGTGTAGTGGGTTTTGGGGGTCTCTTATTCGTGTTATTAGTCTTAGTGCAATTTGTTCTGTACTTTGTTTAAAACGTTTTGTCCTTTCTGTTCCGTTGGTCATGAGTATATGTCCATAGTCTAGCAAGGGTCTACAAATAGCTTTATATATTTTGGTGGCGGTGTTCGTGCGAATTCCCCTGTCTTTGTAGGTTAGTGATCGGAAGTGTTTTGTTCTCTTTATTGTTTCTTTCCTCATGTTTCGTATGTGTTTAGTGAATTTAAGTTTGTGGTCAATCGTGGTTGCTAGGTATTTTATGTCATTCTTTGGTTCTGTCGTTTGGCCGTCTGCAATTATTGTAGGGGAGTCAGCGTTGAGTCGGTGGTTTGTGAGTAGAAGTTGGTTTTTTGACGCGTTTGGTGTTCGTCTCCATTTATAGAACCATGACATTGTATTGTTCGTTAGTGTTTGGAGTCTTTCAGTCGCTTTTTCAGCGGTTTTGTCGTGTACTATTAGTGCAGTATCGTCGGCGTATAGTAACATGTACGCTGGTTTGCCTATTTGGTTTTTGTCTGGTAAGTGGTAATTATATATATCATGGCAGTATATATTATATAGGAATAGTGAAAAAAATTTTTGATTTTCTTGTGAACATGGCATTATTGCCAAGTGTCTGATTTTACTGAAATTGAAAAGAATTAAATATTTTTTCTAATGAAAACGTGTACGTCTTAAAGGATTTTTGAACCCCGTTTGCTCGTTTCGAACTCCGAATACTTCTTGTTCTATGCATAATTTATAATTATATCAAGATCCAAAAACCATTTTTTATCTAGGTTTCTCCAATTTTTCAGAATGCCTTTATAAATTGAACATGCACCGTTATTTAGACGTATCCAAAATTCTTGAAATTTTCTATAATTTGATAACAGCACAGGGTGATATCCAATGTGTCACATATTATTTGTCTTTTTGCTTGAAATATTACCATGCGAACAGGCACTTTCTACAAAAATGTCAACAATAAACAAACTGCAAATGCGAACAAGCAAATGATTATTTAATCATGCTTATTCTTTAGTTTTTTTTCGAAAAGGTGTATGGATCTTCAGTTTGCTACCGACAGTGGACGAAATCGGTCGTTAGTCCTTTGTGTCGTGTGAATCGCGTTCTTAGTTGGGAAATATAGAACCATTGTGGCTCTTATCCTACCTGGTGACTGCAGGATTAAAGTTTTCTATTCGAAGTAGATTTTCATTGTGTGTAGTGTGAAAGTGTAGGGAACTTTTTGAGGATTAATGGGTAGAAAATGGAGGATGGGGCCCCAGCTTGCAGAAAGCTGGTAAGAATAATCTCTAATCTATAAATATTTTAGCTTGAACTGAGTTTAGTTTTCCGACAAGCAACTGAAGTTTTTTGGTGTCTTTATATTTCTCTCTCTTTACTTTTCTGATTTCAAATAAGTTTGGATTTGGACAGATTTCCTGCTGTACTAAATACAGTTTCTTCATTCTTTCCAGGTGGCACTACGCAGCTTTCGGTAATCTCAGTATTACTTTGCCCCTGGTTGCCATGTAGATGTAGACCTTTTAATCCCATATTCATCTACTGACTCGAAGGCTAAATTTGCTATCGATTGAGCTATTGGTTTTTTCGTAGTAAATTTTTAAACGTTTAGAAAATTTTGGTCGATTTTGTATTTTTACATCAAGTTTGACAACTCATCTGTAGTTTGTCTTTAAAGAACCGTTTCAGACATGCAAATTTGGGTTCCAGTTTTATGTTTTTTGTCAATAAAAGAGTTTTAGAGACAGAATTTTAGTTTTGCCTGTTGCGTTTTTTACAGAATGTCAATCTTTCAATTTTCCACTGGCTTTACTTTGGAAGTTGGAATATTTTATGGAAGAGTCTGCAGTAGCGTAAAACTGTTTACCTTTTATTTGTTGATTTTCAAATCAACATTTACAAAGCGCGCAAAATTTCATGTGATTTGAATGAAGTTTTGAAGAAATTTTGACGACATTTAGAGCACATTCTTTTTTACTGAACTCAAACTCTAAACTTGAAAAGTATTTTTCGTTTCTGAGAAATTTATTTTTGAAAAACTCAATGGAAAATGTGCCCCGCAATAGTTCTTTCAAAAACCTGCAAAAATTTTCTTAATTATGAGTGACGTTCGAAATTTTGACAACGTTTAGAGCACACTCTTCTCTACTGAACGCACACCTCTGAACTTGTAGGGTATTTTTCATTTCTGAGAAATTTATTTTTGAGAAACGCATTACAAAATGTGTCCCGCAACAGTTTTTTCAAATCCTGCAAACATTTTCTTTACGATCAGTGAAGTTCGAAATTTTGACGGCATGTCAGCTCTGCCATGTAGAGCGCATTCTTCTTTACTGAACGCACAACTCTGAACTTGTAGAGTATTCTTCGTTTGTGAGTTTTTCGTTAAAACTCATGGCGTCTCACTGTGCCGCACTTTGAATTACCCTTACCATTTAACCCAGGGACGGATTAAAGCTTTACGAGGCCCGGGGCTCGAATTTTAACACGTAACAAAAAAAAAAGATCACCACATTCTTTATGAGTAACGTTTTACCAAATGGGTGACTACAACGCAACTACACCGGTGAGTTACTGGTAGAAACTCCTGAAAAAATGCGTACTATAAGATGCGGTTTCCAGATAGTATTTCTTAGCCTCTCCTACTCAATTCCTGTTCTCACCTCGACGAAGTGTGACTCCAATCACACGGGTGAACCCTGGATAACCTGAGCAACCCTGCTGGAGATTGGGTAACCAACCCCAGTGGAAGGCAGAGTCAGGGCTAACGTGAAAGGAAGAAATGGTCCTCCGAAATAGGGTTGGACGGGGGGTTAACTATCTACCCTGGGAAAAAAATACAAGTTACGAAAACTGCAACTTTGCCTCGGAACCAGATCTTCTCAGAAAACGACCAATGCAACGAAACACGGACAAGAATATAGGAACCTGTAACGTCCTGAGGTGGTACAGACCTGGGGCTTCCACGAGTGCTGTGCAGCAACTGGAAAACATAGGAATGGGCATAACAGCTGTCCAAGAAGTGAGATGGCCAGACAATGCAAATATAAAGATCAGAAAATCCACGACCAGTTTTTCAGTGGGAGTAACGGTGGAGGCCACAAGTTTGGAACTGGTTTTGTAATCAGAGATGAAATAGTCCATAATGTACTATATTTCAAACCAATAAATGAAAGATTGTGCTACATCAGAATAAAGAGGCTATGGTACAACATGTCCATAATTCCAACACACGGATCAAGAGAGGAAACACACACACACACAGGAGACACCAAAAACGATTTTCACGATGCGCTGGAAAGAGTTTTAGAGAGCATGCCAACATGATATGCGTATGGTATGCGGAGATTTCAATGGCAAAATAGGCAAAGAACCTAGTTTCTTTCCGAAAATAGGCAATCCCAGCCTCCATAACATGTCCAATGATAATGGGCAACGGTTAATAGAAACTGCAGCAAGCAATAACATGCTGATCAAGTCGACTATGTTCCCACATAAGGACATCCACAAGCAGACGTGGGTATTAAACAACCACATCACCCGTAACCAGATCCATCATATCATTGTGGATGCGAGACATGGCAGCAACATCATGGACGTGAGAAGCCTCAGAGGGGTAGATGGGGACTCAGATCATTACCTTGTCAGAGCGAGTGTCAGGGCCAGAATATCAACACACACATCTAATAAATCAAACATTGGTACGCAATGGAACATGAATGAATATCAGAATGCGACAAAAATACAGCAATATAGAAACCAAATAGAAAGATCCCTGAACTCTGATGCAGAATACAATGACATTGAACATTTATGGGGGGGAAACATCCGAAGTGGGTGGCAGCCGAGGAGGTTGAGCATGAGGTCCCGGGTTCAAACCCCGACCAAGCCCTGAATAAATTTTCACGGAGAGCTATGCTGTGGCCACCTCGTGGAAAGCAATGCCAAACTACCACGCGTGATTCTGCCCAGGAAACCACTCAAGCAGTGCCGTTCGGAACCGGCAATAAACTGTAGATCCCGTATAATTGTAGATGATGCGTTCCACAAGTATGCGCGAGAGGTCGTCGCCTATGCTCTCAGAGAGAGTACGGCACTTCAAGAAGAAGAAGACGACCACACAGATCTACAATAGACCTGAGCTATTCACACTCAGGCAGCTCCTGGAGAGAGGATGGCAATATAACAGACCCATACACACAACCTTTTTATAGACTTCCAAGAAGCTTATGACAGCATAGAAAGGAACGAGGTATGGAATGCGATGGCAGAGCTCTCGATACCAAGAAAATCGATTTGAATGACCAAAATGTGCATGCAGGACGAAATCGAGTATCAAAAGTACTTGTCAACAATAAACTTTCTGGCAGTTTTGAAATAAAAAACGGGCTCAAGCAAGGTGATGCCCTATCACCTGTGCTTTTTTAATCTTGTCCTAGAGAAAGCAGTAAGAGACGCCGGAGGAAAAACAAAGTTACTTACAACGCAAAGACCTATACTGCTGCTGGCATACGCAGACGATATTGACATTGTAGAAAGATCCACAATCTCCGTAAAGGAAACGTTCATCAACGTTGAAAGCGTCACGAGTAGAGTAGGGTTAAAAGTGAACGAAGAACAACCGAAATACATGTGCGTAAAGCGAACACAAAGGCGATATAGATTAGACCAAGACATCACCTCAATTTCGAAAGAGTGGAACGCTTCAAATATCTGGGAGCAACAATCACCGCAGATAACGACATCACGGAAGAAATAAAGAGCAGGATACAATCGACAAGCCGATGTATGTGATGCACTGGATAATCTGATTAAGTCGAAAAGTCTTACAAGAACATCAAAAGTGAAAATCTATAAAACTATTGAGAGAAAAATTGAGAAATTTTTGGACCATACCACGACACTACCACGAATGAATATAGAAGGAGAACAAATGCCGAAATTAGGAGATTGCATAGGGATGTGGTGCAGGAAATCAAGGGCCAGAGGCTGAGATGGGCAGGACATGTGCATAGACTACATAATGAGAGACTGGTGAAGTTGATTTGGGAGGAGGTTCTTACGGGAAGAAGACCACTTGGACGACCCAGAGTGCGATGGAGAGACATCATTGTGTCAGATCTACAAAAAATTTACATCCCCTTTGAACATAGAATGATGTAGGATCGAAACACCTGGAGAAAAGTTGTACAGTCAGCCAAGACCCACCCAGGGTTGTAGTGCTACTTGATTGATTGATTGATTAATTAATGGAGATTGCCACTGAAAGCTCCCATAGGCAGTATGGTAGTGCCATTTTTGTGAGGCCCGGGGTATAGGTGCTCTCTGCTTCTCTAACATACGAGAACGATATTGTAATATTAAGGATGGAGCTTAGTAGTTGTACAGTAGCTTTCACCTACAAGCCTGCTAATAAAAAGTGTAACTTCAGTTCCGCATAAAATTTCCAAAATTAGTCCATCACCATAAATCCATTGACGCAACAAAGACGCCAAATAGAAAATTAAAAGTCATATGGGATGGAATGGAACTGGAGCACTGCCTTAATCTAAAATACCTGGGGGTCACACTGGATCGTGCTCTAACATAAAAGAAGGACTGCCTAAACCTAAAGTTTTAACGGTCGTTCTTTGGATGCGCTTTCTTCCAAACGCGTTTTGTACAAAAGTTTTTTATAGGGTAATTAAATTAGCGTAATTATACAACTGTTACTAATAATGGATGATTTTCTTTTGGAAAATATGTATCTTGTTAGAAGACGAATGAAGTTAAAAAGAGAAATCTATTGGGTTTCTGATATATTAGCAAAATAAAAAGAATTTGGAGAATTCCACCATTTAGAGGTATGAATTTACGATTTTCCGCTCATATCCCACAAAGGCATTCTTTCATGTTAAAACGTATTAGTTTATCAACATCCATTTCAGCTCGGTGTGTCACAAAATTATTCGCCACTCAGTCAGAAACACTGCGAACCTGCGAACAGATCCCATTTATTTCGGATAGTTCGTAGCTTCTCCCGCAGTATTTAAGAAGTTTATTTGGAATACGGCCTGGACCTGGACTTTTTCTGTTCTTCGTTATGTGCGATTTCTAGGGTGTCCGGTATGCTTTCCGTATATTCTTTTTATATATTGTATTTCTTTCAGATACTGGACCCAGATTTTCTTCGTTTTGTGGTTTGTGCTAATAAATTCACTTGCTTCTTTTCTTTGACATCTGATGAATCTCCACATTTGAAAAGCAAGAGTCCACAGGGTGGAGATGGCCAGACATAACGGCGCCGTAACGCATTCCCACCGATTCACACCGTGCCATAAGAAATTATCACTTCAAACGACATCTGGCCGCAATAATATTATTCGAATGCTTACAAGTACCGGATGGGGTGCCCAACCGACGGTACTCAAAACATCGGCACTCGTACTGTGCTGTTCTGCTGCAGAATATGCCTGCCCAGTTTAGTATAAATGTGTTTATGCACATGTATACTAAACAACAGGATGCCTGAGGTCAACGTACCTTTTGTTTGCTTCACTCTTGCACATTTTATCTACTCTGTACCCAGCGCTTCTGACGCGCAGAAATAAATGAATGAACAAACACTTACTTGAAGGGATCGTCTGTTGGTTTTTGGTTTTCGTGGTGGCCTAGGTGGAGCTGGTAGAGGCCTACGCTTCATTTTTTGAACGATTTCACCGGAAACCAAATCACGGGTTCCTTCTTCACTACCAATCTCCATGTACTGGCCTATATCAATCTGAAATATAAACTGATTTTAAAACTGTTCGTCATTTAGAGAAAAAGGTTATTGCTAACAAGGAAGAGCAGAATCGGCACAGGCTAAGAGTTCCATTTTGAGTTGAATGAAAAGTTCAGTAATGTCACAATTCACAGGCCATAGTCCTTAATTGTTGTATATCGTTCAGTTAGCGGTTGTCTGTGGTTCATCATATGGGGCTGCTAACTTGACAATATGACAGACAATTAGGCTATGCCGATACGATTTTCAAGTAGTAAAAAAATGTATTCTGTATGTGTATATGCGTATTATGAAGGGTAGTAGAAGAATTCTATACAGAATTGAACAAAAGTCGACAAAACCTTGATGAGCAACAAGCAGAAAACTTCGATAACTCTGGAAAAAGACTACTTAGCCAAGGATCGGAAGAAATGCCAGATAATACAATAGATAGGGAAAAAACAAGAAGAATCGCACTAAAGGAAAAGAATATAAATAAAGATTCGGGTGATGACAGTACTGTTATACAAGTCGTAAAGATTGGAGGGGACAGACTTTCAGAGAAACTAAAGGAACTGTTCAACTCATGTCTGCACCAAGGCGAATCACCTACAAGATGGCACAATGCGCTAACCATTTTAATACACAAGAATCCAACTTCTTCTTCTTCTCGAAGTGTCGTACTCTCTCCTGAGAGCGTAGGCGACCTCTCCCGCATACTTGTGGAACGCACGCATAAAAATACAAATTGTATAAAAGTCGAAAGAGGAATTAGACAAGAGGGGACATGTTATCTCCCAAACTTTGTACGGCAGTCCTGGAACATGCTTTCAATCAGTTGGACTGGGGCTCCATAGCAATCTGTATTGACGGCGAAATCCTCCCTCACCGATTTGCCGACGACATAGTTCTTCATAACAGACAACTTGGGAAATATTAGAACTGTGATTACAGAGTTGGATGCCCTTTGCAAAGAAGCCGGTTTAAACATGAACTTTTGAAAGACGCAATTCATGACAAATTTGATACCAAGTGAAAACCTAAAGGACGGTGGTGACGAAATAATACTAGTCCACAAATATAAATACGTAGGTCATGAAATCCGAATTGTCAGAGATAACCAAATCACTGACCTGCGAGGAAGAATTACCTTGCCGTGGGCTGCATATGGAGCTCTATCAGACATCTTCAAGAGCAACACATCAATTGACCTAAAACAGAAGACTTTCGACCAATGCGTGCTCCCAGTCATGACTTGCGGTGCCGAAACTCTCTCCATAACACAGGCCACAGCAACCAAACTCAGAAAAGCCCAACTGCAAGACAACACCATTGCCTGATATTGCATAGCCTCGACAGTTTTTTTCGCCCTAACCACCTTTTACCCTCTACTTTTTCTTGTATTACCTGGCGCAATAGCTGCTATTTAGGTCCTCTAATTATGTGTTCAAAGTATTCCGTCTTCCTCCTTTATATAATGTTCAGCAGTTGTCGTTCAGTGTCCATTATTCGGAGGACATCCTGATTTGCAGTATGCCAGACCCACGGCATTTTTATAATTCAGCGGAAGCACTACCTTTCAAATGCTTCTATTCTATTCATCATTGTGGCCTTTAGTGTTCATATCTCGCTGCGATAAAGTAGGACAGACCACACAGATTTCTATTACATAAAACTGGTTTCAATGTCGGAAAAGCCCTGCATGATATTCCAATCCGTGTTGTTATCTCTTCATCAGAGTCCGCATTCGCATTAAGCCAGCTGGCTAGATTTTTAAAATGGTTTACGCGCTCTATCTCCTCCCATCGACCGAAACCTGCCGCTTATGTAAATTTATTTTTCCAGTTGCCATCCACTTTGTTTTTGCAGATTTGATTCTGAGACCTCTTCGACGACTTGCTTCATTCACTACATTTATTAATGTTTGAAGGTCTTCCAGATTTTCTGCCATAATGGCTGTATCGTCAGCGTATCTAATATTGTTGATTGTTTCTCCGCCGAGTCTTACACTTTCTTGTCTGCCATCTAAAGATTCTTTGAAAATATCTTCTGTGTACAGGTTGAAACGGCTTGGCGATATAAAAAGGCCTTGCGTACTCCACCTTTAATGGGAAGTTTTTGAGTATGACGGTCTTCGATTTGGACGGAGGCTACCTGGTTGTAGTCTAGGTATTTTAGTATTCTGATATCATAGTGCTGTTACTTCCATGTATTTAAAAAGTGGGTCTCTTGTTGAACTCGGTCAAATGCCTTTGCGAAGTCGATGAAGCAGATGTAGACATTCATTCGGAATTTACAGCTTTTCTGGAGCAGAACGCGCATACATAATCAAACCTCTCTGGTTCCCAGACCCCTTCTAAATCCGAATTGCTTGACATCATTTTACTTTCGCATAGAAGCAATATTTGGTTTTGTATTGTTCGCAAAAAGATCTTAAGCGTGTGACTCATTAGACTAATAAGTCTAAAATCGCCACTTTTAGTGGCCTTATTTTCTTTGGTAATGTTATGAAGAGCGGCTCTAGCCAATCGTCTGGTAGTATTCCTTCGCTGAATATTTTATTAAAAAATGTGGTTAGGCAAGCAATTCTCTCTTCGTCTAGAAGTTCAGCAGCAATTTGGTCTGGTCCGGGCGTCTTGCTATTTTTTTGCTTGCTGTATTGCTGTCTTGACCTCTGCCTTCAGTATACTGGGGCCTCTGTCTATCTCGTTGTCACAGAACGTGTGTGTCCTATTTCTTAGGTTGGCATCGTCGAAGAGGTCAGTGACGTACCTTTCCCATTCTCTGCATTGTTGTTCGTGATCAAGGAATTTTCGGTCCGAGTCCTTGAGTACGTTTTTTTGATTCCGGAGGTACATTTCAGTTTTTTTTCTGGAGATTGAAGCTGTCGTGTTTTTTTCAGGAGATCTTCTATTTCTTTACAGGAATTTCCAAGCCATGGTTCTTTGGCTTGTTTAATTTTCTTTCTTATGGTTCTGTTGATAACAAGGTATCTGGTTATGTTCTTTGTTTTTATATCCTATTCAGGATTCCATTAGATTCAGAATTTCTAGTGTCATCCATTCGGTTTCTGCTATTCTATGGTTTTAAGGAATCCTTTGTTTGTTCTATAATCGGTCTTTGTATCTCATGTTTCCCTTATTTTGTGTTTTTCTGCGTTTATTTGTTGAGATATCCGTTCAAGTCTTTCAGAATTTCTGAGGGGATCAAGGCACATTCTAATTGGTATATATGGTTTTGTTGGTCTTTTTAATTTAATGTGAATTTTGAAGCAGAGGAAGTTGTGGTTTGAATTTATGTCAGTGCCTCGGTAGGTTTTAACGGTTCTAATGCTGTTCCGGAATCGGTAATTTATCAAACGTAATCTTTTTAGTTCCGCACGGTTCTACCGTGTTGTCCATCCTGCGGCGATTTCCATGTATATAGGCGTCGTTCTGGAAGTTGTAACCAAGTGTTCGCAACAACCAAGTCAGCCTCTTGGCAGAATTCGATTACTCGTTCACCTTTTTGATTTCTTTCTCCCAAACCAAAATTCCGGTGATGAATCCATCCTGTGGCGTTAAAATCTCCCACACCGTCATTCCGTGTTTCTTTGCAACATTTAGCACTACTTTTGACGTTTAGTCATATTAACATCACCCTGTCTGACGGTGGGATGAAATTAGTGATATATTTACTGATATTCTCCTTCATGGTTATTGATACTCCGTTTCTTTGCATATGTTCCTGGTTTCCAGAGTAGTAGACAGCGTATCCATCTGTTATATAATTTCCAGTGCCTGGCCATCTAGTGTCGCTCACACCCATGACATTGACGTCTAGCTTGTCCATTTCAATGAGTAGGTTTCCTAGTTTGCCTCCTCATACAGGGTTCCTTTCTTCAGTGCTGCAATTCCCATATAGAAAGTTCTCATGTCCCCCTGTTGGTGGTTCGCTTGTAGTTCTTTTTGTTGTTGTTGTATTTCATTTTCCCGGTACCACCCATATCCGGGAGGCGTTTCCCAATCCGCCACCTGGGGAGGCGTCCGATGTAGGATCTAGCAACCCCCACTAGTTTTCCAGTTATGTACATTTTTTGAACAACTACCCTTATTTTTCACGAACAATTGTCTTGATCGTTTTTTGTAGCTTTTTCTGCATTTTCTTTTATATTTTGCGTATATTTCTTTTTCCTGACTGTACTTTTAATTCATTCCAATATATTCCTGGGTTTTTCAGTCAATTTTATTGTCACTAATTATGGTGTTATGTGATGAGCCCTGCGTTTCGTCCCGGGTCTACCTATTGGACTCGTCCTTATGGCCAGACATCGGTTCTACGTGTTCGGACGTAAATGAACCGAGCCGGTATAGATCTTCTGCGGTGAGATATTGGCAACCCGTGTTGCCGATTAGCATTAGATTGAAAACCACTCGTTCCATTCTGCTTTTTTTCTCCCAAGCATCTATATCTTTTTCGTATATTTCTTTTTCCTGACTGTACTTTTAATTCATTCCAATATATTCCTGGGGTTTTCAGTCAATTTTATTGTCACTAATCACGCAGAAGCTTCAGTTATCACATAACACCATAATTAGTGACAATAAAATTGACTGAAAAACCTAGGAATATATTGGAATGACTTATATTTTGCGAAATTTCTTCCATTTTTTGCGATGAATGACTGCTCATTGGCAGGAACATCAAGGTCACTTCAGATAAAAATCACAAATTGCTTTTTTAATGCTAATAACTATAAATAATTGCTGAAAAACCATTACGTGAAACATAAAGCATTGTATGGGCCACAGCCGTTACGGAGACAATATTGCCCATCAGGGCGAAACCTATACCTCCGGCCAAAGGCCCTTGGGCTAGTTCGACCTTCAGGGCATTATACAATCCGTAACACCCTTGGTACATAACCTCAAAAACAACATCATTTTCCACCTGGCTCTTGCGTGTTATTAATTTTTTTCAAAATTTTTTATTTTTTGCCCCCGAGGGGTATATGCTATGCCCCTCGTCATTTCTCTAGCCGACCATCGGTGTTTACGAAACTATATATTTTTATTGTTTTTCATTAAACGTATATTAGTTGGCTAAAATATATCACACTAAAAGAAATCATACTTTTGGTTTCTACCGCTCCCTTACACGCATATTATAGTAAAGCATTTTAAACAAACATACCTCGTTTTCCTTATTTTCAAACGGAGAATACCTCGGTGGGGTCCTTGCACGACCTACGGTGCTATAGTTCCTCAAGGGCCGTACTGGAGGTGGTTGCGATTGAGTTCCTGGCAATGTGGCAAATTTTTGTGGTGAACTCAACTGCAATAATCATTCGAAGATTATTAATCTATGAATTTGAAATCCAGATTTACAATTTTTAATGGTAAAAAGGTTGGCACTTTTGAATTCAATATTGGTAAATAAATGTAAATGATGTGCTTACTTCGCGCTTTGGCCGTCGTGGCAGAGTCCTTGGTGGCGGCAAAGGAGGGTCTCTTTGTTTCGACTTATCTACAATGGCGTAACCCATGTAGTCACATATATTCTGAATGCAAGGCTCTTCAATGCATTCCCGAATACCTATTTTAGATGAATGTTCGGTAAATCGGGTTTTTGATTCTGTTACTCGTTTAGTATTTCGGGTTGTATTATTAGTAGGTATTATTTTAGGTATTTGAAGCCAGATCAAAAAGGTTAGCTGATAACTAACATCTTACGTTACAAAGCATAAAATATCACAGCTTTTAACTGTTTTTAATTTTATTAATGGTGCCTCTGCGTAAGATAATGGCACATGCATGATGATGAAACCTTCCACCGGGAGAGAATTCAACAGCCGAGGTAAAATAAAATTTCTTTAAGACTGATGCCAAAGGAAAGTCAATTATAGAACAAGCAATTTCGGATAAACATTTGGATATTGTGAAAGACTGTGTGACCGCTAAGGATCAATTACAAGCTTTAAAATACATTGTGGAGAAAACTATTAAGTTTGCATTTAGCTGTTAACGGCAGACTCAATAATCCGGGTCCTTAGAGACCTGGGGTCGACTATTGACGAAAGCGATCATGTGTGCCACTTACTGTTCCCTCCACCAGCAAAATTTGATGATATCCTAATCGCATTGAAGACTGTAAGTAATGTAAAAATGGACTTTGTAAAAACTGGGTTGCTTGACGAAGAACTGAAGCTAGGTTCGAGAAACGAACAACATAATGCGCACTGTGACTAGGTAAGTTTTAAAGCACATACTGGAAACTGATTTAAATGTGGGAGTAAATATCATTTTCAAGTCAACAGTCTTCAAAGCAATAATAGGAGCGCGTTGGGGATAATAAATTGTAGAACCAACTTTTCGCTAGAATGTAGAAACAAAGGAGGTTTATATATATTAGAAGTCGAAACAATATCATTGCTTGAAGGCTCGGACATGCTCGTAAGGAAGCATTAATACAACTAGGGCTGTCAGCACCCGGCAAGATTTGTTCAACTTGTGTGGAAGGTAAAGCAGTACGTCCTGTTTTCAAGAGTAATGAGAAGCACACCACATCTATAGGGGAACTTGTCCACAGTGATGTCTGCGGAGCAATAACACCATGTACAATTATAGGAGGCAAATATTTCCAGGTGATACTGGATGATTTTTCACACTTTCTGGTTGTGAAAATTCTTGTGAATAAAGGAGAAGCTGAGCAAAACCTAATCGATTATGTAAGGCAAATTGAAAGAGAATATGATATTAAGATTAAGTATTATTAAGAAGTCAGGTATGTATCATTACCGTACATGCCGGAGATAAACACAAAAATAAAGAGTATTCTGAAGCCACATAATATTACTGTGGCGGAAAGAACTAAAAACAACTTGGTAAGGGAATGTTTCACAAAATTTAAGCCTAGAAGCGATAAGTTGGACACACCTAACGTAATATACAAGATTGACTGTTTGGACTGTGACAACACATATATAGGACAAACAGGGCAATATTTAAAGAAAAGAATATACGAACATAAGTATAGCTTAAGAAAGGTTAGCGAAAATGCAACAGCATTAGCACAACATGCACAACAAAAGTTGCATGATTTTGATTTCGATAACACACAAATATTGATCAATGAGAACAACTATAATAAGAGAAGAATCCATGAAATGATACAAATTAAGAAACATCAGAATGCAATAAATTTCAGATCAGATACAGACAATCTTAGCTCTGTGTATCATACGCTAATTAGATGATCGCATGTATGAACTGATTGGACCAGGTAAATGAAATGTAAACATCTGATATTGAAAAATTGCCAAGCAATTCCTAGAATGCAAAGAAAAGACGAAAGATAAACAGTTTTTTTGTTTCGCTCGCTTGATATCGAATAAAATATGGAAAATTCAGTGACCAGTCAAATGTGAAGTTGGTAGCAACTATATACGTAAGTTGAATTTAGATCTCTAAACAATAGATTCTAGTCTCTTCCCAGACATGTTTATCCCGACTCATCACCTGAGAACCAAGGTCCCAAATTGTACTTTTTAATATGTGTGTGATTTGAATTTTAATAGGTTAATTTTGTGAAAGTTTTTTTTTTTTAATAAAATTGATAATAAATGTAAAATGTATATTTTAGACAAACTGATGATGGTGGAGAAAGACACCGAAACGTATTTGTAACATTTTAAATAATAAACAATAAAATTGACTGAAACCCAGGAAATTTTGAAATAAATTGAAGTACAGTCAGGAAAATATACACAATAATTTTTAATGCTAAGTAGCCTCAGAGTAAGAGAAGCGATTATGCGTCATCAAGGGATGGGATACAGAACTGAAGAATTTCAGGCAACTTCGGTAATGATCAAAACCAAAACTCAGGATGTCATGGTCACATCCGTATACTGTCCTCCAAGACATGCCATACAGCATGAGCAGTACATGGATTTCTTTAATAGCCAAGGAATTAGATTTATCATTGGAGGCGACTTCAATGCTAAGCACACCCATTGGGGATCTAGGTTAACCACAACCAAAGGCAAACAATTGATGGAAGCAATAAGACAGATAAAATGCGAAGCACACTCAACTGGGAAACCAACTTATTGGCCCACAGATAGAAATAAAATAAATGACCTAATAGATTTTTTTGTTGTGCGGAATATTCAAGTTGATGAGGCGTGGGACATGAACTCAGACCACTCTCCCTTTCTCCTCACTCTTAGCGATTCTATTATCCAAAAACAAAATTCTCCTAGACTAACAAACAGGCGAACAGATTGGCAAAGTTTCAGATTAGAACTTCAAAATGCTATTAATTTAACTGTTCCATTAAGAACAATAGAACAGTTGGATGATGAAGTGGAAAATCTTGTTACCTTAATTCAACAAGCAGCATGGAATAACACCCCATCCATTGTTCAGAGGACAAAAGGAAACAAATACCCCATGGAAGTAAGACACTTGATCTCAGAGAAAAGAAAACTTAGGAGGAAATGGCACCAGACCAGAGCTCCAGCAGATAAAACCATATTCAATAATGCCACTCAACAGTTAAAGAGAGAAATAGAAAGAATAAAAATTGAATCTATTAGTGACTATCTGAGTGAGTTGACAAATGACAAAAGCACTGACTACTCAGTCTGGAAAGCCACTAGGATATTAAAAAGTCCGATACTACAGAACGCACCAATCAGGAATGCAGATGGCAGCTGGGCTAGAAACAGTACTCAGAAAGCCAACAGGTTTGCAGATCATCTTGAAAAAATCTTCCAACCAAACGATGGCGAAGAATTGCCGAACTGGGACTTTTCTGACGGAGATAGCACGAACATTAGACCAACTTTCACAAAAGAAGTAGCAAAGGAAATAAGAACAAACATTAATCCTAAGAAAGCTCCTGGTTTTGATTTAATTACTGGTGAAGTGCTAAAACAGCTCCCCAAAAAAAGTATAACCAAACTTACACATCTTTTTAATGCCTCATTCAGATTAAGGTATGTTCCTAGGATGTGGAAAGTAGCTGAAATCATTATGATTCATAAACCAGGCAAAGCCTCTCACGATGTTTCATCGTATAGGCCAATCTCTCTATTGCCTATGATATCGAAACTGTTCGAAAAAATACTCCTGATAAGGCTGAAACCCATAATCGAAGAAAGGAATATAATACCAAATCATCAGTTTGGGTTCAGAGAAAACCACTCAACGATAGACCAAGTACACAGAATTTCAGATGTTATTGAAAGAGCACTGGAAAGTAAGGAAGTATGTTCAGCCATCTTCCTTGATGTATCGCAGGCCTTTGACAGAGTATGGCATAATGGGTTGAAACATAAGCTAAATATGCAACTCCCACAAAAATACTCAAAACTACTGGAATCCTACATTTCGGACAGAGCCTTCAGAGTAAAACAAGAAGAAGCATTTACTGAAATAAAAAAAATCAGAGCAGGGGTGCCACAGGGAAGTGTCCTAGGACCTCTCCTGTACCTGATGTACACCAGTTATTTAAATCTACTCAGATCTTAATACTATAGCTGCCTTTGCAGACGATACCGCTATATTAGCGGTAGGGAAAACCCATGAGGAAGCCGCAATTAAACTGTAAACATCAGTTTGACAAATATATGATTGGACCAAAAGATGGCGTATCAAACTAAACAAGACCAAGTCTGTACACATTAACTTCACAAATAAAACTAACCAGCAGGTACTAACCAGCAGGTAAATGTTTGAAATCAGGAGAAGAAATGGAATGGCAAAAGAAGATTTGGGCAGACTAGTTAAAATCTGGAAAGACCACAACATCCGCAAAATGACCAAGATGAGACTTTCAAAGCGCCGATATTCTCCATAGCAACCTATGGGTCAGAATCTTGGACGTTAAACGCAGCATGCCGCAAGAGAATAGAAGCGTTTGAAATGATATGCTACCGCAGGATGTTGTGGCTCCCTTGGACAGCTCATAGAACAAATATCACCATACGCAAAGAACTAAATATTCGAGATCATGAAAGGCTCCTCCCAATAATCCAGAGGCGCATACTGAAATATTTCGGTCATGTGATACGGAAGGATGGGATGGATAAAATTGTGATCCAGGGAAAGGTGGGCGGCAAAAGAACGCGAGGCAGATCTCCTGTAAGATTCATAGACCAAATCAAGGACCTTACAACAATGTCAATAACCGAAGTAATGAGAACCGTAGAGGATAGAGAAGCATGGCGAAGGCTTGTACCATGAATAGTCACGACGCTCTAAACCGAACAACGACTGTAGAGAGAGAGAGATAGGAATTTACACGTCCTAATGGACAAAATATCTGCTTTAGAGGATAGAATTCGTTCCGAAGAAATATGGGAATCAGATTATTTGATGAACAGCGAGAAAATCAAATTCCACGCTAGAAATCATGATCAGCGCTTCTAGTGTCAACAAATAATTCTCCCATATATCCATTGATGGATGTTGTGCTTGCTATTTGAAATTATCAAGTTGGCCCCTGCCTAGCCTACATAGTCGAAGCAGGCGTTTATTTTTCTAACACGAATGAACTTGTCCCTCTCAGATATGAACTTCTTGTTGGACACATTTTATCGTATGATCAGAAATTTCCGAAACATTTAAGCGTTTCAAGATGGAAAAAAAACCACCCGGTATATAGAATCTTCAAACATAAAAAAGACCAAACACAGGTTTGTGATTAGTAAGCAAATATTGTAAGTTATTGGTTTACAGGTAATTACTGTTATCTTGCTGGGTTTCGGTCAAGAAAGCTGTATCGGCTAATATGCTGTCGCTCCTCCTACTCGGTCTTCTTGGCGGCCTCGCATCTGCGTGATCCTGGAAGATGCTGCCGTCAGTCTCCAACAGTGATTCCGTTTCTGACTGATTTAAGCTTCTCAGACTTCTGTGCTTCCGTGCTGGCACGTCAGGTGTTTTATTATTGTTGCTGCGATTTACTTGAACCTTCAAAAATATATTCAATCGGCAAAGAAAATTAGCTTTCCTAACATGGTTGTTCTTTGTTTACAACCCTCTCCATGTATTCCATTAGTTCATTTTCATAGAAAGAAGAAAATTTATTTTCATACGGTACAAGAAACAAAAGTCAAAGTCCCGCCACTGCGTTAAGTTGGGGCCCGAAGCGAAGCCGAGGTCGTCATTAACGCAGTGGAGGGCCTTCGACTTTCGTCTCGTGTACCATATACGATTTCTCTTGATCCTCGGTGGAAAGGAGCCGGAAACGGTTTTGAAAAACTACGGGTTTGAAAATGTTGTCAACACAGTCAGAGACAAAAAGTCAAGCAGGTAGAAGTGAGCGTGGCGACAGTTATTACTTTCCTGACAGGATGAAGAACATTTAATGCAACAGTAGGAGGAAAACTAAATGTGATTCTTTCGCTATAGAAAACAATGGCAAAACTACATATTTTCCGCCAGGGGATCAACAAAAATATGTTTTCTAGCAACCCAATCTTCAAAATTTACCTCAAAAGATCTTCTTTTAAAATCTTCATTATCTCCTTCATCGTCCCCTAAAATGCCCAAACTTTCCCTTGGGAAGTCCAACCTGCATATGATAAATATTGTTAATTAAAGAAGTTGTCTATGTACCGACATTATTTAATTGAATGTAGTCACCTTCTGCCCTGCAGTGGTATAGTTTCCTGATACGGCACTACTTCCGTCTTTTCTGCTTTATTTCTCCCTTTGGCGCTTCGTCGTTTTGGACAAGGTGGTAAAATCGTTCCATCTATGGACTCTTCGTCACCCTAGAAATTACGAATCATGTTCGTACGCAAATAATATAACTAACGTTTAGCCTAACAGGGATCCGTACGGAGGATAACGTAGATATGGAACGGCTTGCAGGCGTATAGATCGAAAAATAGGTACAATTTAATAGTACAAAGAAGCCTGGATTACTCCCATCGACAAGAATGGAAGAAGAGATGAATGTTTCAACTATAGGTGTATCTCCGTTACCAGCACCATGAGCCGTCTCTATGGAAAAATCATCCAAAGTTTAATAGGAGAAGAATACGAACACCAAGAAGTTGAAGAACAGGCAGTTTTGCGAGCGGGTCTCTCATGCATAGATCATATCTTCAGTCTGACCCAACTAACCGAGAAGAACGTAGCAAGAAACGGAGAGGAGAGTACCTTCTGTTTGTAGATCTTACGAAGGCATATGTCACAGTTCCCTTACAAAAACTATGGCATGTAATGGAGAGATCCAGGATAAGTTATACATTAATAACAGCTGTAAAACCACTTTATGATTAAACAACATCAAAGGTCAAACTAAATGGTGAATTATCAGAAAGTTTTCCAGTTACAAAGGGTTTGAGGCAACGCTGCTGTCTGTCCCACACATTATTTAACATATACCACAATGAAGCACTAAGGAAGTGGAGAAGAGCACGCAGCGGAATGGGAATAACCATTAATGAAGATTCAACGCTGTATTCTTTATATTTTGCAGATGACCAGGTTCTTATAGCGCAGGACAAGGAGAACCTGGAATTCATGGCAAGAAGACTATTTAAAGAGTACGAAGAATGGGGACTGTCGGTGAATCGATCGAAAACAAAATATTTGTGCATCGGAAACGACAGAGGTGACCCACATCCAGAAGTAAACGAAACAATAGGAGCATGCACCGAATACGTATATCTTGGAACAAAAATTGAGACTGGAGGCTGCACAGAGAAAGAAATAGAACAACGCATCATAAAAGGGAAGAAAGTGATCTGCTGCCTAAACTCCATCTTATGGTCAACATGTATATCCCGAGAAAGGAAACACCTCCTATACAACTCCATATTTAAGAGTATAGTGTTGTATGGATGCGAAACTTGGCAACTTACTACCCATCTAGAGCGGCGGTTGCGCTCTCTGGAGATGGACTTCTGGCGTAGAGCAGCAGGGAAATCAAGGTTGGAGAGGATAACTAATAAGAAAATCATAGTTATCATGAACGTCAAGACAGACATAATAGAAGAAATACAACGAAGACAGTTGACATGGTACGGGCATGTTGAGCGGATGGATGACACAAGACTTCCCAAACAAATCCTCAGATGGACACCAACAGAGAGAAGTAAAAGAGGAAGACCCTAGACGACATGGATGGATGGAATAAAAAATGCCATGTCGGAACAAAACCTACAACCAGGACAATGGGAAGACAGAAGAGGATGGAAGCGAGGAATCGGAAGGCGCAAGACGCTATGACACCGGATATATGTATACACAAGAACAATGTGTCATAAATCAAGGATCTGAAGAAATGCCAGACATCATGATCGAGGAAATAAAGGGAGGGCTGTCAAAGATGTAAAACAATAAAGCAGCCGGAGAGGATGAGGTGGTTGCAGAAGCAATAAAACCTGGAGGTCCTCTCTTACTGGAGAGGGTGCGAATTCTTTTCGACCTATGCCTACACTAAAGCACTGTCCCGGATCAGTGGCATGAAGCGACCACCATACTACTTCGTGAAAAGGGAGATAAGATGAGTCTGGAAAATTACAACCCAATAACCCTCTTCAACTATCTACACAAATTGTTTACCAGAATCATAACATCAAAGCTGGAAGGCAAACTGAGAGCTTTACCAGCCAAGAGACCAAGCGGGTTTGGATCAGGTTTCGCGACAAATGAGCACCTACAGAGTTTAAAGACACTCATTCAAAAAACCATCGAATACAATAGGCCGCTGGTTCTCCTATTCATAGACTTCCACAAAGCTTTTGACACTATAGAGATGAAAGCCTTACTATCATACTATAAAACTTATCTACAATGTAAACAAGAACGCTTCTATGTCAGTTAGACTACATGAAGCTACCAACCGTATCAAAATGGGAAGAAGCGTGAGGCAAGGAGACACCATGTCTCCTAAATTATTCTTCACAGTTCTGGAACATGTCTTCGCGGACGATGTCGTCCTAACACTGACGATTTAGGAGAGGCGAGACAAATGCTCTATGAATTAGAAGGGGCTTACTCCGGGGTCGGTCTGAATATGAACCTTTCCAGAACAAAGATTATGACAAATCTTGTCATGAGCGAAGGCATAACCATCGAAAACACGTACCTAGTACACAAACCATACACACTGAAATCAAATGGGTCGAAAAATACACGTACCTGTGCCATGAGATTAGAATATCCAGAGATAATCAGACTTGTGAGATGCACAGAAGGATCAGCCGTGGATGGGCGGCCTACGGAAGGTTAAAAGACGTTTTCAAGAGTGACCTACCCATCTGTCAAAAAAGAAAAGTGTTCGATCCATGCGTTCTACCAGTGCTCATCTACAGCGCGAAAGGTCAATGACTGGATTGAGTTTGAGAGAGCACGTTACGAACCAGGACTTGCGTGGAAAAACCGGCGTAATGGACATCGGACGTCGAACGAATGACCTCGTTAAAATGTAATTGGGCAGGACATGTATCCAGAATGAGCGGCTACAGATGGACAAAGAGGTTGTTGGAATCGAGACCACGCATCGATAAGCGAAATAGAGGAAGTCCAGCTACACGATGGACCGATGGCCTGAAGAGAATTGCAAACAACTGGAGCCAGGCAGGTCAAAATAGAGTCAGGTGGCAAGCCATGAGGAAGGCCTATGTCCAGCACTGGACGTTATGAGGGCTGGTTGATGATGATTATGATGATGTGACCATCTCGAAAATATTTTAGGTCGCTTGCCCCTGGAGAAAGATCTAGGACTAATCGAACTTTTTCAACTATTTTGAAACTTTGACGCTTTGAAAATTTGAACCTCTTTGAGGAGGGAAAGCTCTTTGGAAAGAACAAAGATGTTTCAAGTAATTTTCTTTCAAAAAGACAATATTTTCATTCCGAATCGAATGAAAACATTTTTACAGCCAATCTGAACTGGACATGGGTAACAATGTGTCGAGTTGCGCTTTTGAGTTGTTGCGCCTGTGTCCGCCAATGAGTTATAACTCGTCGCGTCTCACTGCCTCGCATGTTGAATTACGATAAGTATTTGACCTAGGGGGGGATTAAAGCTTTACGAGGCCCGTGACCTTTAACACCTAAAAAAAAAGCACACCACATTTTTTATGAGTAATAATTCTTTACCACTTTGTCAAAACTTAATTTTAACATCTACAGAAAAAATGTTGCCACATATTTTATGAGTAACTTTTTATCAGTAACTTTTTATCAAGCTCGTGACTGCGCCGGTGCGTTGAGTTGGCGCACCAAACCGTTCCCGCGTCATTGCGCCAACTCCTCAAAATTCACTGAGTTACCCATGCCTAAGTCCACATACATCCGCATATACACTATTTTCTGTATGTTTTTGTCTTAATTGGATGGTATGGTGAAAGACTTAACTGGTAAATTTTCTGACACTATATGAAAATATAATTAATTGGAGAATATAAATATAACATACCTGTATTTCTTCTCGAGATACATGTGGAGTTTTCTTTCGTTTCGGCTTTTTTATTGGAGGTTTGCGACGTTCCTTTCCAGGCATTTGCTGCAAGCATTGACTTGATCCGATTGGATCATACTCGTTCATTTGAGCTAAAGCGTTGGCAGGGTTTTGAAATCCTTCGTGAATTTCGTGTACCACGAAAAACTCGTCAGAATCAACATCCAGTTTACCTGAAAAAAAAGACTGATATTGAAGTATTTTATTCAGAATGAAAGCGATTAATATGCTCTTGGAATTTCTGTTACAGCATAACATGTACGCAATGAACTAATTTTCCAAGAAGTCTTCCAAACCAAAATGGACATGGATGAGCTGATGAGACAGATATTGACTACATATTTACGGACAGCAGAGATATCATCAGGGACGTTTCTGTCCTCAACAGCTTTTCAGTGGGAAGTAACCACAGGCACATATGGACGCATATCAGAAACAGATTAGGAGAGACCGGTGGAGGCACAACGGGCGAGCAAGATATAAATAGAATGAACGGAATATTAATCCATGCACTAAAGAATGCCCAAGAACAACATTGCAACAAGAGAAGGACAGGCCTAGAATAGCTCAGCATAGAAACTAAAAACCTAATGAAAAGACGTCGAGAAATAAGAGGAGAACAGAACATAAATCCGAACGAATTAAGAGAATTCAACAAAACTATTTCCTCAGCAATCAGAAAAGACCTACGACAACATAATACCAGGGAAATACAGTCAGCGATTGAAGCAAATAAGAGTTTGAAGGTGCTGAGGAACAATCTTATCCCAGGTTCAAAGAATATAATGTTGAAGAATACAGAAGGCAGAGTCAGTACGAATAAAGAGGAAATACTACGGATTCTGGAGCACTTCTATGGAGAGCTCTATAGGAGCTCCGGACACCGCGTCATAACCATTCCATATGTGCAAAACAAAGGCCCCGAAAACATTCCAGATATCATAACATCTGAGATTCATAATGATCTATACCAAATGAAGAAAAAAAGAGCCCCAGGAGACGTGGGAGTAATGATAAACGCGATTAAGGTGGCGGAAGATGTGTCCTGCAGGTTGTTAGCAGACTATTCACAGAATGTCTACTTAGAGGAAAAGCCCGGTCACCGCGTCATAACCATTCCATATGTGCAATAGGAAGGCTCCGAAGACATTCCAGATATAACAACATTTGAGATCGATAGTGCTCTATACCAAATGAACAACAACAGAGCACCAAGATACGACGGAGTAATTCTAGAAGCAATTAAGGTGGGAGGAAGATGTGTCCTGCAGGCTCTTAGCAGACTATTCACAGAATGTCTGCTGAGAGGAAACGCCCCGGAGCTGTGGCACAATGCTGTTATCAGCGTTCAGCACACAAAAAGGTGACTGCACTGACTGGAACAAGTTCCGCCCGACCAGTCTACTATCGCATGCTTATAAACTCTTAAACCGAGAGAGCAGGATGGATTTCGAAAGGGCTTTGGGCCAAATGAGCATATTCTGGTAATGAAAATATTAACCCAGAAAACCATATAACACAATAAACCACTGAAATGCTAATAATAAACCATAAATATGGTTGGCTACCATAATAATGGCTAACGATAATAATGGCTAATAAACCACTGAAAAAATGCTGAAAGCAATGGCGTAATGTAGAATCGACCACATATTTATTTCACTCATGATTCAATAGGCAAAGCTAACGTCAGAGATGCAGATTCCAAATAAGAAGAGGAGTCAGACAAGCAGGCACGATCTCACCAAAGCTTTTCACCACCCTTCGGGGGTCCATGTACAGACGGACCAACTGGGACTTACTCGGGTATCAATGTTGATGGAGAGCGGTTGAGTCATCTGCGATTTGCGGACGACATAGTCTTAATAAGCGAATGCAGAATGTTGAAGGAACTTAACAACGTTTCACGTCAAGTGGGATTGGAAATGAGGGATGTCTAAAATTAATTACATGACAAAACTTGTAATGAGCAATTGCGAGTGTATTGGTACCCCAATAGATTTGGATACTCATGATTCAACAGGCACAGCTAACGTCAGAGCACAAGATGACACAAAAATATTCCAAATAGGAAGAGGAATCAGACAAGGAGACACGATCTCACCAAAGCTTTCCACGATCCTTCTGGGGTCCGTGTGCAGCCGGGCCAACTGGGAGTTTTCGGGTATCAATATTGATGGAGAGCAACTGAGTCATCTGAGTTTTGCGGACGACATAGTCTTAATAAACGACAGAATAGAAGATACATGCAGAATGTTGGAGGAACTTAACAACGTTTCACATCAGGTCGGATTGAAAATGAACCTGTCTGAAACTAAATACATGACAAAACTTGTAATGAGCACCTGCATTCTTCTTATCAATATCTAGGTCATGAAATAAACGTAAACAGAGACAACCAATCGCACGAACTTAGCAGGAGAATTGGTTTGACCTGGGCTGCTTATGGAAAACTGAAACACGTTTCTACATCCAACATTTCCGTATGCCTGAAACGAAGGGCTTTTGACCAAAGTGTTCTCCTGGTTCTGACCTACGGCGCTGAGAAACTGACGCTTACTAATCAATCTCGAAATAAAATTACAATAGCACACAGGAAGATGGAGAGAGCGATGTTAGGAGTGTCCGATGGCCGGTGGACAAGAAAGATTGTTGAATGGAGGCAAAGAGGGGAAGCGTACCGAAATGGAGGGCGGCCGCCTGCGAGCGAGTGGAGACAAATTGGATGCAAGCGGCCCAGGACCGAAGAAACTGGGCAATCTGACGGGAGGCCTACGTTCAACAGTGGACAAGATAATGGCTGGATGATGATGATGATGATGATGATGATGACAATGACTAATAATATAAATTCATGTTGAGTTGACGGGCTGCTCGGCATGTGGTTAAACTTCTATGGGCATCAAAAGTCCTACACTGACACGAATTTCATTACACATCGCAGTAACAAGATAAAATGTGGAAAAGAAACCAGAGACAGCAAAGTTGCAAACTAAATCAGTGAAAATGAAGAAGTGGGGGTGCTCTACAAAATACACTTTTACGGAGTCTGGATGGTTAAAACGTACTGAACATATGTAAAAGTCTAGTAAAATGTCTAAACAAGACGTTTTCAAACTCTGTAAATATTTTTTTATATTTCAACTTACCTAGTAGACCTTTTTGTCCTAAACTCTCGCTTCCTTCACTCCAATATCCGTCTTTGGATCCGCCTAACTGCTCTTCTTCCAAATTGTCAAGGTCCGTCACCAATTGATTATTTCTTCTATTTTCCAATACGAATTCCTCCTCTTTAGTATCGTCTGAATCATTATCCACATACCTGAAGTTTTCGTCATTTTTTCGTAGTCGGTTGTCTAAGTTCTCAGATCTGTAGCTGAAAATGTAAATTACAATTACACGCAGATATCTAAAATGCCTAAAAATTGCAATTGGTTAGATCTGGATCGAATACTTCATGTGAGTATCAAACTACTATTTATTTTTTCGTCATCAGGATAAGTAAGTGTAACGTCTCATGCATTGCAGGTGTACTTGCAAGAGAATGTATGGTGAAAAGTGAACAATGAAGGCACACATATGACACGCACTCGACAAATTGTTTTCAAGAAAAGAATACAGTGAATTAAACTATAGATTTCCACAAACCGTCGAATATGCAAAGAAATGGATTGTTGCCGTCGAGAGGATGAGTAGGTACTCCCACAACGTACAAGATCTCCCACAACTTAGACCATTTTACATTGTCAAATGATTTTTCGTAGTCGACAAAACACATATATGTACATATGGGTGCATAGTATTCTCTGGCCTTCTCCATAAGTATTCGGACGTTCAGTATTTGTTCTCGTGTACCTCGGCCCTTGACAAATCCTGCCTGCTCAGGTGTTATTTGGTGATCGAGGAAGTGAAATTTGTAGGAATTTAATGTTCTTCTCCTCAAGGGCCTTCCAGACCTCCGCAGTGATCGAATCTATTCCGGTGGACTTTCCTTTCTTAAGTGCTCTGATTGCTGCGACTACTTCACTCAAGAGGATATTCGGATAATTTTCCGGGCTTATTTGTTCAAGAGATTCGTAATCATCATCATAGAGTGATGTAGAATAGTCTTTCCAGATGTTGAGAACTTCATTTACATTCGTTATTAGGGTGCCATTCGTATCCTTAATGGGCCAAGCTCTAGGTTTGAAGTTACGAGAGGTTATTTTTTTAAATTTATTTATAAAGCACCTAGGACAACCTGCGAGAAAATGGCTTAGGCAATGCCTAACAGATATACTAAATACGGGACACATCCTAGAACAGTTCAGGATAGCTCAAACCATAGCAATTTTGAAACCAGCAAAACCAAGCGACGACCCAGCTAGCTATCGCCCAATCGCACTGCTCAGTGTTTGTTATGAATTGATGGAGTGACTAATGAACAAAAGAATATACCAAACTGTAGACGATATTATTCCGCCAGACCAGGCTGGTTTCAGAAGCATCCAAAGTTGCTGCGAGCAAGTGTACCCTAACGTCATACATCGAATCGGGATTCCAAGGGGGGCTAAAAAAGTCAATAGCATTTGTTGACCTGACCGCTGCATACGAGACCGAATGGCTGGTTGGTCTAGTACTAAAACTAAAGAAAACAATACCCTGCTCCAAATTAACTAAACCTATGGAAAACATGTTAAGAAACCGATACTTCAAAGTAACTTTTGGACAATCAACCAGCAAGTCATTTACCATCAGAAATGGATTACCCCAGGGTTCAGTACTAGCACCTATACTCTTAAATCTGATGACATCGCTCTAGCCACCCAAAGCAGGCACCTTGAGGATGACGAGGAAACCCTAACGGCGGACTTGGAAATTCTAGGGACATACCTACTGCAAATAGTGGCGACTAGGCCCAAATCCCAGCAAAACCGAAGTATGTGCATTCCATCTTAATAACCGTCTTGCAAATGAAGAACTGAATATCACATTCTGTGGAAAAAGAGTAAAACACAACAACCAGCCCAAATACCTTAGCGTTACACTGGACCGGTTCCTAACATATAAAAGACACCTAGAGATGACTGGACAAAAACTAAAAACCAGGAACAACATAATCAGAAAACTGGCTGGGACTACTTAGGGAGCAAAGGCAGAAACAGGGCGAACGGCAGCTCAATCACTTGTTTTTTCAAAGACTGAATACTGTGCACCAGTGTTGTACAGGAGTTCTCATACTAACAAAGTCGATCTAACAAACTCAATGAAACTATGAGAATTATATCAGGAACCCTAAAGTCCACACCAGTACCTTGGCCTCACGCACTAACGAATTTAGCACCACCAGACCTGAGGAGACAATAAGCTGCTGTCCGCAAATGGGACAAACTACACGATCCTGAACACCCTAGAACTCTGCCAATCCACATGATATTGAATAATGCTCCGGGCCGCCATCTTAAGTCCCGGAATCCCATTTGGCAAGATGAGGTACTTACCCATCATGAAGCATTTCGAGTCAGAGAAGCTTGGAGGACCAGATGGGCATCCAATCATGATTTTGACCACAAAGATCATGTGGGTCCCACCGTTCCTCTCTCAGGAATGCAAATGTCCAGTAAAGCATGGTGTAGCCTTAACCGCATTAGGACTAGCCACGCCAGATGCAGGTCCATGTTGTACAGGTAGGGACTCTCGAACATTGAACTCTTGATCTCCCTGGATGTCGGTTTATAACCCATAGTTTATGTTTCAGATATACTTTAACCACATTTATAAGTAAAGCTGTAGATCGCCATACGATAAATAAAATAAATTACATTTTAAATTTTCCAAACAGGTATCTGGTTTGGTCATTATTATGATGTTCTTCAATGTCTTTACATAGACCTTGGTAATACGAATTCTTGTCTTCCCTGCAACGTTTCTGTATATCCGTCAATAGGACTCTATGTTGTTTCCTTCTCTCAGCGTCGTCTAGGCCTTTTTCTTTAAGTTTCCTCCTCTCACACAGAGCCAGAGTGTCATCCCCTATTCAGGGCTGCCCCCTACCGACACCGGAGCCTCGATTTTCGTTAGGCATTGCAGTATCTAATATCGCTACTTTCACGGTTTCCCATAGCTGATTTGTGGTACGTGTATCTGAGTTAAATGTAATTCTATCTATTTTTGGGTGACTAACGGGTTAAATTTATCGATATCAGTTGGTCGGGTGATTGTAGTTGATTTCTTTTTAAAACATTCATTGATTATCGCTATCAATGTCTGTTGAGGGCAGCGTTTTCGTGTTTGTTATTGATGATTTCCAGCGTGAAGGGATCCCAGAGGACTTGAGTTTAAAGTTAAGGTCATAATTCTTTCATTTATACGTTGGTAAACGTCCACAGCCCCGGAAATTCTCCCCGAGACGAAAAACGCAACACCTTTGTATTGATTGAACCCTTGCCTTGATTTCCGGGGAAGAACACGGAATATTCGGATGATCTGTAATATCCTTTCCATGCCAATGCGTTTCTGTAATTCTACAGATCTCTATTTTATGTTTCAGTACGATGGAAGTTCATTTTCCTGGTCGCAAAATTCCTATGCGGTGCCCAGAAAATCGCATCCTCGTGCCCAGTAGCATATTTCACACCGTCCGTCCTGGACACGATGCGGCGCCGACTGTCAGGCGGGTCGTCGCATGACACAACATCCGAGGCTTAACTCTGGTATAACATACAGCAGGTGATGTTCATGAGAAAAATACGAGAGGTAGTTTCCCCTTGCTTACCTTACGGGGATAGGATTTGTGCAGGAAAATATAGGTTAAAAAGGGGGATTTTGTTGGATACATTCACAAAATTGAACCTTCTGGAAGATTTGGAATCGGTTGAACGTGGAAAGGCTTTAAACCCTTTTTGCTAAGTGTGTGCATTTCAAACGGCCAAATGAGATTGTATTTGAAGTTCATCCCTAATCCGCCTCGTACTAACACCTGGATTCTCTTCAGCCATATCCAGAACATTTTCTTTATTTTCCGCATTTAAACCATCCTATCGTTCAGAATCAAACCTTGCGCTTGGAAAAATTCCAGTGTCCTGGACACTTAAAAAACTTTTAACAAAATTTTTCGACTATGAACTCTTTGAATAGGGACGACGCTTATGAACAAATTTTAAATGAACTGTATGACAGACGTACAAAGTAGTATGTTGTTTAATTCAAGCAGGTTGATTCGCATGAGAAAGCGATCAAAGTAAACGTTGTTACAACTGAAGTAGTGAATGCAGAAGTTATTGCAGCAGTCATAAGCAACTTCTTGAACTACAGGTTCACGAGGAATGTTTTAGGCAATGCGCCACGAAAGCGAGGAACAATTTTCTATACGAAAGGAAACAAAATGTTGTATTTGTTCCAGATATAATAACGTGTTTTTACTTGCTTTCACTGCTGGCGTTATAATTTTTTGTCTAACAGCAATATCTTAAATCTTTAATCTTTAATCTTTAATAATAACAAAAAAAAACCAAATTTTTTCCAAATGGAAAAAACATTATTTCCGTTTTTTACAGCTCGCTAAAATTGATCCTACTGGCGATGGAAACTCTATTAACGATCACTCTAAGCAGTTAAAATACAAAACTATACTTTACCCTTGTCCAATTACACCAAAACGTTGTTCGACTAGTTCCCCAATGATTCGTTCCTCGGTATCAACATCATGTGGTCGTTCCCGAAAGCTGCCGTGCTTCCATCTGTTCAGCAAGTTTTCCGTGTCAGTTGACATGTCGGGTACTTTCTCGTCTTCCATGCGTCCAGTTTCAAGTTCTACAATTTCGAAAGATAGACAACAATCGTTTAAAGCAGGCCGAGAAATCGAGCACCATTTTCGTCACGCAAATCCAGAGTTTCATCAGTACCCATAGAACTTTGAGAATGCATTGGAATGCGAATTTTGTCAAAGGTTATTTTCTTCTTTTCATTCTTCTTAACTCTAGGTGCTGTAGCAAATATTACTTCAGTGTCCGTTGCATTCTTCTTTTTCCTCGCGAATCGTGGAAAAGTCCCTCCAAAGCTCAGATCAAACCTGTGTCGTTTCGGTTCGTGCTCTGAATCATCTAAATTGAAATATATAGATAACATTGATACATCTGTCTTGGCATACACAGGGTGGGCCAACTCAAAAAGAGCAGAGCTGTTTTTTGCTCAGTGGATATAGAAGTTAAGAAAAAATTCTCGGAGACGTCAATTTTAGTGTGAAGGGGAAAAGTTTTCTTTTGGATACTTGCGGTGATTGCCTTCATCCCCTGGGCAGGGGATAAATCAACACCAAAATTACATACATCAAATTAAAGGCTTTTTCAATGTGTTTTTGGTGTTAGAAACATATGCTACCTTAAAGCAGCCGCTGATGTGTAAATCAATTATTTCTCTATGATCACTAAAAATACATAACGCAGAAAAGTAGGTACCTAAGTCAAGTTTTTTCATCTCTCAGTCATATTTGGTTAGTCAGTGCCAAGTGACCTACAAATTTAGCATCTTCATATCTTATCGTTAAAAATACTTTGAGAACGTTGCCAAGAAGGCAATTTTTAGGAAAATGCCTTGAGAACCAACGACTAGTCCACGATAGTTGTGGGCTCTTTAAGATCCTACAAGGGATTTTAAGATCCTACAAATTTCACTACTAAAAATAGTACATTACGGTACAAGAGGCGAAAATCGAAGTTCCGCCACTGCTTGAAGTTGATGCCCCTGGCGAAGCCGAGGACATCATGCACGCCGTGGCGGGCCTTCGACTTTCGTCTCGCGTATCGTATACTATTTTTCTTGATCCTCGATGGAAACTAGCCGGAAAAAGTATAAGGTGTTGAAAATGTTGTCAAAACAGTCAGCTGACAGTCAGTGACAAACAGTCAACCTGTCAGCGTTTTATAAACAGAATTCGCCGTTGCTAGTTACCGAGTCAGAAAGGTGCATGGCGAAAGCTATTGTAAAGAGTAAAAGTGATGCTTTCGCCATCGAAATTAGTGGCAAAAGTACGTACTTTCCACCAGGGGGGTCAAGAAAATTAAAATTGTACAACAATTAAGCGTTGAAGAGTTTGTCTGGCGACTACACATTTGCGAAATTACGAGCCAAAAAGCTACAGAAAATCAGTTTCTTTAATATCTGTTTGGCCGATGCAACAAGCGTTTATTTAAATGGCATTATGAATCGTCGCAAGTGCTAATGTTGGTCATATACTAATCCACAAATCTCCCAAGACGCGCTTACACAACATTTTCAAATACTAAACGTTTGGGCAGGACTTTTTTAGGGATCACATTATCGGAGCATATTTTGTTCCCGGAAACCTCAACGGCGAGACATATTCATTTATATTGCCGAATAAGCAAGCTTGGTTTATAGCTCCATTGGCAATAGAAGCTCCTTTTCAAGATCTTCAGTTTTTAAAGATAATTTATAAATATTCTGATTCTTCCATTTCTCAAGTAGCAATGAATGCTTTCGGAGGACACTTGTGGTATCTCTCTCCTGAAAATGTGGGTCCTGGAAAACTTGTTGGATATCTGAAAATGGTCGAGGCCACCAGATAATATAAAAAAAATGTTTGAATCGAGTACTTTATCAAAGGAAATTAGTAATTTTGTATCATCTGAAACATCGAAACTTTTCAGAAGATTTCATATATCAACGATTTCTTAAGTCCGAGAAGATTATCAAAAAGGGTTAAATATATTTAAAAACTTATTACTTCGTAACGATGTCGCAGAAAGGGGAATAAAGTTAATCATCATCATCAAGGAGCCGTTCGCCTCCACTGCTGGACATAGACCTCCCTGAGTATCTGCCACCGCTTTGGGACTTGTGCGTTCTGTTTCCCCGGATTCTCTTAATATCATCCGCCCATCTTATTGGTGGCCTGCGTCTGTTGCTATAGGCTTCGTGCCTTAGTCTCCACTCCAGAAAACGCTTTGACCATCTTCCGTCAGTTGTTCATGCCAAATGGCCAGCCCAGTTCCACTTCAAGATTGCAACTCTCTCTGTGACATCAATCACACCCGTGCTATGCCGTATAGTCAGATTGGGTATCCTGTCTCCCATCATTGACCGCTCCATAGATCTCTGAGCAACTCGCAGCTTGTGCACCGTTTTTTTTGGTGAGCGTTAACGTTTCTGTCCCAGAGGTTACTGGCAGGTACTTGACGTATACATTAATTGCATGTTTTCCGTTTGAGACATATAGGAATGTTTGATTTGAAAACATCCCTAACCTTTCCAAATGCCGCCCACGCCAAGCCTATTCTCCTGTTCAGCTCGCAGGTTTGATTATCTGGGCCAATCCTGACCTCGAGTCCCAAAGATTTATATGAGGCAACCTGCTCGATACTCCTACCGTCAACTGAGATATTGTCGCTCATGACAAAGTTGGTCATACATTGCGTCTTCGTAAAATTTATTTTTAAACCGACTTATTTGCACGCTTCATGAAGGCGCTCCAACATAGTCTATGCCTGGTTAATACTGTCGGCAGTTATGACAATGTCATGAGCAAACCTCACGTGGCTCAACAGCTCCCCGTCGATATTTATGCCCATTTCTTCCCAGTTTACTCTTTTAAAGGCATATTCCCATACGGAGGTAAACAGTTTCGGAGATCTTGTGTCGCCCTGATGAACTCCTCTTCCGATTTTAAATTTATATTGGTATATAAGCCATATTTTCTTAAGCAATATGTTTCCTCCTTCTTTAATAGACTCAATAACAATTTCATCTTCGCCTGGGGTTTTATTTCCCTTCATTTCTTTCAGCGACGCTCTTATCTCATCGAGGGTAAAATCAGAAATATTCTCTGAACCTTGGTTTTGTACATGAGGCAAGTTCTCAGGCGGAGTGTCTTTCTTTGCTTTGCATAGCTCTGTATAAAAGTCTTCAATCAAATTTAAAATTTCTTCCTCATTCGAGGAAGTACGGCCCACCCCATTCTCCAGCTTACAGATGTTCTTAGTACCAGAGGATCTTTTCTATTTCTTCAAATTTAAATTTTCGTATATCTCTCCTGATGCCCTTTGAAATGTCTCGATTTAGGATTCGTAGTTGGTCTGCAATCGTGGTCTGCTTGAAATTTAGTTCCCTTCTCTGTCTCATAAGACTCTTTGTGTTTTCACTAAGCTTATCCTTTGGCTTTTTATTTTTTGAGCACCACCGTTTTGTGCGTCTTTTAAAATTTTGTTAATTTCTCTATTCGCTGCTTGGATATTTACTTCCTCATTTCTCGCACACCCAGAGTTCTCCAGTTCAAGGTCTATCTCTTTCTGGTATCCACTCAGGCCTTTAACATCAGACCACTTTTGAGATGCTCATGTTCATGAGTTCATGTCAGTGATCACATAATGGGTCTAATTTTTGGTAATTCCATCTGGGCTTGCCCACGTCGAGCGCTTCTGTTTACTCTTTTTTAAAAATGAGTTCACTGCATACAGTCCATGGTGTGCCAGGAAGTCAAGGAGTGTATTTCCTCTTTCATTCCTCTGGCCATACCTAAGTTCACCCATAGCTGACTGAGGATCATCCTCTTTATATTTAAGTTTTGCATTCAGATCTAGTTCAATAAGGTTGTAATGAGTTGGTGTTTTTGCTATCGCTGCTGCAATGTCCTCATAAAAGCTTTCCACTTCCTAGTCCGAATGTGTAGTTGTTGGGGCATAGACCTGAATAACTTTTAGTCTGTATTTTGAGCTCAGTCTGAGCACAAGAAATGCCTACACTATCTATCTGGACAACTTTGCTTGCGTGTTTCTTGTTTATTATGAAACCTACTCCTCCATCCGTCGAGTGCTTGGTTCCTTTATGAAAGAACATGTGTCCTGACTTCAGCCTTAGCTGTTGTTCTCTGTTGAGAACAACAGAATAAAGTTCATACAAGACCATAATAATATGATAACAAAGGATGAAAGTCAACAGCAGTTTCCTTTACAACTTTTGAATAATTATCGTCAAACTTATCCAGATTGTAAGAAACATACGTTGCTTCAAAAATAATTATTTATGTCTGTTTTTTATTTATATTCCCGTCCTAAAGTTAGCATTTAATTTTGAAGTAGCTAAATATTTTATAATAGAGTAAATATAGGACTTATTAAATATAATGAAAAAGTTCATGATTTGTTAAAAAATCTAAAAATTATCGCATTTGTGGCAACTTTAAAAATTGTCCTGTAAAAATAGATAACTTTTTCTATTAGGATTATTATTTTATAATTTGGAAACGTTCTGCGGGTTGAGACCATAAAAATTCGATAGTTCAAAATTAAGGGCCACCCTCTATACAGGGTGATTCACAACCTTATGGATACAGAACAGGGGCGTGTAGAGTACCTCAAAACAAGTCGAATTGCCATTTAAGTTGTATTTTCAGGCCCATGCTTAACGCGATACACTGTGTTAAAGTAAAAAAAAACATATTGGTATTTTCTCTTTAACTCCTACAGTTTATGATATATTTTGCTCAAATTTTGAACGTAGGCTACTGTTTAGACCCTCTATCTGTAGGTAAGTTAACTGGTTGCGAAAATCTACAGGGTGCTTTTTTTGTTCTGAGGCATACCCGCTGTTTAACCCACAAATTTTTTGTGGTGCGCCACTGACTTCTACCGAACAAATTTTTTAATTTGATGTCCAATTTATTTCGTAAAACCAAGCTGTTTTTAATGAAAATGGCTGGAAATTTTTCATTCAATGAGCAAGTTGATACGCTATTAGGATTGGGGTTTTGTGAGAGTAACTGCCGAAGAAGTGTGGTGGAGTACTGAAGAAGATTTCCAAATCGTGTGATTCCAAATTGACAAACGTGTGCTTATGTTGAACGGAAAGCTCGGGAGACGGGCTCTCTTTGCTAAAGCAATAACGGAGGTCGCATTTACGCAGTGAACGCAAGAGATGAAGAGCAAATTTTACGCCACATCGGAAATGAATCCCAAACCATCGTCCATCGAGTTATAGTTATATCATTTTCAAAAAGTTCAAGAACTGTTACCCCAAGACTTGAAGCGAAGGATAATTTTTTGTAATTTCATTTTAAATCAGAACGTTTGTTTTCACAGAAGTATCCTTTTCGCAGTTCACATCAGTTTTCACTGACGAAGTTTGCATACGCTAAATACTTTGCATGGTTTTACTACTTGCTTGCCGTAACTACCAGTTTTTAAACATTCAATATCGCAATATATTAGGTACCTGCGTTTGATTCCGTGGAAAACTGTCGACTTTCTACCGTTCGTGTTTCAGTAGTTTTTCGAGCACCAGGCAAGCTAATGTGTGGAATCCTTATAGAGGCAGTGTCGGGTATGTGCAGATTAATTTTGGGCTTCAATTTCTTAAAATCAATCTTTTGAAATATCGGTTTCTTTGTGTTCGATTTAATTTGTGGCGCTTCTGGTTGGCTGGACTCATGAATTTTCTCATCTTGAACTGGACTTTTCCGGAATCGGTTTAGCTAATAGATAAAAAAAACTTAGTGAGTACAATTAGTGAATTCTAAATATAATTGAGAGTACTGGAAAGCTTACTTGCTTGAAAAACTTGGACGTTTTTGTTTCCTCCGGCACTCCTTCTGGAATATCAGATGGAACTTCAGAAGCTAAATTTCTGTTGTTTGAAGATGAACCACTGTCTTTACGAAAACGTCCAAACTAAAAAAAGACACATTCAGAAAACATTTAAAGTCAAATCGAGATATGTTGTGCGTTGCGATTATACAGGAATAAATAGATATATGGGGTGTCAATTTGAAAACTCCCACCCATATCTTTCTTGCAGTTAGAAACCCCCTAGAAGGACTAGCGTCACCGTTAGAATCTTAAATGGGACTGGGGGTCAAGAGGCACATCGTTTTAAATAGCCTTCAATTCTCTTTTCAGTGGTATCAATCAATCAATTTAAATGTTATTTGCAAATAATTATTTTCAAATAAAGTTTGAAACGGTGCCACCTATAGGCGTAGCGAGGAAGAGGCAGGGGAGATGCCACTGAAAAGAGAATTGAAGGCCCTTTAAAACGATATGCCACTTTACCTCCATTCTCCTTTAAGATTCTAAGGGTGAAGGTTGAAACAAGAAGGCAAAAAGTATTAATTTAAAGTGTCCCCTTTACAAATAAAATTGAAGTGTATTTCCGATTTTTCATATTTCTAACTGGAAGAAACATATTAAGGGTGGGAAATGTTCAAATTGACACCCCGTATAGAAGAAGGTATATTGAAATGTATAAAAGCAAGATTTGATGATGATATTATCCTAATCATTCATCGGAACAACTCAAATATATGTTAGAAGAACCACCACATCACCACGCATCATCTGAGGTGGGACTCCAAGTGAATCTGACGAAAACAAAAATAATGAGTCTGGAACAAATGCAAACAATAGAAAAGGTAACAGAATATATATATATATATCTCGGACATAAAATACAAAGAGGACAAGAAAACCAACCGTCCGAAATTCCTAGAAGAGTAGGCTTCAGCTGGGCAGCTTTTGACAAACTCGCATTCATTCTTAGATCTAGGTACACCCCCTTAGGGAACCTTAAAAGAAAAGTTTTCGAGTCGTGTGTTCTACTAGTCCTCACTTATGGCCTCAAAACAATCCCGCTAACATGCAAAGCAGTTAATAAACTCGTACAATGAGCGATGGAAAGGGCTATGCTGGGGATTAGTTTACGAAATAAAGTTCCAAATAAGGAAATCAGGAGAAGAATAGGAACATTTCTGGGAAAAACTGGATGAGGGCGCCTATGGACAACCGCAAAAGGAAAAATATTGAAGAGGCCTACATTCAGGAGTGACTGAGAACAGGCTGATAAGAAGAGAAAGAAGTAGGTATAAGCACATTTCTTTCCTCTTCATGATCATCACCATAATTATCATCATTCGGCCCAGTTTATCCATTGTTGGACATAGGCCCCCTCTAAGCATTTCCATGTCTTCCGATCATGAGCTTTAGCAATCCAGTTGGATGATATTCTTTTTATATCATCTGTCCAGCGTGTCGGTGGTCTTCCTCTGCTTTTTTTGTCGGCCCTAGATCTCCATTCCAGAATATTCTTTGCCCATCTTCCATTCTTTAACCTTGCAATGTGTCTTGCCCATCGCTATTTCTTGTCTTGTCCTTTCTTTCTAGTCCTTGTTTCTCACCCTGTCCGTTAATGCCAGTCCAACCAATGATCTGTCCATTTTTCGTTGTGCTATTTGTAGCTTCTTTAATGATGATCTGGTAAGAATTACGGTTTCTGTCCCGTGTGTTAAAACTGGCAACACGCATTGAGTACAAGCTTTTATTCTTAGTCTAATTCGTATGTTGTACTTGAATATGTTGCTTAGTCTGCCATATGCTGCCCATCCCAGAGTCACTCTCCTTGCCAGTTTGCACGTTTTATTGTCACGACTGATTTTTACTTAGTTTGTTTTCCACTAGTTCAATAGTTGATCCGTCCACTTCTATTTGTTCAGTTGGTATTAAGTTAAAGGCGAGCTTTAAGGGTATTTTAACTTTAGAGGACTTAGAGTTTATGGGTTGTTGTGTGAGCAATGTTTCGACTGACCTCAGGCACGCCAGCAGGCGCCGCGCCCCTTGCTTACTTAGGAATTGTCGGAGATGTAAACGCCAGAAGGTAGATAAGTAAGGATGGGAAAACTTAGAGCTCACTTCTGCTCCCCATCCCCCCGCTAGTTGGTTGGGAGGATGGTCCAAGGGTCGGAGTTTAGGTTCTGTGATAGTGGTTTTTCAAGGTAGTGGTGTCCCTACCGGATTGGAGTTGATTGGACCTAAAGGCGAAAGCTAGGTATTCATGTAGTTGTTGCATTCCTATAGATATTTAGGATAATTCTAGCGTACCGGTAGTTCATACGTGATTCCTTTAGACATGTCATAATTCCATCAAACTCCGCAGTGCCAAATGCCTTCTGAGAGTCCACGCACAGTAGCACCACTGGTCGGTTGTACTCAATAATTTTTTCTATAAGTTCTTTAAGAACTTGGAGGTGTTTCTTAGTTCCATATGCAGATCGAAAGCCAGCATGCTCTCCTGGCTGATAAAGCTCCATCTTCTTCTCCATTCTCGAGGTTATAATTCGGGCACATAACTTGTACAAGTGGTTTAACAGGCTGATAGGCCTGTACTTTTCAAAATTTGTGTTGTCCCCTTTTTTGTGCATCAGGATCATAATTGCATCGTGCCATCGAGAAGGAATGGCATGCTGGTGTAAGCACAGCTTAAGAAGTATCTCTGTTTTCGACAGAAAGGTTTCTCCTCCAAGTTTTATAGCCTCTATGGCGACTCCGTCCTCTCATGGGGCTTTAATGTGCTTCATTTTGGTCAAGGCATAGAGAATTTCGTCTTTATTAATGTCTGGGATTTCCTCTGACGCGCGATTTATAACTCCATCGATGGTAAGCTCGATCGGCTTGGCAGCCAGTTCATTTCTGTTCCCATATAGTTCTTCATAAAACTCCTCTACCACCTTTATTACTTGCTGCCTGTTTGAGGTAAGGTTTCCTTGCATATCCTGAAGTTTGCATTTTTCTTTCTTTTCATTTTCGAAATTTCTTCTTAGGACTTTCACGCTCGTGCTGTCTTCAATGGTTTGCATGATTTTTTCTTCTTTGTATTTTCGTATGTCATTCCTTATTGAATTCGACAGTTTCTTGTTAATATTTCGAATCTCGTGGGGATCAACGTTTGCATTTTTAAGGCCCTTCCCTCTTCCATCGTAGTTCTTGTCTCACATTCTTTCGTGTGCACATTTTTTCGTCTTTTTGGGCAAAGAAAGTCTTCTTCTCTTCTTAATAATAATGAATTATCAGCCTGCGTTGCCATTGGGCGAACTGAGTATCCTAGCGGTGACGTTGCCGGTCCCAAGCCCGGATAGAGAAGGAGGGTTCTGAGGCTGGGTTAGCTCCCTAACTCCGGCAAAAAATAGCTCAAGCTCACGGAATCAACGACTCGCTTCGGAACAGGTTTGATTTAACAACAACGACCCAAGTTAGAATAGGGAATCCGACTAGAAAGCCGAATACAAGACACTGACAAAAGAATAAACAGAAATGGAGGAAACACTTGTTCAGATGCGCATGTTGGAACGTCGGATCCTGGAGTGGCAGAGATCAGGAAATCCTCTTAGAAGTAGAAAAACACAAAATAGATGCTTGAGCAGAATCAGAAACCCAACGAAAAGGAAGTGGAAATACCAGATACCCCGGATATATTTTCAAGCACAGCGGAAAGAAGACACACGAAAGAGCTAACGCAGGGGTTGGCATACCAACAAAACCTAGAAGACACACACTACATAAATAAAATAATCATAAGAGTGGTCCTAGATTGTGGTGAGGGGAAAATACACACAACGCCGTAGATGGCGTAAAACACCGATTTAACGAACCCATGATGAACGAAAATGGAGAAGCCTTGTTAGCATTCTGTGCGCAAAACGAAATACGAATAAACAACACATACTTCGACTATAAACCTCAACACAAGATGACTTCGTCCAAATCTAGAGGATAATCGTCTGTGATAGACTACATAATATCGAATAGAAATGTACACCCATCCCAAATATCAGATGTTCGCACCCTGACATCCGCGAATGTAGGAGCCGATCACGGCCTTGTTCTGGAGAAAATGCGGCTTTATGTTCAGCAAAAGAAGAAACCATAAGACATCTATGTAGACAAAATTAACATAGAACTAACTCGAGGCGAACGTATCAGAGACCTATACACCTGGCGCAAACATCCTGGAACAAATTAAAAGACAACATAGAAGAAGCGGCGGGGGAAGCCCTAAGAAACAGAAAGGTAAACAAGAACGCCAACCCTACGAAACCACCATTGTTCTCGACGGAAGTTAAAGAAATAGCTAAGGAAAATGGTGCAAAACAATTCGTCTACTAATAATCTCATAAGATCTGTTAAGCATTTCAGGCACTTACTTGAAAGAATGATTTTTTCTTGTCTTCAGGTGGTCGATCTAAGATTTCGGCTACACTAATAACGAACTTCGGATCATCATCATCTAGCACACTCGGTAAAACTGTCGGCTCTGGAGGTGGACTGATTGGTTCATACTCATGATCACTGCAAAAATAAATAAGTTAAAAATTTTGTCAGATATTGAAAATATTTTACATTAATCTAACCTATTTTTAAAAATACCCACCGAAAATGCACAGTTTTTGTAATTGGCGCAACATTGCCTGTAGAACCAGGAAATTTTATAGGTTTATCCGGTAATAATTCGTTCCCTTGAAAGTACTGACATGCACACCTAACATCTAGCGACGTTACGCTTGAGCCAGTTGAACTTTCCCGCGATACGTTAGGCTTTTTCGGGCGTCTTCGAGCTCCTTCAGATAAGGATCGAACATTTCCGGTTGTACCGGAAAAAGACGATCGTCGCTGGAATCGTTGCGATTGCATCCTTTTGGCTTGGTTATTCAGATCCGAATGGAAACTTTACGCAAGAACGGCTGAAGCTAAATAAAGGTTTATTTTTTCATTCAGAATATGTAGTGTCAAACTTTCTGAATAGTTCATAATAATGCTCTTAGATCGACGTGTGGTTTAAGGAAAAATACGTTTCCATGCAAAGCTAATAAAAATACTTTTCCATGTGAATTTTTGCGATTAATGGAGGCGAACGGTTAATGGTGACGGAACGAAGGAAACGGAGGAGTCAGACACTTAAAACGAAGACATATGTAAGCTTGTGCGCAGTGGAATTCACGTAATTTGAACAAAATGATCATTGCTTCCAACAGGCAATGGCTCGATCGTAGACAGCAACTAAGAACGAATGGATGACTGAAGACATACTAGTATTAATGGAGAAACGAACACAACTCCGCCGGGGGTATCCTGATGGTTGGATTGAGTAGCTCATCAGGTGCCACTTCCAGTCCCAAGCCCGGATAAAGGAGGAGGGTTGGGTATAAGGCTAACAACCTAACCTCGTAAAAACCCATATCTTTTGAAACCGCAATATATGCCTCGGAACCGGGCGGATATACGACGACGAATTAAGCAACTAAGAACGAGTGGATGACTGAAGACATACTAGTATTAATGGAGAAACGAACACAACTCCGCCGGGGGTATCCTGATGGTTGGATTGAGTAGCTCATCAGGTGCCTATGCCAGTCCCAAGCCCGGATAAAGGAGGAGGGTTGGGTATAAGGCTAACAACCTAACCTCGTAAAAACCCATATCTTTTGAAACCGCAATATATGCATCGGAACCGGGTGGATATACGACGACGAATTAAGCAACGTTCAAAGGACACGAATATCGGAACATGGAACATGTTAAGTTGGTGCAGGCGAGGAGCAGCAACTCTGGCGATCCAATCCCTCGAAAAATTCAAGATGGACAGGAAGGAGATGGAACAGCAGTCCAAGAGATCAGATGGCTGGGCGCAGGAAATGTAAAAATAGGGAAAAACATCATATTCTATAGTGGGCATGAGACCAGGCACGAGTTTGGTACGGGCTTTGTTATCAGAGAGAATCTCATAAACGAGGTTCTTAATTTCAGACCCGTGAACGAAAGGATATGCCTATTAAGATTTCGCAAAAGATGTTTTTTATGACTCCCTGGAGCAGGTGATCAGCCAAATACAAAGGCAAGATGTGCTCTTGGTTTTAGGGGACTACAGCGCCAAAATAGGGAAAGAGCCCCCAGCGCAACCTGTCATAGGGCAACACAGCCTACATGACCTCTCAAACGATAACGGAAGCAGGGTAGTCTACGTGTAAAATCTACTATGTTCCCACACAAAAAAATTCATAAACAAACCTGAATTTCCAATGATGGACGTACTAGAAATCAAATAGAGCACATTCTAATGGACTCTAGACACAGCAGCAGTGTAATGGATGTCAGAAGCATGAGAGGATCAGAAGCTGGCTCGGATCATATACTAGTTTGCGCTAAAGTCAGATTTCGAATATCATCGTCAATGCAAAAGAACAAAAGAACTAATAAGGAACACCAGGTGAACATCGATAAACTAAAACGCCCAGATGTGGAAAAGAGATATGAGGAGAGGATCGACGAGAAGATCGCAGGTAACCCTACAATAGAAGCTGATACAGAGAATGTGGCAACGCTGTGGAGATTACTTAAGGGAAGCATCGTAGACTAATGAGGAAATACTTGGGCCTAAACCTAAACAAAACTGCAAACCCTGGTTTGATGACGAACGTCAGAGCCTACAATGCATCAAAGCCGCATCGAGACTAGAAATGCTCCAAAACACCACAGAACAGGTGACTTCCAGATACAGAGCACTAAGGGACCGACTTCGAAAAACAATAAAGAGAAAGAAAAAACAGCAGCACAGGGAAAAAATCCTAGAACTACCAACAGGGGGACATGAGAACTTTCTATAGGGGAATTGCAGCACAGAAGAAAGGATATCAGCCACGATCCACGATGATGTTGAATAGGGAGGACGGCACAGTAACTACATCAAAAATTGAAGTCCTTGATACATGGAAGAACTACTTCGCCGAACTTCTGAACCGACCAAGCCAACAAGAACAGCGAGAGAATAATATCCATACAACCGAAGCTAACCTGTGTCCTCCACTACTTGAAGAGACTAGACAAGCTATAAAAAAGCTCTGGAACAACAGAGCCCCCGGTCTCAGTGTTTCAAAAAAGGCGGAACCCAGCTGTTAGAACACGTGCATCGACTCATGGAGCTAATATGGACTAATGAATCCATCCCATAAGATTGGAAAGAAGGCGTAATAGTCCCAAAACACAAAAAGGGTACAAATTGACATGCAATAACTATCGTGGCATTACTCTCCTTAACAACGCCTAGAAAATACTGTCAAACATCCTGTTAGATAGTATTACCCCCTACGCTGAAAGTATTGTGGGAGAATACCAATGTGGGTTCTTATGCGGAGCCCACTTTCTGATCGGTCGACAACGGATCAGTTATTCACTATTAGGCAAATACAAGAGAAATGTTGGGAATTTAACAAGGATTTACAACCTCTTTATAGATTTCGAACAAGCCTACGATAGTATAATCAGGGTACTCCTCTGGAATGATATGGAAGAACTAGGAATACCAAAGAAACTAGTACGGTCGGTCAGAGTTTGTCTGGAAGGGTCGAAAAGTTGCGTCAGAATAGACGGTGACTATAGTGAAGTTTTTGCAATCAACAGGGGCCTAAAGCATGGAGATGCTTTGTCCCCGCTACTGTTTAACATCGCGCTGGAGAAAGCCGCTAGGACAGTACCAACCCCCGTTCAAATTTTCGGACCAAATGGACCTAATCTACTTTTGGCATATGCAGATGACTTGGACATGATAGCTGGAAGCACGGTAAAGGTGAAAGAGAACTTTGTCCAGTTATAAAAAGAGGCTAACAAGATGGGCCTGCGTATAAATGAAAACAAAACAAAATACATGCACGTCACAAGAAATGCCAACCGCGATCGCATTAGGCAAAACGTCACCATGGACGAGTACAACTTTGAACACGCGCAAGCCTTCAGGTACTTGGGTGTCATCGTAACATCAGATAATAATGTGCGAGAGGAAATCAAACAACGCATCACCCAAAGCAATAGATGTTTATATGCACTAAAATCGATGATGATGTCCAATCTGCTATCAAGACATACCAAGATTCTAAAGTATAAGACCATAATACGGCCAGTAGCGACGTATGCATGCGAAGCCTGGACACTAACAGTACAAGACACGCACGTACTTCGAAGATTTGAGAGGAGGTGTCTGCGAAATATATATGGCCCTCATCGTGAACCTCACACAGGAATCTACAGGATACAACAAACACAGAACTTGCGCAACTGTACCAAAGCCCGGACATCATCCAAGAGATTAAAGCGAGTAGACAATGATGGGCAGGGCACGTACATAGAAGCCGGAATACAAGGCTGATAAAATTGGTATGGGAAGAAGCCCCCCGAGGAAGAAGGCCACTAGGTAGACCAAAACTAATATGGCGAGATAACATCCGAAAGGACCTCTCCATCCTGGGAGTGGACCTTGACACGTGGCAAAAGACAGAGGAAAACCGGACGAGATGGAGGCAGCCAAAACCCACCCCGGATTATAATGCTACAGAGAGAGAGAGAGAGAGAGAGAACGCAATGTAAAACCCGAAACGACCATAGCGGGTATAGAGTTCTTCAAAGAAGAATACGAAATGAAATTAGGGTAGCAAAATAAAATTGGCTACAAGAAAGGTGTCGGAAGGCTAAAGAACTTAACAGGCTTGGAGACAATTTTCACCTACATAAAAAGACCAATGAGTTTCATTAAAACTGGGCACAATGAAATAGTGACAGAAACCGAGGAACTGTTACAACTCTGGAGAAAATATACAACTGGTCTTTTTAACGACGACAGACCGGAGAACCCTACAGCCGAAGTGTCCACTCTATCAGGACCAAGCATATTAAAAAGGAAAATCATACATGCCATCAATTTAATCAGAAATAACAAGGCTCCGGGGCCTAATGCTTTGTACTCAGAAACGTTTCACTTACTCATTGAACATAACCTGGAAACGATCGTAAGACTCTTCAATAACATCTATGACACTGGATATTTCCCCGAAGATTGGCTCCGCTCTACGTTTATCACTGTACCAAAATCTAGTACTTCTGAGTACTACACACAAGGCTTTACCAAAAATGTGAGGAATTAAGTGGAGTCAGTCAATGCCGAGTTAGGAACGGATTTAGAAGTGGAGAAGTGATATTCAGCCTCCAGAAATTGGTCCAAAACTGCGAGGATCAAAGAAAAGATGTCTTTATGTGTTTCGTAGACTACGAAAAGGCATTTGGCAATGTTAAACACAATCTCCTGACCACATACCTTGGTGGTTATTGGCTATATTGGCACCAAAAAGCAGAAATTCGAATAGGCAACGCTGAAATAACCGAATATTTTTAAATTTAAAAATACGTTTGCCAGGGTTGCATCCTTTCCTCAATGTTGTTCAACCTGTACGTAGAAAGAGCATTCCCCGGGTCAGTCTCAGACAGTCCCTTTGGAATTAAGTTATTAGTAAATGGAATCCCCATTAACAATATCCGGTATGCGGATGACACCGTAATACTAGCAGATAATGCACATGATCTCCAAAATCAACTAAATCGCGTCAATGTAGAAAGCCAAAGACAAGGTTTAAAATGAATATTCCTGATATTCCACACACTCGAATTAACGTTGACGGGGAGAACATCGAACAGGTCGCATATTTTAAATTCCTGGGATGCCTGATTAACGAAGGATAAAATCCAGATCAAGGGATCAGGTGCAGGATCGAGCAGGCTAGAACCACCTTCCTAGGAAAATTTCTTACAGACAGGAACTTGAACCTACTACCTCAGATGTATAATGACGAATTGCTATATCTGGTCTGTTCTGCTGAACGGTGTTGAGACGTAGCCGTTGAAGGCATCAATCATCACCAAAATTGAGGTCTTCGAAATGTGGATCGTCTGGCGTATGTTGAGGGTGTCTTGGGTCGATTACGTTTGAAACAAAGACGTTCTGCGAAGAGCCGGTTTGGCGGAACGAGAACGTTTCGAAAATGTTACGAAAAGGAAAACAGGTTACCTGGGACACACACCCCGTGGAGAGCGCTACCACTTTCAAAGCTTCGTTATACAGGGCAAAATTGAAGGGGGAAGAAGGTGAATACACAGAAAAAAGTTATCGTGGCTAAGAAATATCCTTCAATGGACGGGAATCAAATACTTCCAAATATTACAAAGTGCTGCAAATAATATAATCATCTCATAACCCTACAATAACTGCAGACGGCCAAACGACACAACCAAAAAACGACGTAAAATACCTTGGAATCACAATCGACCACAAACTTAAATTCACTAAACACATACGAAACATCAGGGCAGAAACAATAAAGAGAACAAAACACTTCCGATCACTAACCTACAAAGACAGAGGAATTAGCACAAACACCGCCACCAAAATATATAAAGCTATTTGTAGACACTTGCTAGACTTTGGACATATACTCATGACCAACGGAACAGAAAGGACAAAACGTTATATACAAACAACAGAACAAATTGCACTAAGACAAATATCACGAATAAGACACCCCCAAAACCCACTACACAACCCCCCACCCAACTAATATACGAACGCACAAACATGACAAAGATCGGAAAGACTCATACAGCTACAGACAAAATGGACAAACAACCCCTACAACTGGACCGTACTGAATCCCCTTTGTCTGACAAGACCAACCAGACAATCCCGCTTCCGTTTCCCTACATTAACGCTACTCGAACACTTACAAACGCAACGCACTAGTGGACAATAAAATAATTTCTTCTTGCCACTGAAATCTTATTTATTTAATAGTATTGTTAACCTAGAATAAGAGAATTTTCATATTTGTTTTTCATTTAGATTAAGACTGCATGTATTAAACAAGGGCAGAAAGACCGATAGGTCGATAGCCTTTTTTAGAAATAAAGATGTTTACTACTAGTACTCTTCTCATAAGCAAGGAGACACGTCGAGATGAAATGCAGTGAAGCATCTGAGAACAGGTTAGATGTTACATATACAAATTTATTTTTTGCTGGAGGCTTTTCAAATTTGATTATCACTATTTTTGTGCTTCCCGTCATATTTGACTACCCGATGTCGATATCTGTTCTGCAGGGTTGTATGTATGTTTTGTTCATTCCAATGTATTCCTGGGTTTCAGTCAATTTTATTGTTTATTATTTAAAATGTTACAAATACGTTTCGGTGTCTTTATCCACCATCATCAGTTTGTCTAAAATATCCATTTTTCATTTATTATCCATCTTAAATAATAAACAATAAAATTGACTGAAACCCAGGAATACATTGGAATGAATTAAAGTACAGTCAGGAAAAAAATATGTATGTTTTGTATAATTTTTCAATTTACATTCGAAAATAATTCCTATAGCCTTTTCAGGAATTTATATAGATGATATTTTTTCGTTTTGAACTGAGCATCTTTAACCCTTTCCGTTTGTAGTTGTATGTTGGTAAATTTCAAACTGAGTCGATTCTTTGTTTATTTGCTGAAATTATTTTTGTATCATGCCATAGAAGCATTTAAAAAGATTTCATTGATCAAATCTGAAAAAAAGAGATTAAGGTTACTTACGGAAATACTTCATTATTAGAGCATTGAGCCGAGTCGAAATATATGAAATTCAAATATGATTCTAAAATACATTATACTTAAAATGAGTCCGAATAGGTCTAATTATAGTCATCAAGAACTATTTGAACGTTAAATTTTTCATTGCCAAATTCATGGTTATAAGTGGCGAAAGAATAGAATATTTTATTTTAGATCGAGTAACCCGGCATATGTTCAAGCTTATATCACAAACCAGTCATACTTTTCGAACTTAATATTGTTCGATATCCCGACATACCGAATCGCGAACTGCGAGATCTGCGGGGACACTGATCTATTTTCAGGTTTCCTGCTTTTCTATTATTGGAATAGAACTATTTTTAAATTTTGTATATTTTGACCAATGATGTGCATTTCACCCATTCTGCTTTTTGAAACAATTTGTGGCCCCTGAAAAGGAGATCATGTCACTAAACAATATTAGTGCATGAAATGTTATTGCAGTGCAATCCTTACTTCAACTGTTGTGCATTCCATTGTTCAGCTGAATTTTCCAACCGCCTGATCAAAATATCCTCAATAGACGAGAACACCAGGAAGAGGATTATTAGGTCAGAAGCCCTCCCCCCGCGTTTGTATGGATTACCGAAGATTCACAAGGACGGAATACCACTAAGACCAATCGTCAGTGCCCCGGGATCACCAACTTACGATATAGCAAAATATCTATCCTCTCTTCTGCAGCCACATTTGGGGTCCACGGAAACATACATCAAGGATTCCAAACATTTCATTGAGAAAATCCAAGACCTCAGACTGGAACCTACGGATATGCTGGTCAGCTTCGATGTTGTATCTCTATTCACAAAGGTACCCTTGGACGAATCAATAGGATTAGTGGCGGAGCTATTCGAAGAGAGTACAACAAATCTGCTCAAGGCTTGTCTAAAGGGCAGCTACTTCCTGTGGAATGGAGATTACTACGAGCAAAAGGAAGGAGTAGCCATGGGAAGCCCACTCAGTCCGGTGGTGGCGAATCTCTTCATGGAGAAGTTTGAGGAAGCAGCGTTGAGCACCGCACCCCTTAAACCAACGATCTGGTACCGATATGTCGATGACACGTTCGTGCTATCGAGGCATGGACGCAAAAACCTGGACATGTTCCTCGACCATCTAAACAAACAGCACCCAGACATCCAATTCACCATGGAAGTTGAACAAAACCACCAACTGGCCTTCCTGGATGTTTTGGTGTCTAGGCAGGGGAATCGTTTGGACCACAAGGTATATCGAAAATCCACCCACACAGACAGATATCTTCACAAGCTATCTAACCACCATCCGAGTCAGAAGCAGGGAATCATTAAGACTCTCACGGATAGAGCCAGAAAAATATGTGGACCACAACATCTAACAACGGAACTACAGCACTTGGAAAAAGCTTTTCTTCAGAACGGATATTCCCAGTTGGACATCAAAAAAGCTGTAGGAGTGGGACGTGCTGAAAAAAGTGAGTCCACTCTGAAAGCTTTCCTGCCCTATGTTCCCAGGGTTACAGACAGAATTGGAAGGCTCTTGAGGAAACACAACATAAGAACGGTCTACAAGCCCACAACAAAGATCCGAGAATGTCTAGGGTCAGTTAAAGACAAAAGACCTCACCTAGCAACTGCGGGAATCTACCGGATTCCATGCTCCTGTGGAAGCGTCTACATAGGAACTACTAAGAGATCGGTTGCGACAAGATTAGAAGAACATCGACGGAATTGCAAACTTGGACATGTGGAGAAGTCGGCAGTGGCGGAACATGCCCTCAGCGATGGAACACACAACATATATTTCGGAGAGGCACAGGTCCTGGCCACGACAACAGGGTATCGCCCCCGACTAATACGAGAAGCCATTGAAATCTACAAACACGACGACAATTTCAACAGAAAAGAAGAGACAATGGCGCTGAACAGGATATGGTTTCCAGCACTCACCAACGCAAAAACAGCAAGAAAAAACAACAGCTCAGGACAGGAGAGAGAATCATGTACACCGGAGGATAGCAACAGCCAACAGAATGCGCAAGCTCCGATGACACAGGCCACGTCATCACAAACCACGTCATCGCGACCGGTGCATAAATACGGACTGCGCCCGAGGAATCGCATCAGAACAGTGTAAGCGTTCAAGCAAACCACTTCTGAAGATGCAAGCCACACGTGCTTGCGAAGCGTCAAGAAGAAATTCTACCGAACGACGGCCTACAAACCCGAAAAACCCACTTTAATCTATTTGTGTTCGATACTATTGAACAAACTTTATTAATGAGAATTGGACTGACATTAATTGGCGTCTTCTCATTCTACTGCCTAGCTTTTGTAGATGTGCGCATGTCATAATTTGCTCCAACGGTGATAACTCTGTGTAACACTCGTAATTCCTGTTCTGTGTTATAATTTATGTCAGATTTATCTATATATACAGGGTGTCCAAGATAAGGATGCAGTGCATGGGGATCTACGAAACCGTAAGAGATACGAAGTCGGTTAAATTAGGAAAAAGTTGCTCGATCAGATGGCCACATACATAGCGTTTTCAAAAAATTATTACTTCTTTTAATTTTTGAGATATTTATGAAAAAGTGGTTTTTCGTGCTTTTTCATTTCTCAAGTTATGGGACATATTCAGAAAAATTTTCATAATTTTATAACTTGCCAATGTATGACACACATTTCATTTAACATGGGGTTTAAATGGGAGCACGTATTCCTTAGGGCACAATTTAGTCCATTTCCTAGGGAACCTGCTCAGGGACACTAAAAGAAATTTGTATGCAAAAATAGTCGATTTCCAGCGTGTTTTGGTAATATTATTGAACTTGGAAATATCGAGCTCCATAAGAGCCTATACAAGATTTTGAGTATTTCGTTCCTAGGAAAACCAGGGATTTCTTTGCGAAACAACTGAACCCTTTCTGGTAGAGGCGGTAACTATGCGCAACGTCAGAAAGAGGAAACATTCGTGACATCCAAGAAGTTTCTGGTTGTGTTTTTGATATTTTCCGCTGGAAAATTCAGCCATCCTCAGATCCATAATTCCCAAACGCGTTACGATGGAAAGAGGAGCTCGATGTGCAGGAAAAAAGTTCTATTGCGAATCTTTCTCAAGCGCTCCATAGAGGAGTTGCAGGCGATTTTTAGGGATCCTTCTAGAAATTTGGAAAATTTTTCAAAACTTTTCCAAAAAAATATTTGTTCACCCACAATGTCCTCAGCAAATTGAATCTATTGAATATGGGCTTTTTATGGAATATGGCGATTTCCAGGGTGTTTTGGCAATTTTATTGAACTTTGAAATGTCGAGCTCCATAAGAGCCTATACAAGATTTTGAGTCTTTCGTTCCTAGGGCAGCCAGGGATTTCTTTGCGAAGCAATTGGACCCTTTCTGGCAAAGGCGTTAACTATGCGCAAGGTCAAAAAGCGGAAAAACTCATGACATAAAAACAAAATTTCAGGTTGTTTTTTTGATATTTTTTGTTGGAAAATTCAGCCATCCTCAGATCCATAATTTCAAAACGCAATAACGATGTGCCAAATCCGGACACACAGCTGGAAAGAGGAGCTCAATGTGCAGGAAAAAGGTTCTATTGCGTATCTTTCTCAGGCGCTTTATAGAGGAGTTGCAGGCGAATTTTAGGAATCATTCTAGAAATTCTGAAAATGTTGTTAAATTTTACGAAATTATACCGAAAGAAAATTTACTAACCCTCAATGTCTTCAGCGAATTAATTCTATTGAATATGGGCAAAAAGTTTTGAAATTATGCCATCTTCAGACAAATTTTCATAATTTTATAACTTGCCAATGTATGACACACATTTCATTTAACATGGAGTTTAAATGGGAGCATGTATTCGTTAGGGCACAATTGAGTCCATTGCCTAGGGAATCTAAGGAAAACTGGTCGATTTCCAGTGTGTTTTGGCAATGTTAATGAACTTTGAATTGTCGAGCTCCATACAAGCTTAGACAAGATTTTGAGTTTTTCGTTTCTAGGGAAGCCAGTGGTTTCTTTGCGAAACAACTGAACCCTTTCTGGCAGAGGCGTTAACTATGCGGAACGTCAGAAAGAGGAAACATTCGTGACATCCAAAAAAGTTTCTGGTTGGGTTTTTGATATTTTTCGTTGGAAAATTCAGCCATCCTCAGATCCATAATTCCGAAACGCGTAACGATGTGCCAAATCCGGACAAAAGGCTGGAAAGAGGAGCTTAATGTGCAGGAAGAAAGTTCTATAGCCCATCTTTCTCAGGTGCTTTATAAAGGAATTGCAGGCAAGGGTTCCTTCTAGAAATTCGGAAATTTTTTTAAAATTTTAGAAAATTTTTCTAAAAAAAATTTGTTGAACTCCAATGTCCTCAGTGAATTAATTACTTTGAATATAAGCGAAAAGTTTCCAAATCTTCAGAGAAATTTTCATAATTCTATAACTTGCCAATGTATGGCACACATTTTATTTATCATGGGGGTTAAATGGGAGCATGTATTCGTTAGGGCACAATTGAGTGCATTTCCTATCGAATCTTCTCATAGACACTCAAAGAAATTTGTGTGTAAAAATGGTCGATTTCTATCGTGTTTTGGCCATTTTATTGAACTTTGAAATGTCGAGCTCTATAAGAGTTTATACAAGATTTTGACAATTTCGTTGCTAAGGAAGCCAGAGAATTCTTTGCGAAACAACTGAAGCCTTCCTGGCAGAGGCGTGAAGTATTCACAACAAATATTGACACATTTGCGTCAACGTTCACATCAACTATGTCAAAAAGAGGAACAATTCATAACATCAAAAATAATTTTTTTGGTTGTGTTTTTGATATTGTTTGTTGGAAAATTCAGCCATCCTCAGATCCATAATTTCGAAACGCATAACGATGTGCCATCTAAAAAAAATTTTGAAAAAATTTACAAAATGTTCCCGAATAAAAAATTATTTACCCACAATGTCCTCAGCGAATTAATTCTATTAAATATAGGCAAAAAGTTTCGAAATGATGCTATCTTCATAGAAATGTTCATAATTTTATAACTTGCCAGTGTATGACACATATTTCATATAACATGGAGTTTAAATAGGAGTTCGTATTCGTTAGGGCACAATTGAGTCCATTTCCTAGGGAATCTGCTCAGGGACACTCAAAGCCATTTGTGTGTAAGAATGGTCGATTTCCAGCGTGGTTTGGCAATTTTATTGAACTTTGAATTGTCAGGCTCCATAAGAGCCTATACAAGATTTTGAGTATTTCGTTCCTAGGGAAGCCAGGGATTTCTTTGCGAAACAACTGAACCCTGTCTGGTAGAGACGTTAAGTTTGCGCAACGTCAGGAAAAGGAAACGTTCGTGACATCCAAAAAAATTTCTGGTTGAGTTTTTGATATATTCAGCCATCCTCAGATTAATATTTTCGAAACGCATGGAAATGCATAGGAGTGAACGAAAAAGGATCTATTCCGTATCTTTCTCAGGTGCTGCATAGAGGAGTTGCAGGCAATTTTTAGGAATCCTTCTAGAAGTTTGGAAAATTTTACAAAATATTTCCCAAAAAAATGTATTGACCCACAATGCCCTCAGTGAATTAATTCTATTGAATATAAATAAAAGTTTCGAAATGATGCCATCTTCAAAGAAATTTTCTAATTTTATAACTTGCCAATGTATGAGACACATTTCATTTAACATGGAGTTTAAATAGGAGCTCGTATTCGTTAGGGCACAATTGAGTTGATTTCCTAGGGAATCTGCTCAAGGACACTCACAGACATTTGTGTGCAAAAATGGTCGATTTCCAGCGTGTTTTGGCAATATTATTGCACTTTGAATTGTCGGGCTCCATAAGAGCCTATACAAGATTTTGAATATTTCGTTCCTAGGGAAGCCAGGGATTTCTTTGCGATACAACTGAACCCTGTCTGGTAGAGACGTTAACAATTCGCAACGTCAGAAAGAGTAAACATTCGTGACCTCCAAAAAAAATTTTCTGGTTTTGTTTTTAATATTTTTCGTTGAAAAATTCAACTATCCTCAGAGTAATAATTTCGAAACTCATAACGATATGCCAAATCCGGGCACACGGATGGAAAGAGGAGCTCAATGCGCATCCATCCATACATTGCGTATCTTTCTCAGGCGCTTCATAGAGGAGTTGCAGGCAATTTTTAGGAATCCTTCTAGAAATATGGAAAATTTAACAAAATTTTCCCGAAAAAATATATTGACCCACAATGTCCTCAGCGAATTAATTCTATTGAATATATGCAAAAAGTTTTGAAACGATGTCATCTTCAGAGAAATTTTCATAATTTTATTACTTGCCAATGTATGATACACACTTCATTTAACATGGAGTTTAAATGGGAGCACATATTCGTTAGGGCACAATTGAGTCCATTTCCCAGGACATCTGCTCAGGGACACTCAAATAAATTTGGGTGCAAAAAGGATCGGTTTCCAGCGTGTTTTGGCAATTTTATTGAACTTTGAAATATCGAGCTCCATAAGAGCCTATACAAAATTTTGAGTATTTCGTTCCTAGGGAAGTTAGGGATTTCGTTGCAAAACAACTGAACCCTTTCTGGCAGAGGCGTTAACCATGCGCAACGTCACAAAGAGGAAACATTCGTGACAAGCAAAAATTTTTCTGATTGTGTTTTTGATATTTTTCGGTGGAAAATTGAGCCATCCGAGCACAGGGCGTGAAAGAGGAGCTCAGTTGGTAGAAAAATGTTTCTATTGAAGTTTTTCCTCAGGCGCTTCATACAGGAGCTGCAGGCGTGGAAATTTTCCGAAAATTATCTGGGAAAAAATTGGCTGCATCACAATATTCTCAGGGAATTAATTCTATTGAATAGAAGCCAACATTTTCGAAATTACGTTATCTTCAGTCACATTTTCATAGTTTCATAACTTTCCAATGTATGCCACACATTTTATTTAACTTAGTTTAAACAGGTGCTTCATCTATTTGTTAGGGGGCAATTGAACCCATTTCCTAGGGACACTCAAAGATAGTTTTGTGCGAAAAGGATCAAATTCAAATATCGAGCTCTATAAGAGCCTGTACAAGATTTTGAATATTTTCTTCCTAGGGAAGCCAATCCCGTCCGCTGCTTTTGTTGCGTGTACGTGCCACTCTAGATGACACACATGGAAAAATTTGATTTCTTGAACATGATTCTGATGTACTCACCCGACGATCTTCAAAGATCTATTCAAATCTTTCTCCAGAAGAGGAGCGATTTCCGCAATACTTTGGTGCGAATAGTTGTTGTCCTCTTTGGTTGACTCCAACTGGATTACACCACAATCTGCTAAAGGAAACCCATATTTGGAGTGGTAAAATGCAAACAAATACAAATTGAGTAGATATACGTTTAATGCTGGATATAATACCAGTTAAACATCATTGTAATTTTTTGTGAAATTTTGCTTTAGAAGTTGAAAGGTAATAATAAACATGAGTTATTGTTAGGGATCTGCCTTACTTAAACACTTATCTAAGTGTCACTTTTAGTAGGGAGACGTTGGGCAGGGCATTAAGGGGCCGCGTATTTATTTAGTTACTTTATTTTAAATTAGTTTATTAATATTTAATTTAGTTTATTTATTTTAAATTTTATAAGGCCTTAGTTAAAAACCCAGTCTTAAAATACAGTTCGGCTTTGGTGGTAATTTTGTTTGAAATTTTATAAAAAAAAAAATTATGTAACTTACCTATCACAGGCTCAGTTTCAGTGTTGTCAGAATGGTCGGTTTTATCAATATTTGCTAAGTTTTCTTCACTTGCTCCATCTATAAGTTCATATTCGTTTTCTCTTACTGTCTCCTTAGGAACTCGGAATTTTCTTTTAAATGACACCCGCTTCTAGAAAGGAAGTGTACATTTGCGGATAAGCGCCATGTAGATAGGTAAAATTTGAGATTTGAGAAGACATTATAATTTCTCCAGCAATGCTTGTAGGGTTATTTGCTATTTTGTTGTCAGGCATCGACCTCATAAAGAGTAAGTTGAGTAATTGTCTTATTTGATTGAAACTTCGAAAGACCATCGATTTTCTATCGGTGTTTTGACGAACCATCAAAGAAATTTTGCCGCAGCTCAGGCTTGGCTCGGGCTCGGCTCGTTAGGTCGTGAAAGAATCTTCAAACTAAGTCACAATTTGACAAATTCTTGTTATTCTTGTCATAAGCTATCTGCCTGTAACTATCTGATAATGACAAAAACATTATTATTAACTAAACTCACTTGAAATGTAGGTTCATTTGTTTTCAAAGCCGACTTCCGACTGTCATCTGTTTTGGCTGTCTCGTTTAATCCATCTTCAACATCGACGACCATTTTTTCGATGTTAGGAAGTTCAGTTTCGCTAATGGGTTGTGATCCGTCCTTAACGAAGAAATAATTAAATAAAATTTGAGTATCTGTAACCAGTGTCCTCATTTTCAGTAAGTTTAATTACTGAAACATTATAAAACCTAATTTAAAAATATAAATATGTTTTAGTTTTAATCTTGGCACTACAAGGAAAATTAAATGATTGGTAATATACTGTGATGTTTATAGACAACACCTGCCTAAATAATATGTGTATTTTTAGCATCGAATTCTGGTACTTTAATTAAATGTCTTTGAGTCCGTCCCGCCATACCTGAGATAAATACGTCAACGATAAATTGCGTGGCGTGCTGCGTTCCGTAAAGACAGGTTTTCAAGAATAGTAGATGAAAATATGCTCTAATGTTTCTTCATGTTGTGTAAATTTAAAACAGATTTGACAAAGTACTGCATTCAAAATGTACAAGAAGAACGTTCCCTCCAGATTAACATTGATTAAGAGGTTTCAATAATCTAAAAATGCATGAAGAAAGTGGATGGTATTTGGTAAACACCACTAAAACTCTCAGGATTATCCAAATGCCGCATCCAAATCGACCCGGTCGAGCTTTACCATTTTTTGAGGGCAGATCAGAGGGAACCATGGCACAGTTCAGCGTTTGATACACCGAAAACATGCAGATTTGAGATTCATTATGAAGCGATCAAGAATTCTATTTAAAAAATTATCTCCGAATGTGGCGTCGGAATTGCTAAAACTAAGCGACTCCTCTCTATCAACATTCTGTTGTATCTAACGTTCTAATTCTTCGAATACCCGATCTTCAGTCTTCTTTGTTCGACGATATTTCGAAGAGTTCTTCGAATCCTCGTTATATATTTTTTCTTAGATTTCGCTATGCCAGCTTTCTTGGCCTTTCTCGTTTCCTTTTTCTTGGGTTTCATTTCCAGAGCTTTTTTGAAAATTTTCTACTTGGCCTTCCTTGTATGTGCTTGAATCATATTAATTGTCCATTCTTGATCATCTTCGAAAATGTTTGAAAATGAAAAGAAAACAACAATGAAAAGAAATGGAGCATGACTTTTATGAATTCCAAAAGAAAATATGGCGAATGATTAGAGGGCAAAGAACGGAAATGAGAGAACTTATCGAACCAAAACATATAGAAGAACAATTATGGATGAACAACTTGAAATCATGTTATAACCAAGATAAAGAAGAAATACAATTGCAAACACCATCAATAACTACAAACGTAGAGACAAAAATTGAACAAACAAAAATAGAAGAGATGGTACAAAAACTGAAGAACATGAAAGCAGCGGGAAAAGGCGGAATACAGAACGAGCTTTTAAAATGGAGGACCAGCTTTAATAGAACAACTAACAAGTACTAGGTACTTATACAAAAAGTTATAAAACACCAGAATATAAAACAAGAATGGAGATCAAGTCTCCTCCTGTTATTTGTAGATTTCCAGCAGGCATAAGATTTCCAGCAAGGCGTAAAACAGGTCAAAATATAGCATATAATGGCTGAGTTTGGCATTCCACCTAAGATGATCAGAGTATCCAGAGCTTGTGTTGGGGGTTCTAGGGGCAGAGTAAAGATTGGTGATGACCTCTCAGATGTGTTTCAGGTGAACACTGGTCTTAAACAGGGAGACACATTATCACCCAAGCTTTTTAATATCGCATTGGGGACAGTAGTAAGAGGAGCCAAAATCGAAACCCAACTATTCGGGGCCTGTGGATCAAACTTGCTGCTAGCATATGCCGGCGATATAGACGCGGTGAGCATCTTATCGGGCTTAAAGTCAATGAGGCAAAAACAAGGTAGGACAAAGTGTGACCATGGACACATACAACTTCGAAAACGGAAAACAATTCAAATACTCAGGGTCAACAATCATATCCGACAACGACATGAGTGAAGAAATCAGAGAACGCCTAAAGTCAGCCAACAGATACTTATCAGACTATGAAGGCTTTCACGGCCGGTCCTTAACCCAGATTGGAAACGCGTTTTGCGGCAAACAGCGTGTACGCCAAAACCATTGAAGCGCCCCCCACTCCTTACGCATGAGCTCACACGGCCGGACCGCATAAATACGACAAAGAATACAGTTGTTGAACCCATCAGCTTACTACCCATGATGGGCAAAATTATGGAAAGATGTATCCTGACCCACATCCAGGATACAATAGAAGACAAGAAGGTGCTGCTAGATGAGCAACATGGATTCAGGCCGGGTCATGGCACCACTACACTCACAACCCGGCTCACAGCAAGGATCCAGCAAAGGTTAAACCGCCGAGATGGTCTAGGAGCCGTCTTCCTAGACATGTCAAAGGCGTTTGACAAGGTTTGGCACCAGGCCCTGCTAGCCAAGATGATCAAAGCTGGCTTTCCGGGACACCAAACCAAGCTCATCAGCAGTTACCTATCTGGACGCAGCTTCCAGGTCAAAATAGATGGTCAGCTCTCAGTCAGCAAACCGGTGATGTCAGGAGTGCCCCAAGGATCAGTGTTGGGCCCTACCCTCTTCAACATCTACATGGCAGACTTCCCCACCACCAAGACAACAGAGTGCTACATCTACGCAGATGATGTAGCACTCACTGCCAGAGGGAAAGGCGCCTACACGAAGGAGAAACTCCAAAGACATCTCGTCCAGGTCCAGAAATGGAGCAGGAAATGGAAAATGGAGTTCAATCCGGTGAAGACACAGACTATACACTTCACCACGAAACGACTCCAGAACCCGCCAGTACGGATGTTAGATATTGCTAAATGCTAAATGATGTTTACATTAAGGAGCCGTAGAATAAGAGCAATTGAAAGATGAAAATGTCTTAATTCAAATAAATATGTTCAAATGCAAAGTTGTTGAACCAGTCTTAGTCGGAAAGCACGAGAGATAACTTCGCCCACTGCCTCATCGCCTGCGATAATGTCCACCGCAGTTGTGGACGAAACGTCAGGAAGAAATTCCCATGGACCACGGCTTCAAAGGCCGAAAAACATTTGTATATGCAACAGGTACTAAAGGATATACTAGAGTCCAAATACGTGACTAGGACAACAAAACTTTAACTCTTACGGTGCGAAATGAGGAGCTCATTTAAAGATTCGAGAGAAAAGTGCTGAGGAAAATTTTCGGACCCACCAAAATGGTACACTTCATATGGGACAGAGCAGCAGAAGGAAGACGACCACTTGGAAGACCGAGATTAAGGTGGCGTGATAATATAGCATCGGACCTCCGGAAAATGGGTATAGGGAATGGTCTAGAAGTTATTGCCTCAGCCAAGGCCTATCAGGGGCTGTAGCGCTACGGAGTAGCAGTTGTAGTAACACTGTGGAAGCAAGAGTTCAAGGGAAATTACTTGAACCAATAAAAGTAAACACAGTTATAAGACAAGGCGAGTCCCTAAGCCCCACATTTTTCAATAAAATCATGAATGAAATTATAAGAAAAATAAATACCATGAGAGGATATCAAATGGGAGATAAATCACTGAAAATATTATGTTATGCGGATGATGCGGTGCTGATGGCTCAAAATCAGGACGACCTTCAAAGAATGTTACACGAATTCAATACAAAAGCTAAACAATGATAATATGAATAAAGTGAACGAATAAAACAAATTGAATGGTCATAAATAAAGAGCCGATAAGATGCAAGCTGGAAATAGAAAAAAACATCATAGGTATTAATAACAGATGTGTCATCAAGCCACGCAGATCTAGAAAAAGAGGTTAGAGAACACGTAAGCAAAGCCAACAAAGTAGCAGAAGGCCTCAATGACGCTATCTGAAAGAATAACTACCTCGTAAGAGATGTTAAGAGCCACATAGATAAAACAGTGTTGTAAGGTCAATCATGCACGTGCACTGCAGAGACAAGACCAGACACTGGGACAACAGAAAATATAATGGAGACTACCGAAATGAAAGTTCTCCGGTAAATAGAAGGTAAAAAGCCATAAAAGGCGCATGCAAAGTCAGAAAAATCAATGAGTGGTAAAAACAAGAATAACGGAATGGATCAATTTAATCACATCTCCAAAAGACAATTAACAGGGTCATCAGAATTGCCAGAGACAAATCCCCAACGGAAAGGAGATCAGTAGGACGTTCAAGAAAAAGATGGAACGACAAGCTACTCGAGACGCGCTGCAGATGAACAGGCAAAATTGCCTATGTAAAGAAAAAGAAGAAGTTTGTTTTTGAAATATGGGAGTAGAGTTAGGCAGCGGTCCCACAGCAATCACCGTCATCAACTATCACCCACTACCACCGACTAAAATCAGGGAATCTGCAACGAACGGTCCCACAGCAATCATCCACCGGTTTCCACTGTTTACAAGATTCTAACCACACTTTTTACGTACTATGTATGAAAGAGCCCAAACCAAACAGACATCATTTCTTCTTCAACTTCCACTAAACTACCATTTTTAGAACGCGTCGGAAATTTGGAAACGGTGGTTAGCAGTGGATGACAGTGGATGGCTAGTGAAGCTTTCTGTGAGACCATTCAATGGGAATTGCATGTGTTGGAAATCTGCTTGATGGCCACCGGTCATCACCGGTGGTTCTGTGGGACCGCCGCCTTATATGATCACTTATGCGGACCACTATGTATTTCACACAATAACTGTCGATCCAGCATTTAATTACTATATAAGCTGCGCATTCGACATGAGTAATTAGTCCTAAGTCAGTAGGTAAGGCAGTACCATCTCGCTGTTGTAAAACATGTTGGTTTGTAAAATAAACGGTTTATACAAAACAAGTTTTTTACAACCAGATACAAAATTGTAGCATAAGATCTCCGGTATAATGTTTTCTTTATATATAGGTTTTCTTTATCTCCTGGTGGAAATTACGTACTTTCGCCACTGTTTTTGATGGCGAAAGCATCACTTTTACCCATTAAATGTAATCAACTATTATATATGTCTTATCAGTCCTTAGTATCTGAATAACAATTACAAACAAAAATGAAAAATGTATAATTACATTGATGGCTTCAGGTTCTTCGATATGAGTGTTTGATTCGCCGGTTGATTGGTTGCTGGATATGCCGCTAACAGTCTCAGAATCGCTCTTCTTCGTGTCTGGAGACACTTGATCGACTACGTCTTGCGCCAGTTTTTTCAAAGTTCCAAAACTCACAATTTCGTCCAAAGAAGGCGTTTCGGGTATATCTGGGTCCTGATAAAAAAAATCATTAATTAGTTCACTAAACTTTGACAAAATGATTGAATAATTCAAAACATCTTAATGTTACGCATAACGTTTATTTATAAGTTGCGATGTAACTTGAAAGTTTGCATGCAGCTCGTGACCTAAAATCAGTTCGTTGTGTCTATTCTACAAACGTTTAATTTAGGCTAGAGCCGATACGAAGTTTTATAGAGTAAAAAAAAATATAACAGGCAAGGACCAGGTGGAAAATGTTGTTGAGTTTCCAACTTTAAGAAAAAAATTAATTCAAGCACAAAAACACTGGAAATTGAGAAATTAAGATTTCTCAATTTCTCAATCGCAGTTTATGGGTTGAAAACGGTTTTGATCGATTTGCGGCGAAACATGACCTGCGCGCGGAAAACGTTCAATGGCAGCTGTAATAATCTTACATCAAAGCAACATCATTTAAAATATTGAACAAATCATGATTCAGACATACTTTTCAGTTTTTCTCAATTTTCCACGGTTTAACGATAAATAAACCACCAACTACTACAAGTACGAATTGACAACACATTTTCTTTTTCTTTTTGCCCTGAACAAGGACTCCCGCAAGGTTATCCGCTCTCACCGTTTCTCTACAATATACTGCCATGACATATACAATTACAACTTACCAGACAAAAATCAAATCCACAGATCGGCGTACATATTACAATACGCAGACGACACGGCACTTATTGTACATAACAAAACTACTGAGAGAGCAGCTCAAAGACTCCAAACACTAACAAACAACACAATGACATGGTTTTATAAATGGAGACTAACACCAAACCCTTCAAAAAGCCAACTTCTGCTCACAAACCACAAACTCAACGCTGACTCCCCTACAATAACTGCAGACGGCCAAACGACACAACCAAAAAACGACGTAAAGTACCTTGGAATCACAATTCACCACAAACTTAAATTCACTAAACACACACGAAACATCAGGACAGAAACAATAAAGAGAACAAAACACTTCCGATCACTAACCTACAAATACAGAGGAATTAGCACAAATACCGCCATCAAAATATATAAAGCTATTTGTAGACCCGTGCTAGGCTATGGACATATACTCATGACCAACGGAACAGAAAGGACAAAACGTTATATATAAACAACAGAACAAATTGCACTAAGACTAATAACACGAATAAGACACCCCCAAAACCCACTACACAACCCCTCCACCCAACTACTATACGAACGCACAAACATGACACAGATTTCGGAAAGACTCATACATCTACAGACAAAATGGACAAACAACCCCTACAACTGGACCATACTGAATCCCCTTTGTCTTACAAGACCAACCAGACAATCCCGCTTCCGTTTCCCTACATCAACGCTACTCGAACACTTACAAACGCAACTGACTACTGAACCATAAAATCATTTTTTCTTGTCATTAGAATTGGAAAGTTTATTTAATAAGATTGTTAACCTAGAATAAGAGAATTTTCATATTTGTTTTTTGTTTGGATTAGGACTGCATGTATTGAACAAGGGCAGAAAGACCGATAGGTCGATAGCCTTTTTTAGAAATAAAAATGTTTACTACTACTAAACCACCAAGTCACATAGACCATTTTAAAGTAAATATCACAACGATTAAAATTACAACTGATACAATTTTGAAATACAAAAAAACATTAAGACAATTGTTTGTGGAAGATAAGAATAGTTTTTTCGATAAATGTACATAACTCGAAAACTAGGCGTCTGCTGAACTGCGAAAAAATAATGCTTAATCAGCACCAAAAATAACATACTTTTACAAATTTTCATGTAAATTAAATCAATTATGCGCTAGAAAAAAATTAAGTAGTGTCAAAAAGGGTTAACCAACTCTGCCGGTTAGCCGTTTTTCGCTAGGAGGTCACGTTTCGCAAAAAAACGTTTTACACCCTTAAACTGCATCCCCGTTTCACCATTTCCAGTGTTTTCAAGTTTAAATTATATTTTTCCTTAAAGTTGGAACCTCAACAACATTTTCCGCCTGGTCCTTGCCTGTTATAAATTTTTTTGCTGTATGAAAATTCATATCGGCTCTAGCCTACAACGAGGGAGCACATTTTGCAGTAAAAACTAATTTTTTGTTTTGTCAGTGGCGTCCATAACCTGCTAATGAATGCTTTCAAAGGAAATAAAATGATTTTCCACTGCATTTTATAAAAGAAAACTCGCTTTTGGATTCTTCATTCAGATTGACGGAAAAAGCTTCCTTCCAATTTTCCTGTACATCTTTGCTTACGAAACTCAGTTTTCAACTAAAAGTTAATGTTTTTATAATTAAATCCCAAATACAATCGGAGGTGTATCCAACAAAACTAAATTTTAAAAAGTTATTCGAAATGTAGTCCATCCACTTCAATACATTTTTGTCGCAGCCATTAGGATTTTGCCGGCAATCATTGCAGGCTTGCTGAATTCATAAAACTAAATAATCTATGGATAAAACTAGAGAAGAATAAATTTTGTCATTTACAAGTCCCCAAACGCAAAAATCCAGTGGATTACGATCCGGAGGTCTGGCTGGCCATGGCTCTGGTCCAATTTCCTTGACCACATTATCATGCATTTCATTCCTTCCTATCCGGCTAACCCAACGTAGCGGATAATTAATATTTAGCCATTCTCTAACAGCTATTCCAAATGCTGGGAGGTCCATCCAGTTGTATCCAAGTTTCGTGTCTGTATTAAGTTAAGTGGTAAATCATGAATGTAGTCTTGCAGGTCATTCACGGAATAGGACTGAATTCTATCTTAGGGGTAGAAACTACGGACCACAAAGAGTCCTATCAAAAACTCATAAACAAATTCGTTAGTGAAAATTCATTTTGAATTAGCCGTGCACGAATTTAGCGAGAATTTTGATGTGCCCAAACATGGAGTACTCCACGTATACTGAATGATGATTCATCCGCCCACAAAACTTTGTACAAAAAATCAGGATGTTCTTCCATCAAGTTTAAAAGCCAATGGAGTAATGGAATGTATGCATGAAGCCTTGCACGTGCGGTAGGTGATATTCATGCCTATGGTCTGACTTGGGGTGCGAAGAATGTAATTCTGATTTTTATTTCGACGGATTCTGTTATGTTCATTACAAACATGTAATGACAATTACGAAAATTCTGATGTATTCTCAAGACGACATGACCATCTGGAGTGTTTTTATTTGGGTGCGTCTTTGATATTAATTTTTTACTTGAAAGCGCTGAGTTCAACAGAGAAATTGAAAGAAAACCTTTCTTTTTCAAACTGAAGACTCCAAAAGTGATTTTCATCCATGACAAATATAGTGGCGTATCACTTTTTTCTTTGAAAACATTCATTACCGTGTTAGTACGGATACCACTGACAAAAACAAAAACAATACTTTTTATTGCAAACTGTGCTCCGTCGTGACCAGTTATCGCGTGCAAAAATATGTTCAAATATCCACAATGGTTTGGCAAATTAATTTTTTTAAGTCAAACTTAAGCAGCTTGTGGTTCCGTAAGGAGGGGAAACTGTTCAAAATTTTGAAGACTATTTCAGACACACTGAATGTGCACATAGATAAAGGACACTGAGTAGCTGTTCTGTTGATACAAGGACAATGAACAAAGCCTCAGGAACAGGTCAGCTTCAAAATGAAATTCGCAGTACAGCTTCACACAGGATAATTCTAAACCTCCAGAAAACCGTATGGGAAAAATCTAATCTAACCAGAATCAGTTGGTGCAAGGGATGCACCCTCTGAAATTAGGAAAGTGAGTACTCATTCACATGAAGAACCAAAACTGAACCAGAAAATGAAAATTAAAAATATTGGCACTATACAGAAGATTACACTAGGATCAGCGGCGGCGCTATGAAGCAAATCGTTCCAAAAATATAAGTCAAAACATTTTTGAAATTAAATTGTCCACTATGATGAAACCAAAACTTTTAGTTTACGAAAAATGGAAGGCCTGCAGGCGTTACAAGTAGGGCACACATGTCTAGAGACTCTTAAAAAAAATCTTAGTTATGTCGGGAACGTTTTTGATTGCTTGAAATAGTATTTTTTTGCTTATATAGGTAATCAGGGTACATTTGCATATTTTAAACAACGAGCAACTTGATCATGCTTTTACCTTATCCAATAGTTCGTCATCGCTTGGAGGCGTCAGGAAAATAAACTGTATATCCTTCTTATTAACTTCACTGGGACTCGTTGTATCTAAACTGTCGCTTCTAGCTTCAACCGTTTTTTCCGTGATCATGCTAGATTCAGATGCGTTTCCTTCCAAATAGGAGAATTCGTCTGTTTCGCCCTCCGGTGGCTTGAGAGGGATCCTGATGTATACTGGTTCAACTGGTGTTGATCTGGAAATAAATGAGGAGAACGTGTTGACTTCAATTCAGATTAAGTAATAAAGTGCGTGCTAATTTTAGTCACATCTCAGGGCAATATCATTAAAACAAAATAGCAAGTAAGATTTCTGATATTTAAAATAAATTTAAACATTCTTACATGTCTAAAGACTTATTAGGCACAAGATATGAATCGACCAAAAACACGCCACAGACAAAAGACTACTGTAAGTATCAAAAAATTGTCTATTTTACGTGGAAATGGCCACTCCGGTTTCCAACATACCGCATTAGCAGACCCATGTTAAATTATCAACAAATATTTTTCATCAAACTCCTTTTTTTAATTGTTATAGCAATCTGTACAGTATACTAATTAGTACAGTATACTAATAAGCCATTTGTCTTTAACTTAATAGGCTACATTTAAAAATACAAAGCACACACATCCTCTGGAAATCACTTTGTCTGTAACTACACATGCTGATGCAGTCGCTGTTCATGATTCTGTGCATGCTTTTTGATGACGTTATCTCCTGTTTCTACACCCAGGTCTTTATGTAGAAATCCAGACGAGACATCCAGAGCGAAATTTCCGCATACAGGAATTTTACCTGGGCGGAAAAGTTGCGAAACTTATCTCCCCGTGACAATTCTTTGTGGAAACTGTCGAGAAGTCTACGAAAAGGCTACGAGCAAGTCCCCGCTCTTGAAAAAGAGGGGCGGAGTTACATTACCACCAGCGACAAATGCGAGCTGCTCGCCGACTTTTTGGCAGAAGTACACAAAGTCCAACCAGCCCTTCAGGATAACGAAATAGAAAGACAGACCGCTGTTTTTGTAGAACGGAAGTATCCTATACCACCCTCGATTTTGCATTCCTATATAACAACCCCGTCGGAGATACAATCGTGTCTTCAGCGCCTCCCTAGCCGAAAAGCCCCCGGGCCAGACGGCATCCCTTATTTACTCCTCAAAAACTTACCGCGGAAAACTATAGTGCTAATAGTACAAATAGTCAACGCAGTCCTTAAATTGCAGCACTTCCCACAGGACTGGAAAAACGCTGTAATAATTCCTATCTTAAAGCCGGGCAAAAACCCGACTGATCCCGCCTCTTATAGGCCAATTTCCCTCCTAAACTCCCTCGGCAAATTAACCGAGAAGGTTATCCTATCGAGACTACAGGCAGCAGCCGAGCTTCGAAGTTTAATCCCGGATGAGCAGTTTGGCTTTCGAGCAAGACACAACACAACGCTGCAGACTGCTAGGATCGCAACGGATGCCTATGAAGCATTTAATAAGCTTCAAAGTACGGTAATCCTGCTTCTCGATATGGAAAGGGCCTTCGACACAGTCTGGCACACAGGCCTGCTGTATAAGTTGTTTGGCGTACATTCACTGCCACTCTACCTAGTTTCCCTTATAGCGTCTTACCTAAAAAACCGTACCATCCAGGTGAAAGTGGAGAATTCCACTTCTGCCAAAAGACGCATCGCGGCAGGAGTACCACAAGGTACAGTGATTTCGCCGTTGCTGTATACATTGTATACAGCAGACATTCCAAAACTTCCCACTACAAAAATAGCACAATACGCGGATGATACGGCAATCTACACATCATCTTTCTATGCTCAGGCTGCGAAATCTCGCATTGCGCATCACCTGAGTTTATTGACGCCAATGAATCCCAGGAAGACTGAACTTATTATCTTCTCGCGCAAATTTACTAACAATAAAATACTATCACCACTCATGGTGCAAAATACTCCAATCCAGCCAGTAAAAGAGGTGAAATACCTGGGATTCAAACTAGACGCCCGACTTCACTTCAACAAGCATGTTGACTATGCTGTTCAAAAGACTTTCATGGCCCGAAGAAAGTTGTACTCTCTTCTGGCGCCAAATTCATTTCTGTCACCTCAAAACAAACTTCTGCTCTACACCTCCACCATAAGGACCATACTGACCTACGGCTCCCCTGTCTGGCACTCTGTCTGTGATTCCACGAGACGACGTGTTCAAAGGACCCAAAATAGGTTCCTAAGAGGCGTCCTATCGGCTGACAGATACACCAGAATAACCGAAATGCACGAAGCTACAGGGACTGCCGGCGGTTAACGCCACGGCTGACAGTATCAAACTTAAAGGTCGAAGCAAAAGGGGTTTCAGGAAGACCTTTCTTCCTTAATGAATGCCCCTCGAATAAAACCAAAACCGCCACTTCAAGACTATCTCCTGACGTTGTCGTGCGTATGCCTAGCTCGGGAATGTCCATGTCAGGGCACTGCCCAGGTAATGGACGACTTAGCGCGCCTATTTAGATCATGGGCAAAGAGCAACCGGCCGAACATCTGGCTAGACATGGGAGTTATGTTTTTTTTTTAACTTTGTGAATTTTATTAATGGGAATGTTCAATAAATTTTTTATCTATCTATCTATCTTTATGTAGATTTTCAGTTCTTATATACCATGGTGCATCAACGATACTACGAAGTACTTTATTCTGGAAGCGTTGAATGATGTTTCTATTGCTTTGTTTGGTGCAGCCCCAAAGTTGCACTGGCTTAAGGACTTGATTATATAACAATAGCTTGTTATACACTGTGAGAGCTGATTTTCTACCCAATAGCCAGTACATTTTTCTGTACTTCTTCTTCCTGTTTCTTCTTAACGTGTGGTTTCCACTTAAGTTTTCTATCGAGGGTTACGCCTAGATATTTAGCTGTATTCCTATATGGTGCAATCGTGCCATTAATGTATACTGGTTTGTGGTCTATTCGTTTGTTGGTGCAGTCGATATGGACCGATTTCTTTTCATTTAATTTAATGCGCAATTTCAGGGTCCAACGTTGAACCTCATCTATAGCTGCTTGGAGTGTTTCAGTAGATTGCATATTGCTGTCGCCTATAGCTAGGATTGCAGTGTCATCCGCGAATGTAGCAACAACATTTTGATCAGCAACAGTAGCTTGACGCAATTCTTCATCAACGCCACTCACACTGACATTCACTAATGTGGGCCGCTTGGATTCGTCTACTGTGTTATATTCTTCATCAGAACCTGCTGTAGGCAGAGCCCATGTGTGTACCAGATAACGTATTGGTCTCAATACACTGCTCTGTGGAACACCTGCTTGAAATTCTTTTAGATCAGAGTAAGCACTGTCTTGTCTGATTCTGAAGTACCGCTCAGTTACGTGAGATTTCAATATTTGTGAGTATTGAACCGGAAGCAACTTTTCAAGTTTATGGATCAAGCCTTCGTGCCAGACTTTCTCGAAAGTCTGTGCAACATCCAGGAATATAGCTGAGCAAACTTTCTTCTCTTCTAGCGAATTTTCTATAGTATTGACAATTCTATGGACTTCAATTGTACAGTATTGATTCCTGAAACCGAACTGATGATCCGGGATAATCTGTTGAACTTCAATTATTGGTTTTAGTCTTTTCAATAGAAGTTTTTCAAATATTTTGGACATAACTGGTAGTAGTGAATTTGGACGATATGACATTACTTCATGGGATGGTTTTCCAGGTTTTGGAATCATGATCACTTCTGCCACCTCCCATAACTGTGGCACGCGCTGAATTCGAAATGAGGCATTGATCAGGTTGGTGAGCTTAATTAATGCTTTTTTCGGTAATTCTTTGAGGATCTATCCTGAGATTAAGTCGAATGCAGGAGCGGTTTTCGGATTGATATTAGTTTTTATTTCTTTGATAACTTCAGTCATAGTGACAAACGGGATTTCTGTTTCTTCCTGCTATGTAATACAAGGCAATGTTTCTGCGTTATCTACTGCATTAGGTTGACATATTTCCTCCTGATTTTTTGGCGCCTTGGTGCTGCTGACGTGGAGCGTAGTGCTCGCTTCCAGCTCTGGTTGAGCGCGCTTACTTTCCTATTAACTTCCTTCCTATTAAAGTTCTCCGGATGTTTGAATATTTCAATGGCTTCCCTCGTGATTCTTAGAACGAAATGTTGGGTTTGGTCTAAAACGCCTACTTCATGAAAAATTATTTGGTGTCCATCCGCCAGAGCGTGCTCAGCTACACCCGATTTCTCTGTCTGTCCCAATCTGCAGGTTCTCTTGTGTTCCGAGATTCTGGTATTGACGCTTCGCTTAGTTGTGCCAGTGTAGACTGCGCCACAGCTGCATGGAATCCTGTAGACTCCAGATGTTGATAGAGGATCCCTTTTGTCCTTGCCCGACCTTAGACGCTCCTGGATTGTTTTTGTTGGCTTGAAGACCGTTTTAATGTTATGTTTCTGAAAATCCTGCCAATTCTGTCGGTGAGTCTGTGTATGTAGGGCAGGCACTCGAAGCCTTGTTTCTCCACGGTTTCTTTCACTTTTGTGTCATTTTGATAGGAAGTTCTTGGCCTTGAAGTTGAGTATTCTCCTTATCTCCTGATTATTGTACCCAGTTATCCTAAACGCCCTCTCCAAGTGTCTCAGTTCCTTCTCAGGATCAATTGGATCGCAAATGCTCTCAGCTCTTTTGGACAAGGTCTGAATGACGCCCCGTTTTGGCCTGGGGTGGTGGTTTGATTTCTTGTTGAGATAACGGTCGGTGTGTGTGGATTTCCTGTAGACCGAATGACCAAGCTTTCCATTAGGGAGTCTAAAAACCAAAACATCTAGGAAAGGTAAACTTCCATTATTCTCAATTTCCATGGTGAATTTAATTCTCGGATTAAGGTATCATCTACGTATCTAAACCAGCACTTCGGTTTCTTCTCTGCCAACGCCAGCCCTGTTTGTTCAAAGATCTCCATGAAGTAATTGGCTACCACCGGAGTGAGTGGACTCCCCATTGCCACACCATCAGTTTGTTCGTAGAAATCGCCCTTCCATTGGACCTTCTATTACCCTAATTGGGCTGGTTTGCTTGTTTTCACACAATATACCTGCTTCTCCCAGTAATTTTATCATTTCTCTGTAGCAGCCAGAGTTAGTACAGTAAATTTTTGCTGTACTTTTACCAGTAATTTTTATTTGGAAGGATTCGTCCTTGATTTTCTCTCTAATTTTTTTATATAGCTCCTCATATGATCTCACCTCATTGATTATCAACAAATATGACTCATTTTTAGTGGTTGGATGTTTGAACCGAATATTTATTTACAGGAATAAGTGTTTCTCGGAAAGAGTTCCGAACTTATCTGATGAAACATAAGAACCATGATGTAAAAGCTACTTTTGCCCATTTAGGCGTAAACGAAATATAAATAATTGCAGTTTTGAATATTCTACTCGAAAGCAATTTTATTTTTTCAAGATTTCATGATCATAGCAGGGGATGACACGATTGGAAGAATGTTAAAAAAGCAGAACAAAAAAACCGTCTGCAAGCAACTAAAGGGAGCCTTTGGTCAACCAAGGACAAAAGGGAGCCTCTAACAGCATCTGGAGTCTAGAAGATTTCATACAACTGCGGGACCAACCAAACGGACTGTCAACACCACGATTGCAGGATATAAGAAAAGATGCAGATTGGGGCAGGCGAAAAAACCGATGTAGCGGCGCACGTACATATGAAAGGCAACCAAATTCTCTTCAACGAAGCAGATGTTTTATACCAAACACATCTCTTCGTTCCGACCGTAATGAGGGAAGCCATTGAGAGCTTCAAACACCCAGATAGCTTCAACAGAAAGGAATGCTAACTTCAGCATAGTGCGTAAACGCAGAACTGGAGGTGGCCATTGCGCTCCGTATCGATGCCGCGTAAACCGAAAGGTTGATTAAACAACATCAATTCAAAATATTTGCAGCCAATTTTAAAGCAGACTTTTTGAATTAAAACAAATTATGTAAATTAGAATCCCTCATTATGTCATTTTTGCAAATGCCAATTAGGTATAAAACAATAAAAAAAATACTAAATTATCATTTTTGTGGCACTCACGTCGTAGCACTGAAAGCTCGACTAAAAGTTTTAAAGCAAAATATCTCAAGCACACGGCCAGATGCGGTCTTTCACCAAACATCGTTTTTTCTGTAAAAAAACCGCAAAGAATAGAGCATGACCATAAAAAATTCAATATTCTTGGGTAGAAAATTCTTGGGCTCATTGCGGATTTTTTTCCTACTAACAAGCTAAATCCAGTTTATAGTTCCACTAATCCATGCCTAATAAATTCAATTCAAGCATAGAAGCACGACAAGGGGCTGTTTCATACAATTAAAAAACTAAATCTAAGCTTACCTGCACTTCTTCAATTTGTCTTCAGTTTTTGCTTTGACTACTTTTTTGGCCAACTTTTGCTCTTTCTTCACAGTTTCTTTTTTTTCCGGACTCTCCACAGGCCGAAAAAGTTGTTTGAAATTATCCACAGAAAGTGCATTAGTAACTTTTCCGGAAACTTCTCGAATTTTTTTCATTAACCCTAATCTGGATAAACTTTTGCGGCTTTCCAGCGATAATTTTCTTTTCTTTTCTGGCTCTGCGCTTTTGCTTCGACTTGCTCGTGTCACTGTTTCGGAAGAGCCGCTGGTTTCTTTTGGCACCATCAACTCATAACTATTGGCTGGATCCGAATTTTTTGAACTGCCTGCTCCAAAAAGTCTATCAAATTCGTCGTTTTCTGCAATTTCTGAACCATCTGAAGTATTTGCAAGTGCAGTTTCGTCATCTGGGTCAGTAACAACGTCACTTTCATCCTTGGGACGAATGGGAGCTTGGCTAGTTTCAGATGCAGCACTTAAATCGACATCACTAACAGCAGTTTCAGCAACTTCGAATGCTGGTTTTGTCTCCAAAGCACCTTTCGGTTCTGTACTTGAATCTGCTACAACTTCTGGTTTTTCAGACACTTTCAAATGTCGAACATCCTTCAAAAATTGTTTGAAAGCTGGGTTAATTTTCATCGGAGATTTTTTAGTGGCTCTCTGAACTCCTCTTTTAGACGTTGTTCCACTGCTATCACATTTTATTTCAGGGTGAGTCTCCAGAGCGGCTAAGGTGCTTTCAATATTGGAAGACTCTTGAGATCTTTCTAATTGAGAAATCGGTTCATTATTGTCGTGCTTTTCAGCACTTTCTGGATCGGTGGGACTTTCATTGTTCTCTAGTAAATTATGATCACATTCGACATTAGAATCTCCAAAGTTAGCGTCAATCGTTTGTTTAGAATCATGTTCATCAATTTCCGGCTGACCAGGTGCTACATTCACAAGTTCTTTACTCTGCGATTGGAATTCTAAGTGTGAAAATTCGTCTGTTTCACCAGGAGGAGGCTTCAGGGGGATGTAGATGTAATGCGGGGTATCATCAGTCTTCCGTAAAAGCGTTTTGTCTGTTGGTTTCTTTATTTTCTTCTGGTTTGTATCTTTGGGAAGGCTAGTAGTTTTCTTGGTGAGCTGAAGAGAAAATATACGAGTTCAGGTTAACGAGCACTTTTAGATTTCAGCTGATTTTAAAAAATGATCGCAAGATGCATAAAATGGAAGTCTTCCATCCACCAAGTGAAAGTGATGTTTTAGTGTAAGATTGACATTCTTATTTGCCTTTATCTATGGAACTGATAATGTTCAACATTGACCCGGACTCTTTTGTGTTTGTCGCCGGTGAATGTTAACATTAATGTTTAACTAAAAAGTTGTAAAATACAAAATTTTGTTAGGTGTTGAAACTGAAGTGCTAATGAAAGTTTGAATGTGTATAGCAACTTGAACTTTGGGTTTCTAGATCAGTGAAAGTGTACGCAAGTTATATCAACATAGACTTTATTGATAGTCACCTTTTTTGTTGAGAAACTTATTTTCGGAACTTTGATCTTCCGCTTTGCATCTTGAATTTTTTTCATAAAGCTGTGACCACTTTCCGTAGACAATTTCCGTTTCCTATCTACCGATTCGGGTACGGGAGTCGTTTGTTTCGGTTTTACATCAGCGATCTTCGGACACGCTTCCTCTTTATCCAAGTATTGACTGACATTCTCTGATGATGATTCAGCACTCTCACGTTCGAATTCTTTGATCTGGAACAGAAAGGTGAGAAAAGAAACAATAAACCCCATTTATTTGAGTAGCCAGCCTAATTAGGGTTTATTGTTTTAGAACCAAGTCAGGAGAAACATACGATTCTGTTCGTACGGAATATCAATCATTCAATCAGTGAAAGTCTGCTTTATAGCCACAGAAAAATTTTAATTCATTTTATGGATAAATCAATAAGGTGAAAAATTAATATAAAACAATGGGGAACAATACAATGTGAATCATTAGAATTAACATAGTACAGTTGCACTAAACATCCTGGAATTCGAAATCTGTTTCTGATACTGCGATCAAACCGTAATGGCATCTATTTGGAAAATATAATAAATAAATAGTCGATGTAAATGAATAAGCATCTGCATACTGGACATATTTGGATTCATTATGAAGAAGAGGGATTAGTCCCCCTCGATGTATCTCCACCTTGACGCGCTGAGGCGGCTTGCGTGTCTTAATGATCCCGAGAGCCGGAACCCAAGTCAAACAGGTCAAGGGAGAAAGACAAGACCAAGCGAGATACCCGGTCCTCCGCCTCGGAATTCGGGCGGATCCAAAAGTAGACGAAAACTGCAACGGAAATGGACACTGGATTTTGGAATATGGAACGTGCAGGGAATCAGTAATAAGCAACAATAAATTGTCTTAGAATGTATCCAAGGTAAATTAGACATAACAATCCTCTCTGAAACGGAAAAGAAAGGACAAGGAAATGAAACGGAAATATTTTATTCTTTCATACAGCGGAGTTGACAAAACTGAAAGAGCGAAGGCAGGAACCCCCAAGTGGAGAACTTCCTATATAGCTAAATACAAGAAGGGACCTAGGAGTGATCCGAAAAAGTACAGGGGTATAGCGATAATACCAACAATAGGCCCAATATTTTCGCGAATCTTAAAGAACTTGATAGAAGAAGATATAAAGGACAAAACACCGGAAGAGCAGGCAGGAGTTAGAGCGGGCAGATCGACGATCGATAACCTCTTCACACTTAAACTGGCCATTGAGAAACGTACCCAACGTAACTGAGAAATACATATCGCTCTAATAGACTTTGAGAAAGGCTACGACAGTGCTCCCACATCACAATTATGGAGAGAAATGAAAAACCTGGAAATAAACCAATCTCTAATCAAAGCTACACGACATTGGTATAAAGACAATTTGCAGTTGCAATTAAAAAATCGGCATCTTCGCAAAATAGCAGAACCGGAATATCAGGAACCTCTGTATAAAAGCAAAAACGAGGTGAGGCACCAGAAACTGGATTTTCCGGATCATGGACATCATCAGAAGTCGGCGTTATGATGCCGATAAAACATATGCCACACACGCCATACAACATGCCGATAAAACATATCGCTCTAATAGACTTAGAGGAAGCCTACAGGTGTGCGCACCACACGACAAACAACTACGATGTTTTTGTGCACTTGGTCAAGCGCATATCTAAAAAACACATCCCTAGAGATTGTAGACAGCAGTACATACCCGGAGTAGCAAACGACATTAAAAACCTAATGGAACGATATAACAAGCTATATGAAGAAGATCCCTTTAACGACGATACCATCGAATGTGACTCAACACTGCTAACCGAACTGAGCAAAGCAAGGCAAACAAAGTGGCTGGAAACTCTGGAGAAAATGGACATGACACATAGTAGTAAGATGGCCTGGAACACAATCAAGAAACTAAGCGGCGACCCCCTAGTACCGAAACAAAGAACCAATGTTACATCAAACCAAGTAGCCCAACAGCTACTACTAAATAGGAAAACACAACAAAAACAACAAAGAGAACCTAATCAGAGACGCTGGCAACGAAACTAACCTGCTGGGCGAGGGTTTTACTATACAAGAACTTAACCAAGCAATCAACACTAGGAAAAACGGAAAGTCTCCAGGGGTAGACGATATGTTTACGAAACAGATCAAACATTTTGGAAGGAAAACTAAAACCTGGCTACTGGCCCTTCTTAACAACTGCTTAAAATCATACACAATATCCAAACTGTGGCGAAGAGCAGAGGTAATTGCGATGCTCAAACCGGGGAAGAATCCCGACCTACCAAATAGCTACCGCCCAATATCACTGCTATGCCATCTCTTTAAACTCTACGAATGGCTAATCCTCCAGAGAATTCAGAAACACATAGACCCTCTGTTAATACCCCAACAGGCAGGCTTCAGACCTGGAAAATCATGCACTGGTCAGGTACTAAATCTCACAGAACACATAGAGGAGGGATTCCAAAATAACAAAATAACAGGAGCTGTGTTCATCGATCTCACAGCCGCCTACGATACAATAAACCATAAAACCCTGCTTATCAAAGTCTATGAAACCACAAAAGACTACAAACTAACGAAAGCAGTTCAATCAATACTCCAAAACAGAACGTTCTATATGGAACTTCAAAATAAAAAAAGCCGCTGGAGAACCCAAAGAAACGGTCTCCCACAAGGAAGTGTTCTGGCCCCCACTCTATTTAATATACACACCAATGACCAGCCCATAATAGAAAACGCCAAACACTACGTGTACACTGACGACCTAGTTGTCACAGTTCAAGGTCAAACATTCGGGGAGATAGAGGTAAGGCTGGAGGACGCAATGGAAGCTATGGCCAAATACTATCGAAAAAGTCGCTAAAACCGAACCCTTCAAAAACTCAAATAAGTGCTTTCCATTTAAATACCCACAAGGCTCACAATAAACTAAACATGTCCTGGGAGGGCAAAGAACTAGAATACGCTGAAACACCAAAGTATCTGGGTGTAATCTTGGATAGAACACTAACCTACAAACAGCACTGCCACAAAACCAGACAAAAAGTAGTTGCTATAAATAGCTTTGTACAAAAACTAGCCGGAAGCAAATGGGGTGCAAAACCTCAAGTCTTGAGAACATCCGCGCAAGCCCTGTTTTTCAACTGCAGAATATGCCTGCCCAGTCTGGTGCAGATCAAGCCATGCAAAACAGGTCGATATCGCAATAAAGGTCGATAACACCAATCAATCAATTGTACAAAGCAGCGGGCTTCGCAGAACCAAGCGAAAGACGAATGGATATAGAGCACGTAGAAAAATTTAAGCAAACCTTCGACGATCGCCATGTCCTTTATGACCAAGAACAACAACGGAAAAGGCTCAAATCAAGGAAAAATTTTCTTCAGTGTGCCACCGTGGAACCGCCCGACAACTTCCCTATCAACGAAAGCCCCTGTGCAGGGTCAAATTTGGACTGGAAGACATGGAGAACGCTAGACAGAATACGAACCGGCGTGGCACCCGTAAAAGCAAACAAACTAAAGTGGAAAACTGAGGAAGACCAACAGTGCCTCGGTGAATGTCAGGAGATACAAAACATCGGCCATCTGCTGGGATGCACATTATGTCCTGCAACGTGCTCCATCGATGAGATGTAGATTGCAAATGAAAATGCTATAGACGTAGCCCGGTACTGGGCAGAAAGACTTTGAATGGAATGATTTCGGACTCGAAAAAGTAAGTACCTCACGACTATGGACAGAAATGAAAAAACTGGAAATAAACCAATCTCTAATCAAAGCTACACGACACTACTATAAAGACAATTTGGCCACAACGAAAACGGGTAATTAAACGGGAATTGAGTACCTCGCGGACGATGTTGCTGGTCCCAAGCCCGGATAAAGTGGGAGAGTTCTTAGGCCAGGTTAGCATCCTACCTAAGGTAAAAAATACTGAAAGCTCATAGAACCAAAACCATGCCTCGGATTAGGACTGATCACAAGATGACGACTCACGCAAAGCAAAGGTTAAGAAACTGAAAGAGAAAAGGTATTATACGATTCGGATCCTGGAATGTAAAAACATTCAAAAGCAAAGATCAAAACATACTAAATGAGTTAAAGGAGAATAACATCGATATTTGTGCCCTTCAAGAAACTAAGATGAAGGGTGACGGACGGAAACAGTATGAAGACTACACTGTAATTTACAGTGATGTAGAAAAACAAGAAAGAGCAAAAGAGGGTGTAGCAATGGTAATTCACAATAAATACCAAAAAAATCATTCAAGAATGCCGATACATATCGTCACGAATATTGGCAGTTAAACCAGTCGCAGAAGACCAACAACTAACAATAATCTCGATCTACGCACCGGAAGATAATAAACCTAAAATGTAAGAGAGGACTTCTTTAATCAACTGCAGGATGATATTGAATCTTTCGCACAAAACCAACCAACAGGAATCCTCGGCGACTTCAACTCCCGCATAGGAGAGGAGATGAAGTGATTCCCGGCATAAAGCAGAGGTTTATCGAAAATACACTAAATAATAACTGAGAACTAATGCTTAATTTCTGCTCACGCCACAAAGAAGGATATCAAGGAAACTGGTAAGCAAGCTTTAGGCACCCGAATTAAATACAATTCCAAAAAATTAAATAAGACCCCGTGGTTCTCTCAACAAGTAAAAAACAAATGCAAGGAAAAGAAGTTAGCCTACCTAAAATGCAGATCCCTTGGAACAGAAGAGTCTTATGAACCATGCAAACCGAGCCAAAATTAGACAGCGGCACTGGTTAGACAAACAAAGGATGATTACTGGGAGAGGTTTTCTAAACGAATGGAGACGGTGTGTGGGGACGCAAATGTGGCGGTTCCTCAGGAACCAGCGAAATGAAATCAAAGAACTAAAGGAATCAACGTCAATAAAAAAGGAGAGGTGGACCCAATATCTCACGGATCTGTACAAAAAGGAAGAACACATGATTGAAATGAACACACCAGAGATGACATCAAACCAAGTAATGCAAATATAGGAATCCCACGTGAAAAGCCCGGGCATGGACGACATGGGGGATCGAGACTCATCCAACAACTCGTAATTCTTATCCGCAAGATTCTTTCCGCTCATAAAATTCCGGATGAATGGCGATCGAGTATCACAATCCTCATGTTCAAAAAGGGCGAAAAGAAAATACCTTTCAAATTACAGAAGCATAAATCTACTGAACACCATCCTAAAACGAACAACAAAGATAATAACGAATATAATCAATAGCATGATTAGTCTTTTAGATGAACAACATGGATTGAGAACAGGAAGATCGTGCACCACAGATCTTGAAACGGAATTCGATCGCGTCCAATTGAGACACCATGCCAATACCGCTCGAGAAGGGATTATTAGGGAACATTAGACAAGAAGACTCGTTAAGTCCAATTCCTTTTAATATCGTCATGGACGAAATAATCAAGAAAATACGCAAGCTGAGAGGCTACAGAATGGGCGACAGGGAGATTTAAATACTGGGCTGCGCTGACGACGCAGTCCTGATCGCAAAGAGTGAAGATGATGTACAAAGACTATAACAAGTATTTAGCCGAACTGCAAAATCACTTAATATGAACGGATAAAACAAAATGCATGTCAACATCACAAATGCAGCTAAGATACAAGCTAGCTGTCGATGGGAAAATCATCCACCAAGAAACGAAATTCAAGTACCTCGGCGTGGAGCTATCTGGATATGGGGACGTTGAGGCCGAAGTACGCGAGCAGACCAACAGAGCGGCCAGAATAGCAGCATGTCTCAACAATAAAATCTGGCGAAATAAACATATGAGTATAGAAACGAAGGCCAGAATATACAAAGGCACAATTAGATCTTTAATGACGTAAACAGCTGAAGCACCATCCGAAATATATCTGGACCGATCCCTACAAGGGTGGATTAGAAAATGCGGAAATATGGGTCTAAACGTGGGAGACGACACACTCTACAGCCTTTTTTGATAGAGGACCAGGCCAGAATCAGTGCTAACTGAGGACGAACAAGATCTGAGCTACATGACAAAACACCTGAAAGAACAGTATGAGCGAGCGGGACTTGTAAATACTTAGCAGCAGGCCATGACGAATGTAAGGATCTCGAACTGGAAAACGGTGGTGACTATGGGAGTGCAATTGTGCAAGTATTTAAGGGACATCTTTAATAAACAGGGAAAAAGAAATGATGAAGTAAGAGAAAGAATGAATAAAGATAGGAAGGCCACTGGAGAAAAAATATAAGAAAAAGCACCAAGCTACGCATCTCCAAAAGCACCGTACAAAGTGTAATTGTATATGGAGCGAAAGTATGCGATGTAAGCAAGGCAAGTAGAAGAAATATGTTGGCCACAGTAATGGACTATTTAAGAAGAAGTTTTGGATATCCAGAACAGAAAGAATCAGAAACGAAATAATTAGGCAGAATACGGGCATAGAAAAGGATATTATGGATGAAGTCGAAAGGAAACAGGTGTGGTTCGGATACACAAAACGAATGGGACAACATCGATGGCCAAGAAAACTACTACAATAAAAGAGAGGAAGACCAATAAGAAGCTGGAGAAATGACGTGGATGATGCAATGAGACCAAGAAACTTGAACGAGAAACTGAGTCACAAAAGAAAAGTATGGAGACTGAGGACGGAGAGACGACGATAACCGTAGAAATCGGGACATATATGTATATATGAAGAGCAGTGTTGACCTAGACACGAAAAAAATTTCTTCAAAAGAGCAATAATAAATTATCTCCAGAGTTGTTCCGTTGTTCTCCACGTTGGTCGCTTAGGAGTTTTATGTTGAGTCTTAATGGTTGACCAATTACATGCATAAAATCGAGGTAGGTAATCAGCCGAAATGCGGATTCTGTGACGACAGTACTGAAACCACAGAGCATGTATAGATTTGACATGCTGGTCAACTGCAATACAGTCTACATTTACAAACAGGCGCAAGTCCCGGCGGAGAAGCAGCGTTTCGTCCCTGCTCCTCTTCCAACGAGGACAGCCTGGGGCCAAACCAGTCGAGCCCCTGGCCCGATCCATCCTTCACCCCTAAGCAGCAGGACCATGGCGCCAAGTCACGCCAACAGGACCATGCTGCCCCCGCCACCGCCTTCATTAGCGGAGTTTCCTCCGCTGAGGCAGCACGAAGCTGTGCCGACGAGCTCAGTCCACCCAGCCGATGGTATAAATGGGAACGCGGTGGCCATGATGGGCAGTGCCCAGCGCGGATTCGCCGAGCTGTCATCGCAAATCAACTTGGAGGAGGTGATAAAGGCGGTAAGATTTTACAGCGCTGCATTGAAGGGTTGCGTCTCGAAGACAGACAAATTCCTAGTCTCAGCGCAGTTCTTCAATGAAGATATTAACAGCTTCGATTTTTAAGTATTGATATTGTCAACTGTGTCCTATGAGGATTGGGGAATGGAACTCATGTGGACTCCGGAGTCGTCTCGGCGAGTTCGAGCAGTTCCTCTGGTCTGCGGACGTCGATGTGGCGTTAATTGTGGAAACATGGTTGCGCCCCGGAGACAGAATCACAATCCAGGGGTACAGGCTCGAGCGTGCCGATAGCCCCGGTCTAAGGGGTGGAGTAGCCATAGCGATCAAAGCAACGATCCCATACAGGAGACTGCCATGCAGGCAGTCCGTAATAGAGAACGTTGGCGTTGAGCTTTATGATGGTGTTTTGATCTACTGTGGGTACTCTACTTCTACTCGCTTACAGGCCACTGACGTTGATCCATTTTTTTCAAACACCAATAGGGTGTTGCTTATGGGAGATTTCAACGCCCGCCATCCACTATTTAATAACCCTGGAGGGAAAAACGCAGCTGGCAATTTCCTAGCCAGCTACGTTCGCGACAATGGCCTACTAGTTATTCTAGTACCACTTCATCTCCAACGCATTATCCAAACAGTGGAATGAACCCATCTTTCCTTGATTTCGGAATAGCCAAAGGACTCGCCAATCTCACGGAGATGGTGGTTATAGACGCCCTCAGCAGTGACCATTTGCCATTTACCTCGACATTAGGGATTTAAAGCGCACACAAACGAACGACTTTCGATATTCATACGAAAATTTCGATTTCCGATTTCGTTTTCGATTAGTATTCCGGGCCAGATTGATACTGTCTGTAGCTCTAGAGCATGCGGTAAAAGGTCTGACCAGGAATATACAACGGACACAGCAAGCTTTGGCCAAAAAAGTTCCGAACAGACCGCGGCGCGACAACCTTCCTGAGGAAATCTTGAACCTTATTAAGGCGAAAAATAGAATCAGGAAGCGTTGGCAGCGATTCAGGCAATCTGCCGATCGCATAAGGGCAGCAGAACTTGCACGAGACATCCAAAGCGAAATTTCCACATACAGGAATTTTACCTGGGCGGAAAAGTTGCGAAACTTATCTCCCCGTGACAATTCTTTTTGGAAACTGTCGAGAAGTCTACGAAAAGGCTACGAACAAGTCCCCGCTCTTGAAAAAGAGGGGCGGAGTTACATTACCACCAGCGACAAATGCGAGCTGCTCGCCGACTTTTTGGCAGAAGTACACAGAGTCCAACCAGCCCTTCAGGATAACGAAATTGAAAGACAGACCGCTGTTTTTGTAGAACGGAAGTATCCTATACCACCCTCGATTTTGCATTCCTATATAACAACCCCGTCGGAGATACAATCGTGTCTTCGACGACTCCCTAGCAGAAAAGCCCCCGGGCCAGACGGCATCCCTTATTTACTCCTCAAAAACTTACCGCGGAAAACTATTGTGCTAATAGTACAAATAGTGAACGCAGTCCTTAAATTGCAGCACTTCCCACAGGACAGGAAAACCGCTGTAATAATCCCCATCTTAAAGCCGGGCAAAAATCCGACCGAACCCGTCTCTTATAGGCCAATTTCCCTCTTGAACACCCTCGGCAAATTAACCGAGAAGGTCATCCATTCGAGATTACAGGCAGCAGCCGAGCTTCGAAGTTTAATCCCGGATGAGCAGTTTGGCTTTCGAGCAAGACACAACACAACGCTGCAGACTGCCAGGATCGCAACGGATGCCTATGAAGCATTTAATAAGCTTCAAAGTGCGGTAATGCTGCTTCTCGATATGGAAAGGGCCTTCGACACAGTCTGGCACACAGGCCTGCTGTATAAGTTGTTTGCCGTACATTCACTGCCACTCTACCTAGCTTCCCTTATAGCGTCTTACCTAAAAAACCGTTCCATCCAGGTGAAAGTGGAGAATTCCACTTCTGCCAAAAGACGCATCGCGGCAGGAGTACCACAAGGTACAGTGATTTCGCCGTTGCTGTATACATTGTATACAGCAGACATTCCAAAACTTCCCACTACAAAAATAGCACAATACGCGGATGATACGGCTATCTACACATCGTCTTTCTATGCTCAGGCTGCGAAATCTCGCATTGCGCATCACCTGAGTTTATTGACGCCGTATTTCGATAAATGGAAACTTAAAGTGAATCCCAGGAAGACTGAACTTATTATCTTCTCGCACAAATTTACTAACAATAAAATCCTATCGACACTCATGGTGCAAAATACTCCAATCCAGCCAGTAAAAGAGGTGAAATACCTGGGATTCAAACTAGACGCCCGACTTCACTTCAACAAGCATGTTGACTATGCTGTGCAAAAGACTTTCATGGCCCGAAGAAAGTTGTACTCTCTTCTGGCGCAAAATTCATTTCTGTCACCTCAAAACAAACTTCTGCTCTACACCTCCACCATAAGGCCCATACTGACCTACGGCTCCCCTGTCTGGCACTCTGTCTGTGATTCCACGAGACGACGTGTTCAAAGGACCCAAAATAGGTTCCTAAGAGGCGTCCTATCGGCTGACAGATACACCAGAATAACCGAAATGCACGAAGCTACAGGGATGGCCTATATAGCCGACTATATAGATACCATCGCTGAAAAATTTTATCATAGCGGAGTGCAAGGCTCAGTCCTTACACGAAATATCACCAAGTAAGAGCAAACGATCGCCCAACCCATGGTCCCCTGTATAAGCGACTTCCCATATTTTATGTGGATTTTGTCCCTGACAGTACGTGACGACAAACAAGCATTGCCTGCCAGTTGCAGGCAGTCGTTTCTAGCAGGCTGGATACGCACAAATCCAACATAACGTGACTTGAAGGGTTCGTCCTGCCTCGTTCTGGCTGGTGTTGGCTGGTCCTTGCACCGATCGGGGCGGGGGCGGATGGATTTGGTTATCTAGTTGAAACTGCCGGCAGTTAACGCCACGGCTGACAGTATCAAACTTAAAGGTCGAAGCAAAAGGGGTTTTTGGCTTCCCTTCAGGAAGACCTTTTTTCCTTAATGAATGCCCCTCGAATAAAACCAAAACCGCCACTTCAAGACTATCTCCTGGCGTTGTCGTGCGTATGGCTAGCTCGGGAATGTCCATGTTAGGGCACTGCCCAGGTAATGGACGACTTAGCGCGCCTATTTAGATTATGGGCAAAGAGCAACCGGCCGAACATCTGGCTAGACATGAGAGTTATGTCTTTTTTTTTTAGTCTAGTTCTTTTTTTTTTAGTCTAGTTTTTTTAACTTTGTTTGTGAATTTTATTAATGGGAATGTTCAATAAATTTTTATTTATCTATCTATCTATCTATCAACTGCAATAGTTGGGCTCAATTGAACTTAACGATAGCATGGGCTTAATCTTCAAAATCTACAATCCTCCCCACAAAGAATAGAACCGTCTGGCTAGCCTGCTGGCCTACGGAGGCATAATATATCAAGCTGAGAATGTTTCGACCAATATGGCCCAGGACTTTTTAATGCAAATATGATAGTGATGATATCTTGCTTTGGATTTACCGCATTCTGATAGATTGACCGTAGGATGCAGTAAACTCTGTAATGATGACTTTAGTCAGTCTCCCTTTTTGTAACAAGCATTTTTAGAAAGTGACATCAATCTTATGTGAGAATGCGAAACAAACCACTTATCCAGATTCTTTTTATGTATCCTAACGAAACGTGAGTACCAAATTCCTAAGGACGAAGATCTAGTCTCCCTTAAATCGTCGGTTATCCGTTACCGATATTGATATTTTAAGAAGCAATTCCATTTTCGACATCCAATTAAACTTGATTACATCATCGTTTGCTATGTGTTTAGCTGCAATTTAACATATGTTGAATTTGCGGCGGTTAGTGACGACATCTTCTAAATTGTTGCACCTACGATGAGTAGGAAATTTGAGTCATTCAGTTGTAAGACGACTGAAAGTGCAGAATCTTTCATATTTTTGTATAATTATATAATTTTTGTGTAATGTTGTAGATCTTTGAGATATTTGTACGATATCTCAAAGATCTACAAGGTATTTAATTCGACTACCGTATATGATCGCTTACGATAGCTTTTTTCATACCTGCACATCATCTTCGAGGTCGTCATCCACAATAAGCGACCCAGGCCTGGACGATTTTTTAGAAGGTGGATCACGAGTTAACTCATGAAGTAACGTTGGCGTTGTTTTTCCACTGTAATCGGCCCACGATGATACTTCGGACGCATCTATTCGGTCGGACGATTTCGCCTTCCTGAAAATTCGGTTGTCTTAAAAAGTTACCAAATAGACGCTGTTTCATGAGGAAGGGGCATTATTTTAACCACATATTCTAGGTCCGAAAATAACCTCTGTTTGCTTTATAGACGATAGCTCAAAAATTCTTCGTTACGGATTTACAGGGCGTTGCAATTTAATTTAAAAAATGTAAAATGATAAATTTCTTCAAAACTACTACTACTACCACCGCGAAGCGCTCCATCCCATAATGGGCCTTGGCTGAGGCAACGATTTGCCTCCATCTGTCTCGGACTTCCATAACTTCTAGACCATTCCCGATGCCCATTTTCCGGAGGTCCAATGTTATATTATCACGCCAATCGTTCTTGACCTGGCAACGCTCCTGGTATGTCATTCTTAAAATGACATCCTATGTTGTACCGAATGTGAATCACTGACATCATCTTCATCTATGGGCAATGAAGCACCATTATGCGTTTCCTCCCGGGCCTACCTATTGAACTCGTCAGTAAGGTAGACCCTGCTTTAGACGCCGGAATTGGGTTGTTCATTGTTGGATATATTTGAAGCGAGAAGGCCTAGCTCTTGTGCGGTGAGGTGTTGGCAACCTGAGTTGATGCTGCCACATGCAAGAGGCCAGATGAAGTTCACCACACATCTGCCGAAAGTTATTTTTATACAGCAGATATTTGTATAGTTAGCATTAGTGGTGGGAAAAAAGTAGCTAATCGTTTCTCGAGTACTCGTTACTCATCCGTATCCGAAGTAGCGAATACCGAACCAAGCTATCAAACGGGTATTCAAGTAATCGTTCTCGGAAAATCAAGTACTTGTACTCGCTCAGACTGACCAGTAACTAGAAGTAACTACTCCATAGCGCTACAACCCTTGATGCGCCTTGGCTGAGGCAACAATTTCTCCATCTGTCTCGGTCTTCCATAACTTCTAGACAATTCCCAATATCCATTTTCCGGAGGTCCGATGCTATATTATCACGCCACCTTAATCTCGGTCTTCCAAGTGGTCGTGTTTCTTTTGGTGCTCTGTCCCATATTAAGCGAACCATTCTATCCACTGGCTGTCTTCGTACGTGCCCTGCCCATCTCAACCTTTGTGCCTTTATGAGGTTAATCAGTTCTGGCTGATTTTTTGTTTTGGCTAATTTGATATTTGTTTTAGTTCTGCATGTGTTTTGATTCGGTAGCTTTGCGTATCCTGGTTTTTGGTGGGTAAGAGACTTTTCCTCAGAACTTTTCTCTCGAATCTTCGAATGAGTTCCTCATTTCGCACCGTGAGAGTCCAGCTTTCACAGCCGTACATTACCACGGGTCTTACCATGGTCTGGTACGTTTTCATTTTCGTTCTCCTAGTCACGTATTTGGACTCTAGTATATCATTTAGGCCGTATAAGTACCTGTTGGTAGCTTAGCAGCTTAGGTGGGATGCCAAACTCAACCATTGTCATTGCCATATTTTGACCCTTTTTACGCTGTCGTATGCCTGCTGGAAATCTATAAATAACTGGTTGAGGTCTTGATTGAATTCCCAACTCTTCTCTAGCAATGCCCTAATGGTAAACAGCTGGTCCGTTGTTGACCTACTCGCTCTGAAACCGCACTGATAGTCTCCCAACAGTTTTTCGGTGAAGGAGGTTAGTCTTAGAAGAATTACGTTCGATAGGACTTTATAGGCTACATTGATTTCCTATCCCTCTGTAATTTTTACAGACCGCCCTATCGCTTATTTTATGGATCGGTATCATAATTCTTCCAGTCATCAGGGATTCTTTTTCCCATATGGTTCTCGTGAGGTTTTGCAGCTGTGTTTTGATAGGATCGCCACCGTATTTAAGAAGTTCTGCTGTGATTAGGTCTCTTCCAGGGGCTTTATGATTTTTTAAGTTTCTTTATTGCTTTTGTAATTTCCTCTTTAGAAGGGATCTCATTGTGTTGTTCAGCAGCCATCGGATCCATTGCTTCCTTCTCTTCACCAGTTCCTCTATTAAGCAGATGATGGGAGTAGTTTTTCCACGTTTGCAAAATGTTTACTTTGTCAGTTATTAGATCTCCATTTTCCTTCTTTAAGATATTGTCGGTCTTGGTTCTGAATCCTGCTTTTGTGGAGCGTAGTTTTTGGTAGATGTTATTTTTTCCTTCTTCTTCTAGTAAAATTAATTCTCTGTCTTGCCATTCTCTCTATTTTCTTCTTAACAGTTTCTTTTCTAGGTTTCTTAGACGTTTGAATCTTTCCCTGTTCTCGTCTGTGGGACTTTTTAGCATTTTGAGTCTAGCAGAATTTCTCTTCTCCATAACATCTTCACAATATTGATCATACCAGTGGTTTTTGTGTTGTCTCCTGGGTTTCTCCCCCACCACCTTTCTAGCTGCTTCTGTAGTTGTTCCAGATATAAACTTGTGTTGGTACTGTGCTCTTATCTCTCTCTGCTGAAGCTTTTCTGTATCACACTGAGGAGAGAGACGATTGGTTCGCTTGTTCTTTGCTGTAGATATCCTGACTGTAGATATTTCTTCAAAACACATATTTTAACGAAATTTTCCATAGATTAACAGCTAGGAAAGAAATATGTTTTCCTATAAAATAATTTGGTTAATTTGTTAAAGAAAAAAATGTTGCGCCACTTTATTTTTTAAACATTGCAATTGTTTTTCAAACTCCTTGTTGTATTCGAAACACAAAACATTTCTTGCGTTTTTTGCTACGACAAGAGGTTGGGATTCTAAAGTAAGATTAAGTCTTGCAATGAACGTTTCCTGTTCAGTTTTACAAGGAAAGTTTACTGTTTAGCAACTAACTTCTTCTAACTTCAAACTACTGTGAAAACTGTGTAATTTCAACGATTTCCGACACCTGTTAAATCATCCAAATATTCGGATCTTTTCTCCGAAAATTCGATTATGAGACAACTAGGCTTTACAAGAAGAAAATATATTGCAACTCCATTTAATTTTCATTCATTTTCATCCATTCATTAAAACAACGCAACAGGGGTGTCTCTCTTCAGTAAAACCAAAGAAAAAGAGATGGAACGTGATGCCGGCTGCACAGCGTGAAAGCAAAGCTTACGACGCATGACTATACGACAACACATTTATGGATTTATCGTCTGGCGAACGGCGTAATATATAAATGAGTTTACTGATATATGAGTTAACTGCAACATATTCTGCGCCGGTGAGTTACTGCGCAAGTGCGTTGAGTTGGCGCACAAAGCCATTCCGCCGGCACTGCGCCGGCTCTTGAAAATTCACTGAGTTACCAATCTCTGCGTAGTACACGGAAGGCGCGCAGAAATCGCGCTGAAAGTTCGTCGTTATCCATTGTTTGTCGGTTTTTTGGCGGCAGATCAAAGTAAATACCTACACAGTGGGGACAAGTTTATTTTTTGATGCGACGCACCTTTGTCAATTGAATATCCAAACATGCAGTGGGATGAGGAAAGTCAGTTGGACTTAATAAAACTATATGAATCCCGTCCTAATCTTTGAAACCCAAAGGGTCCAAACTATTAAAGAAAAAAATAAAAAGTTTGATTCATGGACTAAGATTGCTGAATTAATGGGTAATGGTAGAACAGGGGAAGAGTCCAAGAAAAACGAGCGTAATTTCTACGTGTCGAAAAGAAAAGAAGAAAATTAAAGATAGTACGGGTACGGGAACAGGTAAGTTTTCTTCATGTCGATATGAATATATTTTTTATTAAAGAAGAATGAACGGTTCAGCAGTTTTCTAACAGATCCTTATATGCAAGTATTAAAAACTTTTTATCTAAACGCAGGTTGCATGGAAAGGTAAAAGGTTGCATGTGGTGCGTAGAATGAGGGGGCAAGCACAACATTGGAACAAAATTCTGCCTCATATGCCAAATTTATCATTTCCAAATTGCGTTCCAAACGACAATACGTATGGTGTTGGTAGTAGACCAAATAATGTAGAGCGTGCAACAATAAACGTTTCCCCCGCTTTTTTTGTACCCCTTCCCATGAATGCGCACACACTTCGATTACACGAAGCATGTCTTGTTTTCTCCATTTTTAGGACTCATGCTATTTTTCTGGAAAAAGAGGTTGATAATTATATTGTGAGTAATTTTATCAAAAAGCCTTTGGAGTTTTTTACCACAAAATTCTGAAAAAGGCAAAGAATGTACCTTAATATGGAATATTCCAAAATCAGAACAGCTATCTTTTTGTATGTTTACCAAAGTCAGGTTTAGAAAACACAATCAGACATTTCTGTGTTTATTCTTACTAGATGTATCAAAATAAATCGCACTCAACAAAAGCGACCGAAGAGTTCAACGGTTCATAGGTTCAACGGTGATGTTGTTGGAGTTTTTCCATTTTTTTTGTTCAATTTATTAGGTATTCCAAATAAAGGGCATATTCCATATATGGCCCACCTTCTATATCTCTATAAATTTCGCTATATCAGCGGGTATATCCTCAACTTTGGGAAAACCATCACTCTTTAAAAGATGATTTTTTCTTTAACATCTTTAACAGATGATAACATCCAAATGAGTATAGAAGGTATTAAATTTAGGATCCTAATAGGAATTCATTTGCCAACGGGATATATTGCCAACCAAAATGTTGTTCTAAAATCATCATCTTCGTCTACCACTTTTAAATTAACGATACGTTCAATTACAGAGCATGTTATATTTTTTCTGCAGGAAAGCAGAAATTGTTATTCTATCTAAAGCAATTGTAAATAAATTCATAAAAACCAACAATGCCACATTTCACACTTTCATCAAGTAAACGATAACTGAAAGAATTTTTATTATGCAAAAAAAATTACCTGAAAGCTTCCATAGTAAACTGGTGTGGATCCACTTTTTCTGAATATGGTCCTTTATAGAGATGTGTCCATGGATAGCCTCCTCGTCTCCGCCACCGTCTTATATCCTCCCACCTGTAAGTTTTAATCGGAACCTTTGGTGGCTTCTTTCCTGCAAAAGATGTTCCAATTATTTTGTTTTCAGTACATGTTTTACATTATTTCTAGCATGCCCCTAAAAATTATCAAAGCGTGCTGTTTACAGCCAGTAGTTTGCCAGATATCGATTACTGTGGTTCCCGGTGGGACACCCTGTATATGCATATAGAGGGACTTTTTAGGTTGAAAGCTATGCATTCAGCTCAAAAACACACACATGAATAGCGGATTTTTGGCCGAAAAATCAACATTTTGAGCTTTTTGAGCTCAATGCTTAGCTTTTCGGCCTAAGAAGCTGTTCTATATGAATATACAGGGCGTTTGAATTTAAAAAGATAGGAAAACCACTAAAAAAGCTGCAAACATTCAATTTTAATCGGATCAGGAAAGTGTTTTTCCATGCTCATTGCATTAAATTTAAAAAGTACATCAATTGAAACATTCAGTGTCTGATTATTCTAGAACAGACTTCGGATGTTATAGTATTTCCTGCACACCTGGATTCTTTTCAATCGAACAGAAAAAGTTGAGAATGCGAAAAATCTGACCGTCCACCTGATCACGGCAAAGGTGAGACTGAAATCCGTAATATTACTGCCCCGCTCTCAAAAGGGCATTAATCAGCTCCGGCTGATAAATGCCCAATCATAAAATCTCCAAAAAAAGCTCCAATCATAAAAACCCGATGGAAAGTGATTTATTCGAATTTGGAGTAGAATTCAAGAATGTAATAATATATAGAGTGTTCCATTTAAAATAAGCAAGTTGATACCTACTTCCGGCATAACCGGACGTGTGGCCATCTTGAAAATATTTTAGATTGCTTGCCCCCCATGACTTCGGTACACTGTCCGATTTTCAAATTTCTACTTTTTATAGTTTGCCATATATGGATCGCGTTGGTTACCGGTGGGACTTAACCAGCCGCGCCCCCGACCCGATCCACCCTCCATCCCCAAGCAGCAGGACCATGGCGCCAAGTCACGCCAACAGGACCAGGCTGCCCCCACCACCGCCTTCACTACCGGAGTTTCCACCGTTGAGGCAACACTTGGGTGTCTCGACAAGCTCCGCCCTGGTATAACCATGGTATAAATGGAAACGCGGCGGGCATGCTGGGCAGACCACATCGAGGACCATGGGCTAGCTTTAGGTTAGATTTAGGAAGCAAGAGAGGTAGTAGGCTTAGGTTAAGCATGTGCCTATGTTAGGTTTAAGTAGAATAAGTTGGAAGGCTAAATACATTTACTGTTAGTCATTATTATTGTTAGTTCACCAGTATACGTCACGGACTCCCTAGAGGAATTAGGTTTAAGTTATCAGTCATGTAGTACCTAGAGTTCCAGGATTAGATTTAAGTTATCCGTCATGGAGTTCCTAGAGTAGGTTTAAGTTAGATTTAAGAAGCAAGAGAGGCAGTAGGCTAGGCATGTGCCTATGTTAGGTTTAAGTAGAATAAGTTAGAAGGCAAACTACATTTACTATGTTAGTCATTATTATTGTTAGTTCATAAGTATACGTCACGGAGTCGCTAGAGGAATTAGGTTTAAGTTATCAGACATGTAGTCCCTAGCAGACCAGGATTAGGTTTAAGTTTAGTTATCCGCCACGGAGATAGTAGAGGACCACGACCAGGTTTAAGTTAGATTAGGTAGTAAGAGAGGCTGTAATAGACTTAGGTATAAAATTAGGGCTAAAGTGCCCATGTTAGGTTAAGGTAGATTAAGGTAGGTTAAGTCAGAGATGTCAGCAAACATAGAGTGTAAAACATTCTAAAGATGTCAAATTTAAGTACCCATAGATAAGTTAGCAGTAGGAAATTTTATAAAATTTGGCTGGATTTGGCTAAAATTCGCGGAGCAGTCGTCGCAGATCAACTTACAGGAGGAGATCAAGGCGGTACGGTTTTACAGCGCTGCTTTGAGGGGCTGTGTAACAAGAACGGACAAGTTCCTTGCATCAGCGCAATTCGTCCCTAAATACATTAATAGCTTCGACTTCTAATTATTGATATTGTCAACTGTGCCCTATGAGGATTGGGGAGTGAAACTCATGTGAACTCCGGAGTCGTCTCGGTGAGTTCGTGCAGTTGCTCGAGTCTGAAGACGTCGATGTGGCGTTAATCGTGGAAACATGGTTGCGCCCCAGAGACAGAATAATAAGAACGGGATACAGGCTCGAGCATGCTGATAGGCCCGGTCTAAGAGTGGCCATAGCGGTCAAAGCAACGATCCCATACAGGAGACTGCCATGCGGGCAGTCAGTAATAGAAACGCTGGCGTAGAGCTTCCTGATGGTGTTTTGATCTACTGTGGGTACTCTACTTTTACCCGCTTACAGGCCACTGACATTGGTCCATTTTTTTCAACATTTTCAACACCAGCAGGGTGTTGCTTATGGGAAATTTCAACGCCCACCATCCACTATTTAATAACCCTGGACGGAAAAACGCAGCTGGCAATTTTCTAGCCAGCTACGTTCGCGACAATGGACTAGTTATGCCCACTTAATCTCCAACACATTATCCGAACAGTCGAATGAATCCATCTTTCCTTGACTTCGGAATAGCCAAAGGACTCGCCAATCTCACGGAGATGGTGGTTATAGACGCCCTCAGCAGTGACCATTTGCCCACTTATCTTGATATAAGAGATGTAAATCGCACGCAAACTAACGACTTTCGATATTCATATGACGATTTTGATTTTCGCGAATATCGAAAGAGACTACAAGACCTGACGCGCATTCCGAACCAGATCGATACTGTCGAGGCTCTAGAGCTTGCAATAAAAAGTCTGACAAGGAATATACAACGGACAGCAGGCTCTGGCCAAAAAAATACTGAATAGACCGCGACGTGAGGAATTCCTGAGGAAATTTTGGACCTTATTAAGGCGAAAGATCGAATCAGGAAGCGTTGGCAGTGATTCAGGCAATCTGCTGATCGTATAAGGGCAGCAGAGCATGCACGAGACATACAGCGTGAAATTTCCGCATACAGGAATTTTACCTGGGCGGAAAAGCTACGCAACCTCACCGCCCGTGACAACTATTTGTGGAAGCTGTCAAGAAGCATCCGGAAAGGCTACGAGCAAGTCCCCGCTCTTGAAAAAGAGGGGCGGAGTTACATTACCACCAGTGAAAAGTGCGAGCTGCTCGACGACTTTTTGGCAGAAGACACAGAGTCCAACCAGCCCTTCAGGATAACGAAATAGACAGACCGCTATTTTTGTAGAATGGAAGTACCCTATACCACCTCAATTTTGCATTCCTATATAACAACCCCGTCGGAGATACAATCGTGTCTTCGGTGCCTCCCTAACCGAAAAGCCCCCGGGCCAGACGGCATCCCTTATTTACTCCTCAAAAACGTACCGCGGAAAACTATTGTGCTAATAGTACAAATAGTCAACGCAGTCCTTAAATTGCAGCACTTCCCACAGGACTGGAAAAACGCTGTAATAATTCCTATCTTAAAGCCGGGCAAAAACCCGACTGATCCCGCCTCTTAAAGGCCAATTTCCCTCCTGCTCTCTCTCTCGGTAAATTAACCGAGAAGGTTATCCTATGGAGACTACAGGCAGCAGCCGAGAATCGACGTTTAATCCCGGATGAGCAGTTTGGCTTTCGATCGGCAGGTAATAGATAATCTAGGATTAATCCCATGGGCAAAGGAGCACCAAGGCCGAACACCTGGCTAGGCAAGGGGAGAGCTTTCGGGCTTTTACTGTAATTAGTGTATTGTTCCATTTACCCATGCTTGTCAAAAATTGTGAATATTTAAATAAATGTTATCTATCTTTCAAATTGTCGCTAGATTTACCTGTTATTGCCAACGCCAAATGCCAAAAATATGAAGCAAAACTCTCTTCAACATTAAATAATTATATCCAATCTTATAGTAGTAGTAAACATCTTTATTTCTAAAAAAGGCTATCGACCTATCGGTCTTTCTGCCCTTGTTTAATACATGTAGTCTTAATCTAAATAAAAAACAAATATGAAAATTCTCTTATTCTAGGTTAACAATATTATTAAATAAAATTTCAGTGGCAAGAAGAAATTATTTTATTGTCCACTAGTCAGTTGCGTTTGTAAGTGTTCGAGTAGCGTTAATGTAGGGAAACGGAAGCGGGATTGTCTGGTTGGTCTTGTAAGACAAAGGGGATTCAGTATGGTCCAGTTGTAGGGGTTGTTTGTCCATTTTGTCTGTAGCTGTATGAGTCTTTCCGAGATCTTTATCATGTTTGTGCGTTCGTATAGTAGTTGGGTGGGGGGGGTTGTGTAGTGGGTTTTGGGGGTGTCTTATTCGTGTTATTAGTCTTAGTGCAATTTGTTCTGTTGTTTGTGTATAACGTTTTGTCCTTTCTGTTCCGTTGGTCATGAGTATATGTCCAAAGTCTAGCAAGGGTCTACAAATAGCTTTATATATTTTGGTGGCGGTGTTTGTGCTGATTCCTCTGTCTTTGTAGGTTAGTGATCGGAAGTGTTTTGTTCTCTTTATTGTGTCTGCCCTGATGTTTCGTATGTGTTTCCAATCTTATATTAGGTACTTAAAAGGGGAAAATATGCCTGTTGAGGCGCTTAGGATGCAAAATGTAACATTTAATAGGACCATTCTTAAATATGATTCCATTGTTTTTTTATTTAAGTTTGAGCCATGTCTTGACCATTTTTAAAAGTAAGCCATTTTTAAAATGGTTTTAACCATGATGCCACTGAGGCGTTGTATTAACTAAAGCCTCATCTCACCAAATTGTAAACATTTCCTTATTTAACCGACATTCTGTATCCTTTACTTTACATAATAATTCAAGAATTAATCCTGTGTATAAAAGACGGCTTATTCAAATGGTTAAATAATTTAGCAATACTGGAAATCGAAATATTTCTCTGTGTACCTTTGTGGTTCCTGCTTCGGTGGCGACGTCTATCAACACGATCCATCCCACTGTAGGTCGATCTGTTTCAGAAATACCATATCGAACATTTTCTAAAGGATTCTGGAATTTAAGAAAATGCCCATAAGAATTTTCACTATACCATGAAATTTTCAATTGGCAAAGCATATAAAATACTTCCGAAAATTAAGATGTATTTTTTGGCGTTGGGAGTTAAAAAATTTAATAATTTAAAGCGTGTTCCACTTAAAATAGTAGATACCTACTTCCGGTATAACCGGAAGTGTGGCCATCGTAAAAATATTTTAGATCGCTTGCCCCGAATGACTTCGGTATACGGTCCATTTTTCAAATTTCTCCTAATTATAGTTTGGCGGATATCGATCGCGGATGTTCCCGGTGGGACACCCTGTAAAATGAGTTATTTTCGATATCCAAAGTAAAATACTGAATAACTAGTTAATTTTTAATGAACACCCTGTGAAAAATATGTGAAACAGGCCAATAAGCAATGATGCACAACGAGACAATGAGATCACATGCCTTCTTAGGTGTGTTACCAACGTACACCGATTTCTGGTTTTGAACTTGGTGTTAGACTTTAAGTTGCAGTAATAAGTGGTGATACAAATAAGGCAGGATTCAAAAATAGTTCTTCAGCAGTTGGTTGAAGTCGGCTTTGGATGTGTCATTTCTTTTCCCCAGATGGCATATATTTTGAACCAACACGAGACCGAACATTAGGTTTCCAATCGGGAGTATGCGGACATAAGCGCAAAAAATGGTCCCTCCATTTTATGAAAACATCCACGTCGTCTTGTTCGGTATGTCCTACAGGAATAAAATATAAATGAAACCTGTGAAAACACAGGAAATTATCTTCACCCGATAAAGGACAGCAATGTCAAGGCGCCTGACCATTTGCCAAGGGAAGAAACCAAGGTCATTTGCCTTGGGATTGCCGACACGCGATTGGTGAGACTTTCTCCATGTCTGTTATCCCGCAGGAAATAGTAAAATCCATCTGAGGACCAAGCTCCGTGAGCTACCATCGAGGTCCATGACATGCACGAGACTTAGCCGCCCGATAGAGAGAATCCTGGGAATGGCAACAAGCGTATTTTGCTATTGCTATGTAGAACGTCCCCATGTAGATTTCACTAGTTCTCCGGGTCCAAATGACCTCCATTTGAACGCCTTTTGAGCCCCCACAGACAAAAACTTGTAACAAACGACATCCTCCACTAACAAGAAAAAAGGATCTGCTGAGGGTTTTTACGAGAACCATATGGAAGATGGCTTTTCAGGGTGTTCTGGCCACCACTCTCCCGAACCCAGAAATTGCTCAGTTGCTTTTTTATTTTTTGCTGCAAAAGTCTCAGGTCCTTACTTTTTTCATGCAAAAAGTAAGGACATGATTCCTCATGTCCTTACTTTTTGCTCTTGCTTCTGAAACGGTAAGAACATTATTCATTTTTGATGCGCATTAACACTGGGGACGTGAAACAGCTTTTCCACAACAACGTCATACACAAACGATTATGGAGCAAAACAGATGTACCGACTCAAAGCACTTCAAAAGTCGATTTTTATAAAACAAAATGGCGATGCTAGTTGTTAACTCTGCCTGCGGTTCTGATGGGTGAATTGAGTAGCTCATTAGGCCGTAGCCGGTCTCAAGCCCGGGTAAAAGAGGAGGGTTGGCATGGGGTTAACAACCCCATCCTGTGAAAGGCCAAATTGGTGTGAGTCAAGCACCTAAACCTCGAAATACGACGAAAACACGACGACAAACCCAGAAACGAATAAGGAATTTGAATCTCGGATCATGGAATGTATTAAGCTGGTATCGACAGGGAGCAGCCAAGAGAACTATATCACAGCTGGAAAAGTATGAAATGGATATTACGGCTATCCAGGAAATCAGGTGGCCTGATTCGAGTAATATAACACTGAGTAAGTCAGTGGTATTTTACAGTGGCAACAAAGATGGCGCCCATCAGAACTGGCTTTGTAATACAGGAATACCTATGGGACGGAGTAATGGACTTTGTACCCATTAATGAAAGAATATTGCACATTAGACTAAGAGGTCCATGGTACAACTACACACTAATATCGGTACACGCACCAACGGAAGAGAAAGACACTTTCTATGACCAACTCACCAGAATTCTCGACTCGATCCCCAAGCAGGATATGTTATTGGTACTGGGCGACTTCAACGAAAAACTGGGTAGAGAAGACTGGTTAAGACCACATGTTGGACGACATAGTGCCAGCGAGTTTTGTAGTGGCCTCGTGGAATGTGAACGGGCTGGTAAGTCGACGTCCAGAACTGGACGAATTCCTGCAGAGCAGACAACCTAAAGTGCCGGCACTTCAGGAAACTCTGCTTAGCTCGAATACGAGAGTAAGAGTTAATAATTATTTTATTTACAAGTATGACTCTGCAATCAGACGTCCAGGAGTGGCCCTTCTGGTGAGAAAGGACATAGTCCACCCCAGCGTTGCCATCCAAGAAACCGACTACCAGGGGACCTGTGACAGTTACATCTGTGTACAAGTCTCCCGGTGAACAGTTGAAACCATAGGACATCGAGACACTGCTGGGCAGCAACCGAGCTAGGCTGCTAATAGGAGACCTGAACTGCAAAAGCACGAAGTGGAATAGCTCCTGTACTCGTAGGAATGGTCGAACATTAGCAGAAGCAGTTGAATCCCACAATGCAGTAGTCATGGGTCCTGAGGTTCCCACAAGGATCCACCAGGACGTGGAACACCGAAGGTGTTGTACATTGCCATCGTAAAGGACATCCGGCAGGTGGTATCCACTGAGACAATAGAAGAGGGTACTTCGGACCACAACCCAATTATATTGAGTTTTGGTGATGAAGAAAGAACTCCGCTCCTTGAATCAAGGACTACCACCGATTGGTCTATGTTCAAAGAGGTACTACATAATATGATTGTCGTTCCACAGATAGCAACCAAAGAAGAAGTGGAAGCAGAGGCCAGAAGCTTTGGTGAGACAATTTTGCAAGCACACGCCAGAAGTTCGGTGACTACTGAGGTGCCGGTGTCCCGTGAGGACCTACCGGTAAACCTTCGCAGGAAAATCACCAACCACAGAAGGCTGCGCAAGATGTATAGAATCATATCTGGATAATTCAAAAGGCCTTCCGATAGGAAGACACGAAGATACCAGCTTTACACGGAGTGCTAGGCCTGGTATATACTAACGGTGATAAAGCTGAAACTTTAGCAGAGACCATCGAGAGAGAGGCCAGGGAGAACACTCACCCAGATGAAGATGACGAGCATGAGACTTCCGTCAGAAGGGAATCTCCGAGCAAAAGCAGGTGGACAACTGCATCTCCCCAACATCACCAGGAGAGGTGGCAGACATCAACAGGAACTCGAAGACCAGAAAAGCACCTGGCACGGACCGAATAACCAATAAGATGCTTAAGAGCCTGCCGAAAAAAGGACTGGTAGCTTGCACAAATTTAATAAATGCCATTTTCAGGACTGGACATTTCCCAAGCATCTGAAAACACTCAGACGTCATCATGCTTCCGAAGCCCAAAACGAACAGGACTTTCCCTCAGAACTACAGGCCTATCAGCCTGTTGTCCAGCATTGGCAAGATAGCAGAAAGAGTTACCTTGCGGAGGCTTAAGAGGGAAACAACGAAGCTGGGCGTACTGCCGCCAGAGCAGTTTGGGTTCCGTATTAAACTCTCCACTGAACTCCAGCTGCTCCGAATCGTGGAAGGATGCACCAAGGAAATGAACCGGAACAGGACAACCGGCATCCTCACTCTGGACGTCGAAAGACCGTTCGGCAGAGTGTGGAGAAACTCATCTATAAAATGATGAGAGCATGTATTGATGAAAAAGTGTGCCAGTTAATCGACAGCTATATTTGCAGAAGGACATTCAGCGTCAAAGTTGGAAAGCACAGGTCAGAAGACAAAAGCACAGAAGCAGGAATTCCGCAAGGAGCAGTACTCTCCCCGAAGCTTTACAACATTCTCACCAGCGACATCCCAAGAACCCCCAATACGTCTCTGGCTCTTTTTGCAGACGACACAGCCCTGACACCAGGGCTGTCTTCATGGCGCAAGGAATGTGTTCGTCACCAACTACAGCTTGCTGCTGATGAACTGCAGAAGTGGTTCATCAATTGGAAAGTGAAGGTTCACGCAACAAAGAGCCAAGTCATTCTTATTGGTCGGAAACGTGACAGTGATGATGGAAACATCTACCTGGATGGAGGGGATGTTGAATGGGCAAGTGAAATAAAGTATTTGGGTGTTGTTCTAGATACCAAGCTGACCTGGAGGAAACACGTGACAGCAGCGATAAACAAGACAAGGGCCACAACCAGCCAGTTGTACCCACTACTGAACAGAAGAAGTGGAATGAGTACGAGGATCAAACTCCTACTCATCAAGAGTGTCATCAGGCCGGCGATGAGGTATGCCTCCATAGTGTGGGAGTATGGATGCAGAAACCTACCTGAAGCAGCTTCAGGCGTCAGAAAATAAACTTCTGCGGATGGCCATAGTTGCGCCCTGGTTTGTACGTAATAGGAAAATTAACAGGGACTTGCAGTGGGAGCCCCATCGAGACTTTCTACAGAGGAAAGCAGCATCGACCTTTGAAAAGGCCGAAAGACACCTACGCTGAGCTACGAAGAGCCGTAGACTATACACCAGCGGTTGAAGGGCCCAGGCACCAGATAGCCCAACAGGGCAGTAGGTAGAGCAGCAAGCTGCAAAGTGTAGCAATTGTAAAATCCTAGTGTTAATGTAGTGAGATAGAAGTAGTGCGTGTGTAGTGCCTGTGTAAAATTAGTAAGATGCCCATACTAGCAGTCAGATAGTATGGAGAGAATGTGATGTGAGGGCATACGGATGCGGGGCTGACCCATTCTTAAAGAGGACTATAAGTTTTTTGGTTGGTAAGAATCCAACACTACCTGGTGCCACGGGGCACCGTGTGACTTTGAGAATATTCTTTATCCGCAATTTATCCGCAATGTGCAATGTGGCAAGTTTAATAAGTTTGCTTTAAAATGTCTTATTAGTAGTAAAATAAAATAATTTAAGTTTAAGTTTATCAATTTAAAATTTGTATGCAACGGCAAAATATCAGAATATCGATGTAATAAAAAATCGATGTTTTGCATTCGATGTTTTCCTAACAGCGATATTACCTTTCGATGTCACATCGATGACTAACATCGATGTTATAGGATCGATGTCCCATCCCTAGTTAGGACACACAAAACGAATTTAATAGAAAATTTGGATTTGTCGATCTAAAAAACTCCCAAATACATTTTTTATAGTCATAGTAAAACTGGCTAAAAATCTATTAAATATAAACAAAAAAAAATTATTTACACTTTGACACCCTGTAACTTTCGGATAAGACAAATTTGCTGAAACGCAATATTTTTGCCCAAGCAATATGTCAGTGAATTTTGGCACATTAGTTGAGGACCACCCTGTATATAACCACACTTTCATAGATCTAAGCATGAACATGAATTTTGTTTTATACCATTTCTGTACTTGGTTTTGAACGTTTTGGCGAGAAAAATATTACGAGTTTTAATATTTTCGAATAAACTTTGTGAACTGCACTGTTCATGCAAATTCGCAGTTTGCTGTAAAACTGCAATAAAAAAATATGACAATAAGAGTTAAAAAGCGAATTATAAAATTGTGCTGAAATTTTTCACAACGAAGACTCAAATCATTTAATATAATTCGAAATTCAAAGGACTTTCAAGTGAAGCAAATGCAAAAATATACAATTGATATTTCCAATTCAAATTGAAATATTCGCTTGATTGAACTACTGACCTCCAAGGTAGAACAGTTTCCGACAATCGTAATGACCACCACCAGAATTTTGCGACTATTTTCGGATTAAGAACAGAAAATTAATCACCGCCAGCTGAACGACTGCTTACGTAACCCGATCTCGAGGGTGCTCTTCACGGAGTAAAGTCGGTTTAGGAATATGATTGCTGCCTTATGTATCATACAGTTCTTTTTTGGAAATTTTTTGTGGTTTTTGTTTCTATTTATAAGTGCAATCGTCACGACAGTTTTCCACGGTGTTCGCGAAACGACTAAGCAATAGCGACATTGAGCCACTATTTTTAGCGTCAACCGAGCTTATTTTTGACTTTACAATGCGGGCGTCGGTGCATGCTTACTGTGATGCTAAATCATAAAGAAAATTGCTAATCGAGCACTAAATTCTTGTGAAGACCAATACCATAACTCGGTGCCTTGTGGATCCTATACACAGGGGGTCATTCCTTCAGTGGAACTCTAAAAAGTTGCGAAATTGACCTATCTTGTTAGAAATGGAACTTTATCTTACAACACAACAATAAAATATATATACAGGGTGGGCCAACGGAAAGCTTCAAGTTAAAAAACATCACTTTCTCACGCCAATTTATTTATTTATCGATCAATTTTTGACTATGCCTACTATGTGACTTGAGATATAATTTTGATATTTTAGAATATACATTTTTTCGTTTTATTTACACACTTTAGTTTAAAAAATGTTCAAACTGCTGTAAATCTTGCGGGCTAGTTGGTTGTGTAGAATGATCTTACAATTTAGGAGTACCCACAAGAAGAAATCTAACAGCGACAAATCACGATATCTTGGTGGCCATTCGATAGCCTCCCTTCTACCAATCCACCTTCCTGGAAATGCGTGGTCTAAGTACTCCTGCACCTGATGTGTGTGTATAATGAGAAGAAGCGAGGTCATGTTGAAGCATGAATGAAGCAAGTACGACTCGATAATGCACAGCGGCGCCTCGAGAAAAGTATTTCGGATCGATTGTGTTCACCGACGAAAAGGTGTTTACGATTGAGCGCGTCGTCAATCGCCAGAATGACCGTCAACTTCTTCGGAACTCACTTGGTATTGTTCAGAATGTTCTGCTCTTTCAAACTAGCAATACATTTTTAGAAAAAACCCTAGTTCAGCGACGCCACTTTCCGAAATCCGTCATGGTGTGGGCGGGAATTTGGAAAAACGGAAAGACACCGCTGGTGTTTGTCGAGCGCGGTGTCAAGATCAACGTCCAAGTCTACCAAGAACTCATTTTGAAGGACGTCGTGATCCCCTGGAGCCGGCAACACTTCAAAATCGGCGATGGACACTTCGTCTGGGACAAGACTTTGCGGTTGTCCAACGCGACCGACCTGAACCCGATGGACTTCACAATTTGATCGGTCCTGGAGCAAAAGGCCTGCGCTACAAATCACAACACCGTCGTGTCCCTAAAGCGTCCCCTCCAAAAGGCGTGGGACGAAATCTCAAAAACAACACTTGCGACCACCGTCAAAAATGTCCGCAAGCGTCTGCAGGCCTGTGTGTCAGCTGAAGGTGGCAATTTCGAATAGCGGTTTATGTATTTTGTAGAGAATTTTGTTGGCTTTCGGATGTGTATAATTTTGTTGAATTTTCATGTTTAATAAAAAAGTTATCCACCCAACTACTATACGAACGCACAAACATGACAAAGATCTCGGAAAGACTCATACAGCTACAGACAAAATGGACAAACAACCCCTACAACTGGACCATACTGAATCCCCTTTGTCTTACAAGACCAACCAGACGCGGGATTGTCTGGTTGGTCTTGTAAGACAAAGGGGATTCAGTATGGTCCAATACAGTACGTCAAATACCTTGGAATCACAATTGACCACAAACTTAAATTCACTAAACACATACGAAACATCAGGGCAGAAACAATAAAGAGAACAAAACACTTCCGATCATTAACCTACAAAGACAGAGGAATTAGCACAAACACCGCCACCAAAATATATAAAGCGATTTGTAGACCCTTGCTAGACTTTGGACATATACTTATGACCAACGGAACAGAAAGGACAAAACTTTATACACAAACAATAGAACAAATTGCACTAAGAATAATAACACGAATAAGACACCCCCAAAACCCACTGCACAACCCCCCCACCCAACTACTATACGAACGCACAAACATGACAAAGATCTCGGAAAGACTCATACAGCTACAGACAAAATGGACAAACAACCCCTACAACTGGACCATACTGAATCCCCTTTGTCTTACAAGACCAACCAGACAATCCCGCTTCCGTTTCCCTACATCAACGCTACTCGAACACTTGCAACGCAACTGACTACTGGACAATAAAATAAATTTTTCTTGTCATTAGAATTGAAAAGTTTATTCAATAAGATTATTAACCTAGAATAAGAGAATTTTCATCTTTGTTTTTTATTTAGATTAAGACTACATGTATTAAACAAGGGCAGAAAGACGGATAGGTCGATAGCCTTTTTTAGAAATAAAGATGTTTACTACTACTACTACTAAAAAAGTTATGATTAAAACAAATTTGTGTCACCCTGTATCTGTTTCACAAATGTTTAAGTAACTGAAAATGTTCGACTTCAGATTGTTGAACCTGAAACGTTGCGATAAACGTTATTTAAATAAATATTATGTAACATTATACAGGGTGTATCTTTGAAGAGTGCAAATATTGTAATTTATGGTACATTTTGGCACTAGAAGTAGGACTAGGACAGATTCATTTTTCTGTCGACCAAAAACTATCGCAGAACTAGTATGTATTGCTGCGGACTATTTGCCTATGTTTTGAGCTTCTGAGTTTTAGGCCACCTTCTTTCTGATCTTTGGGGGTTAATAAGGGGATGTTTTTTGGTTAAAAAAACATGATAGTCCTGCTTCGAGGACCACCCGTTAAAATATTTGTACTCATCAATGAATCTCTGTATTTTCATGTTTCTATAATGTTTTCATGAAAATCTTTGCAAATCATTATAAGCTAACTTGTTTCGAAATTTTTTAAATTGACTATTCTTTCATGTTCGAAAAGTTGATGACTAAAACTGAAATGGCATGTATATGCAATAAAATTTTAATTAAATAAACAAACAGAAACAAACATACAAAAATAAAAATAATTCTTAAAACTAAAATTCAAAAACAAAATTAATACAGCGCCATACGGTAGACATGGGTAACACTGAGTTAAATGGCAGTTTCACAGCGCATCTGTACACATCCGTCACAAACCGTAATTGACAAGCTAGATTTCGAAACGAAGTTTTTGCGCCACCTATGCTCGAAGCGCGAAACTTGAAACGTTTGGAATTATAGCATTTTATTCAATAATTGTTTTCTGATGATTGCTTCACCAAGTCTTATCAGGCCGAAAACTGCAAGTTTCACAAACAGTTATCAGCCTGATCAGAGCATGTCAATAAAAGAAAACGTATGTATTCTGCATCAAAGCATGGCATGGCTAGGCTAAGGTTGGCATTGGTTGTGGGAAGAATCGGTGCATCATGAGGAGGAGAGGACTGGCGGCTAATGATTGTGATGTGGATGATTTATGAGATAGTGGTAAAGAGTGCGATTATGTATGCGTGTGAGATATGGGGGGGGGGGGGGGGGGGGTTGGGGGTGGGGGGGTGTCAAGGCTTCCGACTCTCCAGAGTCAAGAAGCAGTTGGAGGCGTTGTCGCAGTCCACTGCTCCTTGGGGGTGGGGAAGGTTTATTTTGTACCGGATGACTTCGACTAAAGCTTCTCCAGGTGATGTATGGGTCCCCCGGGTGTGGAGGCAGTGTATGGGTAGAATAGGTTTCAACGTCGCCCGAACTTTCCATTGATAAGACGCCCAGCCGCGACGCGTACGCTCTTCGTCGGATCTTCTTGAAAAACCCTAAAAATGGCTTATTAACTATTGATTTTGTCAATCAGTAACAAAAACTAGTGCAGAGCCAACTTTGTAATAAAAACCCTATTACGCTGTGCAATAAATTGATTTTAATTTGTTTACTCGAAACCGGGACGTTGTAGAAAAAAAGTCAAGAGACCTTTTCTGTTCCAAATTAAACAGGAATTTGAATCACCATTTTTATTGGTTAAAAAATCCGTGGCGTAACATTTTTTATGCAAAATTATCTACAGACTTGCCTGTGCCCACGCCACTGGAAAAGCTAGAAACAAAATTATTATCACGGAACATGTATTGTTGTTAAGTGCCTAGCCTGTAAAATTTCATTAAAATATTCCAAGCGGTTCCCCAATATTAATAAATAACAATTTTTTAGTAAATCTTGCAAAAATCGTAAATAAAAACACCCTATAGATCGGAAACTAAACATTGTCGGAACATTGTCTATTAACGAAATATCAAATCAAATCAAAATATGCTTTATTGTCACAGGCAAATTTACAAATTTTATGGACAAAGCGTGTAAAACAATATACTACAAAATATAGCACATCTAAGGACAATCAACAATGGTAAATAAAAAACAACATAAAAGATAACACAAAAAAAATCATCAAATCTAACAGACAAATTAAAATTAAGAAAAACAGCAACAACAACCTTAGTAGTCAATCCCTTAACCATGGCGGCAACACTTGCGAGGCCATCCTTCAGGCCTTCCATACCCACTCTGATCTCAGCGGATGAGGAGTCGTGGACTTGAATCCTGACGGACTCCTCAGTATTGTTAAGCAGCACTTGAGAGACATTAAACAGACTCTGCTCCATATCCCTCACTGATCTCAAGAGCATGTCTGGCTTGGAGGTGGTGAATACCTCAGTCATTCCACGGATATCGTCCAACTTGCCCTCCAGAAGACTCCATCTTGACTCGATGCTCAACAGCATATCGTACATTTCAGAAATTGTTGGCACACTAGTCGATAGCTTGGACATCTGGTTTGCCAGCGAGTCAATGATACCTTGAGGTACCTGATTTTTTGATAAGTTTGTTACCTTATTGTTGAGGTACCTAAGGTTTGGAGAATCGCAGAGCGCACAAAAAAATCGGAGGTGGTGTACTTCTCCAAAAGCAGGGTCTTGGTAGTCACCTTATCGAGGCCCGTACACTGCATGCAAAAGCACCTGCGGCAGTCACCGCTGCACCGGACCTTGTTGTATTTGTTCTTGTCCGCAAATTCTTTGAGGCAATTATCACACTTGTAAGTGGCCATCTTTTATAAGTCAAACGGAAGAAAAGAACGAGAAAAAAACACGAGAAAACTTATTAAAAAAAAAACTGTTGGTAACACACCGGGCAGTTGACCGACCGTAAAGTAACACAATAAACAAAACAAAACGAAACGTGCAAAGCGGAGCACAACAATACACAACCGATCGGTACAACTGAATGGAAATATATCCAAAATGCTTGCACTATCAACCCCTGCAAGGAATGCATCCACTTACCAAACACCCTGTATAGACAACATTTCTTTGATAATGATATTTTCATCAGAATTCGGTTTGGATACAGACAGTTATTACAATCGCTTTTTTTACTTGTTAAAAGGTTTCTGCACAAATTTCTTGTTAGTAGGACAAACAGATTTTAGTTTAAATTGAAAATCCTTTGCTTGGGATGTTTGAGTTTCTGCTACACCCATATAATGTAAAGTATTAAATTTTGTAGCATTAAGTCTGAATGGTCTTCTGTAAAACATTTATATTCTATATTGGAAAGCATCCGAAGGGCAGCATTCTTCAAACAATTCCTCCTATTTTTCTGACTTTAGCTTTGTACCTAAAAGGGAGTAAATCGGGAAGTGGCCACACATCCCGATTTTGGCGGGACAGTCCCGCTTTTGGTGGACTGTCCCGCGTCCCGCCGATTTTTAAAATATCCCGATTTTAGGAAAATATCTGCATTTCTTATTTTAAATCTACTGTACTTATGGTGAATATAAAAGAAAACAAATAAATGAATGCAGTATTCACTTGAATCAAAAATATGACCGTGAAAGAAAAACCATAACTTTTTTTAAATAAAAAATTAATTTGATTAAAAATCAAAAAGTTCAAATTAATATTTTTTACAAATATTTTTATAGTTACCAATAATTTATAATAAATACATTTTGTATAATACGTATATAAACATAAGTATATGAATATATACAATAAAAAATATATAACTAAATTGTAATTCTCATTTCATCCCATTGTCCCGCTTTGTCTCAATGAAAATATGGTTACTTTAACCTAAAAGAGATTGCCCGGTTGGATTGTTTCCTTATTTATGTTCTGTGAAAACTGCGCTAATGCGTTGTGGCATTTGTAGCATCTATTGTCTAACAGCTGGCCCTTGTAATTGCTGAAATGTCTTATGGTGCAACAAAATGAATATGCTTATCATATTTTTGCTGTTGCAATATGAACAGTTATCCCACAACAAATAGATGATTCTATTTTCTTATTAACAAGCTGATATTCCTGTTCACAAGAATTATTAATAATGAACCGATCACCTTCAATAATCACGTCGAAATTACTGCTTAAAGCGCTATACGATGTCTATTTTTAATGTCATCAACTTGTCTTGGGCGTATTCTTTTAGCTAATTTAATTATTCGATCCGCCTCTTCACTTTTTTAGTGACTTATCCAACCTCTTCCCTTTTTTTCCAGCCAAATAAAATAATTAGTATAATAAACTACAGTATTCTATGACCGGCAATAGACAAGAGTGCATAAAAAGACTACATTGACATTATTATTATTGATATACCTGATAGTTTATACATTTGAAAAAATATATATTTATAAATATTTTATAAAGTTATTTGATCTCTCGACTTTGCTTGTTTGAAAATTATGAACAATGTCCAAATGATGTCGGAGAAATCTCATAAGAACATTTCAAATACTTTTTCATGTCTATTAAGATTAGTATCAGTTGAAAATAATTTTCCACAAGTCACACACAAACCCGGCAAATAAATTTTGGAGTCTAGTCCAACAAATTAACTTGTTACAAGTAAAGATAAAAAATAAAGTCAAATAAAAATAGTTGTTTCCTTGGCGAAGCAGTCAACGAATAAAAAGTGGGGTTAGATTATAAATGACTCGTACTGATAAACGGCAACGTTGGAACCTGTCCTATGTTTAGCTCCTCCTCTCTTAACGGCTCAGCTGACTAGATTAGGTTTTCAGTTGTCACTTATTGTCAATGTTGGGAGTGCAGGTCACAGAGTGTAGATTGGATAGCTCTACTCTCCCGACAAAACAGATTTTGCCGCAATCTGCCGCAATGTTTGAGTGCGATAACTTTTTACTCTCTAGCTTCAGACAATACAATTTTATCTGTTATATTGTGATAAAAGTAATGTTTATCTGAGTTTTTCAATAATGGAATATAAGGTAGCCATACGATATCGATTTTCTAAGAATCAGCCTGATACTTTTAAAGCTTGACTCGAAATTGCCGGTACAGAAAATATATAACAATAGAACAGAAAAGCAGTGCTACTGGTTGGATGCTAATGTGGAAGGAGTTTTAGGAGTGTAAACAGCTATGCTGGAGCCTCACACAACCCAGAGTAGACATGGGTAACACTGAGTTGAATGGCACTTTCACAGCGCATCTCACACATCGGCCCACAAACCTTAATTGACAAGCTATATTTCGAAACGAATTTTTGTCTCGCCACCTATGTGCCCGCGCAAACTAGAAATGTTTGGTATTTATAGCAATTTAGCCAATAGTGGTATTTCTGATGATGCAATACCGGCTCTGTAAGAGAGCATTTCCTAGACCTTATCGATAACAAGAAAAACGAGACCTAAACACCCATCAGGTAACAACAGAACATAAACAGCACACAATAATTGGGTACTTTTCGACATTTCTGCATATTTGTTAACCTTATTATTATTTAAGTGAATTAACGTTATTCAATGTATAAGTATGTACATTTTTCTTGTTTTTTCTCTAGATTTTTTATTTTCATATTTTAGTTTCATACAAATCCCTATGTACAGAGAAATTAATGTGCTTTACTTTTCACAATTAATCCTAGTTTTCACACCGAACAAAACTTTTATTGAATTATTTATTTTGACATTCACGTTATGATCTCTGCGATTTACGGCCTTAAGTTTCAATAATCTTTTCAAGCATCTCGTAATGCCCCTAATTGTGATGTTACTATGAAGCACTAGTATACACATACCATTTCAGATCATTAAAATCTTATGAAACTTATGGCGAAATCGCAGTGATCATAGATTGCATTCAAATCTTCCGCTAAATTTTGATCTGAACCCAATCGCGTCAGAAAGTTTTCTTCTGCGAGCAGTGGGATTTTGAGTTCTAGTTTGCAAAGCCGCCGCTGGGAATAACAAGACAAATAGGATTTACAGGGTTTATTGGAGTTTCTAATCTATAACCTCTCTCTCTGGTTTGTAACATGTTTCTACACAGCTACAGCATTTAAAAACACAATTGTAAAATACATTTCGGATCAGAAATCTTTGTTAACTGAACAACAATGTCGACTTTAGTGGTGAATACGAAGTTTGATGAATTGTGCCGTTTGTGTGGTTCAAAGACTGATTCTCTGGCGGTGCATATTTTCGAAGATGAAGGCACATTCAGTGAACTTGAAAATAAGATTTTGGGTTGCTTGCACATTCAGGTTTGTATCGAAGGGCAAAAATCTAGTTAGTCATTATCCTTTTCATCATTTGAACTAATTCCCATTAGCAGCCTAAAAGTAGATACCTTTTCTCTTCATCAAACAAAGTTCTAATTTTAGCTTCAATTTTTTCTCCTGTGCAAAGGGTGGTCCTTCTTAGATTATTACTGCATTTGCTTTTTTCATTTTAATAGTTTTCCCTCTTACACACAGAACCTGTTAAGTATGTATTTTTTAAAACGTTTTGAATATGAAATTTTCAAATTCTTTATAAATGTACAAGATCGAGCAATTCTTTTTGTTTCTTTAATGGAACATGTGTAATTGGGGTACCAAATTGTCCGTAAAACTGTCCCGTAGGGCCACAACCAAGATGTCGAAGTGGACTAAAAATCAAGCTGTACAAGTGGGCTTTTAAAGTGACCAGAAAAAACAAACTACTCATTAAGGAACAGGGCGAGCGATTTCTAAATTAGCCAAAAGCGGCGTGGTCCGCCAAAAACTTAATAAAATTACTGGCCTTTCAAGTGCGAAATCACTATCCAGCCATCTACAGATCGACGAAAACACCATAGAGATATATCGAAAAAATCCGAGAAAACTATTGCAATTCAGTCTTCCATCTGTCTGCCAGCCCCACTTTAACAACTTCCATATCTGCAGAAGAAGAATGCAAATGTTAAATATAATTATAATAACTGTAATTTTTATTCTTCCATTAGCAATTACATTAGTTATTAAATATTATAATTACACGACTTCTTTATTTCTTAATGTGGTATTTAATTCGACAAATAATCTCATGAAATACAGCTCCAGGTTTAAAATTCACCAGCTAGGTTTTCACTCTACCAGCTTTTCCTCGTAAATTTCACTCCTCCTAAGGGACTCGTGAAATTAAGGAAAACATGCAATCGTGAAAAAATATCGGTTATTTCAAAGCCTTCGTGGTATTACCCCTGATAAATGAATTGTCCTGTTGTTAGTGTTCAAGTAGTTACGTTGTAAGTGTTCAAGTAGTGTTTCTGTAGTGAAACGGAAGCGGGATTGTCTGGTTGGTTTTGTAAGACAAAGGGGATTCAGTATGGTCCAGTTGTGGGTGTTTATCCATTTTGTCTGTAAATGTATGAGTCTTTCCGAAATCTTTGTCATGTTTGTGCGTTCGTATAGTAGTTGGGTGGAGGGGTTGTATAGTGGGTTTTGGGGGTGTCTTATTCGTGTTATTAGTCTTAGTGCAATTTGTTCTGTTGTTTGTATATAACGTTTTGTCCTTTCTGTTCCGTTGGTCATGAGTATATGTCCATAGTCTAGCAAGGGTCTACAAATAGCTTTATATTTTGGTGGCGGTATTTGTGCTAATTCCTCTGTCTGTAGGTTGGTGCTCGGAAGTGTTTTGTTCTCTTTATTGTTCTGTCCTGATGTTTCGTATGTGTTTAGTGAATTTAAGTTTGTGGTCAATTGTGATTCCTAGGTATTTTATGTCGTTTTTTGGTTGTCGTTTGGCCGTCTGCAATTATTGTAGGGGAGTCAGCGTTGAGTCTGTGGTTTGTGAGTAGAAGTTGATTTTTGAAGCGTTTGGTGTTAGTCTCCATTTATAGAACCATGACATTGTATTGTTGTTAGTGTTTGGAGTCTTTCAGTTGCTTTTCCAGTGGTTTTGTCGTGTACTATTAGTGCAGTATGGTCGGCGTATAGTAATATGTACGCTGATTTGTCTATTTGGTTTTTGTCTGGTAAGTGGTAATTGTAAATATCATGGCAGTATATATTATTTCATTCCAATGTATTCCTGGGTTTTCAGTCAATTTTATTGTCACTAATTATGGTGTTATGTGATGAGCCCTGCGTTTCGTCCCGGGTCTACCTTTATTAGGATCGCGACACTTCTTCTCGTTTGGAACCTTCCTCTTTCCCTTTCTTCACTTTCCTTATTCTGTTTTTGTCTCTCGATAACTACGCCGAGTTATTTGAATTCTGATACCCCTCAAAATTATAGGTGGCAATGTTAATTTTGCCCTATGTCCATCTCTCCTCCCTGTCTCCGGAATTAACATATATTTTGTTTTGTCAACATTCATACGTAATCCTACTGTGTCTGCCTCCTGTCTATTTTTCCAAAC